>CM075861.1:63120222-63557969 GCA_037975125.1 Latrodectus hesperus
TGCACAATTTAAATTCTTTCATTACACTCTCGATATATTTCATTGAGGATTTTGAGTCACTTAATAAAAAGAAAAATCTAAGGAACATACTAACTAAAACATGGTAGATGTTGTTTGAAATATGGAAAACACCTCACTGAAAAAAATATTAATTTCCGTACATGATAGTATAAGACTAAATGACGAACATGAAAAACGTAAGCCAGTTTTATCACACATATATGCATTATATATATATATATATATATATATATATATATATATATATATATATATATATATATATATATATATATATATATATATATATATATATATATATATATATATATATATATATATATATATAATATATATATGTATCGTTGTTTGATTAGTTTTGTTTGGTGCGAAACTAAAATCAACGACTATCAGAGTTTTGAAGAAAGCAAATAATAGGATCCGTATTGTTAATTTATTAGCAATTACGATAGTAGTACAGATGTTGGGGATATATAAATAAGCACTATGTCGAAGGCCATGATAGCTTACAATAATCGTGGCAAAACAACATCTGCGAGACAGAACTATCGAAAGAAAACTAAACTCAGTGTAAGAGACAGGCGGACACTAAGGAAGATTATGATTATAAGAAGGAAGACCCACAACGAAAAGGGATTGTTAAGTTGAATGAATGTCTACAGAACCTAGCATTGACCCAATACGATTTGAAAGAAATAAAATAAGGGAAATATTTGAGGCAAAGATGCACAAAAACCCTTGTGACAGATGTAAATCTGAAACGGCGAGTATAAGGATGCAAGGGCCATAAAATCAAAATTGTGGAGGAATGGAAGCATGCTTTGTTTACAAATGAATCCAACTCGTTTCTTCCTGTTTCCTATCCCGGGATGGATTTACACGAGGGCAGCTTGCACAAAACCTTAGAACCCATACTCTTTTTTTCTTAAAGTGAAGCTTGGGTTGGTTCTGGTAATAATTTGGGACCTCATCTCGTGGTTCAGAGTAGATCCCTCATTCGCTTTACAGGGACAGGATACTAACACTCACTATGTTACTCTTTAGACAGTTGCACCAGCATGCTTTCCTATACCTGGCCCTGAGTTGGGCTCTACCAGTTAGATAAAAGCAACCGGATGGACTCTTCAGGATTTTGAAGTAGGGACCAAGCACAAGACTCCCAATACTTGACCTGCCACCCCCCCTGAGGTACCATTTCACTTGGAGAACATGCGACCAGGCCCAAACCAGCGCCGACCGCCATAAGTGAACGCGACGGATCTTCAGTTAAGTCGGGATACGAACTCACTACCTTCCGATAATGAGAACGATGTCCTTACCAACCAGGCCACCATGGATCAAACAGTTATAGAGAAATTAGTTTTGGTTAAAGAGGAGAGTCTGAGGGTTTCACCCAATTCCTTAAAATGACATATTACATGCAAATAAATTAATTTCTATTCTTTAAGAAAATTCCAGTCTACTTCTGGCTGCTTACCATTGAGCTTTCATATGTCACTTGTTTATTCCTAGAAACCCTTAGCACTTTGTGAGTTCTTCTAATATCATACTTTTCCATGAGAAAGAGTTTCACTCTGCTTCAGTTTATTGCTATTTAATTTCTGCATGCCCCGATTTTTGCTTAGAAATTTTTAACATTACATTTCCATCACCATATTCAAATAAAGGGAACCGTACTTCTGTTCCGCAAAAAATATGAATAAATTTTCCTTCATATTCCATACGTCCCAAGTTTTCTTTTTAGAAATTTTTTGAATATCCTTTTATTGCGATTAACGTTGTTTACATGCAATTATTATACTTTCACGAAAGAATTAAATTATTACCTTTTTCGCGAAAAGTGATTTAAAGTTCATACACTTGAATAGATCTAATATACATGGTATTCACAGTTTATTTAGTTAACAAAAATTATTCAATGTGTAGTATCATTTTAAATTTGAAGACAGTGCCCATTATAGTCTTGTCACAAATGCAACAACATATCACAGTTAATAAGCTTTCAAACTCGAAATATTATTTAAAAGCATAGAGCGGTCGTTTCTACACTTGTTATTGCCACTCATGATTAAAAATATTTCTTTATTGCTTTCTATTTTGCTTAAATTATTTCAGTTATCTCGTTAAAGATTGAAAATTATACATGAAGTTGTAAATGTTCCCCAATATGGAAATTTTCTAGTCATTAAAGAATAATTTAAATAATTTTAATTATATTAGAATATCTCTAATCGGTAAAGCTTATAAAAATCTTAGATACATTTTGGTATTTATCTTTGTGTTTATAAATATATATATTTAGAAATTAATGTAATACACATATTTCATTCTTTAAGAACACTGATCAAATAATTAAAAATAGAATTATGAAATCAAGACGAGGAAAAATTAAAGTTTAAAATGCTAATTTTCTTTACATGTAAAAGAATTCAAAAATATTTTATACAACACGAAATAGAAGTTTTATTTATATTCATCACTAAATAAAGAATAATTTTTCTTTAAAAATATATATATTTATTTTTCAGTATTTTATAATTCGTTTATCCCATAAATACTAACTTACTCAACGCTGTTGCCAATTACAATTTGAAAATAAAGACTCTCTACTCAAGAAAACATCAAGAACTTCATTTAGAAGAATGTCATAGCAGAAGTATTAAAGAACCATTGAGTTCGTTCAGCCGGTTGAAAATAATTTCGGAAGTACTTCAATGTTTACTGCTACAAAGTAATTCTTGAGAAAAGTAGGCGCCAATGTGCGATTCTTTCAATGCGTTCTAAATTAACTAAATTAATATTAATTACTAATTAAATGTCACAATGATGAAGGAAATAAAGTGTTGAGACTCCAATGCAATTTTTAGAAACGATTCATTGAAAACGTTTAATTTATGTCCTCAGTCTCTATGTTCGATATTAATGCAAACAAAATGCAATTGAGTCATAATGTGTTAACATAGAACATTATTTATGACATCGCTTGATGAGAGGAAGTTTAATTTCGGGACATAGAAATTGCATCGCACAATCTAAATATTGCCTCTACTACTGTTAAACATTTCACTGTTCTTCTTGGGAATATGTTGTGACTCAAATCATAGTGAACGAAGATTTATTTTGGCGCCGGTCGTGACGTCACGGGACCAATTAAATTGCTCAGATTAGTCGTCTGCTAGATTTGCGAGTTGCCAGTTCATTTCATTAATTCTTTTCCCAGCTCTGTTCTTGTTTTCGCCCGCTGTTTTTAACAAAGAAAATTAACTTTCTGAGAAAGATGATTAAAACAAATGGAACAAATTTCTCTCCATTCCTTTTTTTCGTTAATTTTCTTTATTTAATTGACGTCAGATATTTTTGCCATAACTCGTTTTAATATGATGTACATTGCGTCGCAGCAGTATCGCATGTTAACAAGTTTCGCTTGTTAACAAAATAGATAAATTGTGCATTTAATTATGTTTATGTGTATTATTCTGTGCTTTTGTTCGAAACTTAATAAAAACTATAAATTAACTTTTGTATATATCTTTGCCGATTCTAATATATTTCCTTTTTCTTAGAATGCGTTGAATGGAAATTGCTGAGAAGCTTGCTCCTTAAGGATGAAAATAATGTTATATATCCTTTTCTATGATTGAAAATTATTAAAACTTGTGTTGCAGTACCATAGTTTGGTTTCGAAATCATATTTTTTAACCATTTAACCGTAAGAATTATTTAAACATTTAAATGAAAAATAAACCACAATTAATAGTTCACTTGAATTACGTATTTTTCAATTTTATATAGTTGCATGCTCATTTATCTTAAAAAATTAAATAAATTTTTCTCTAATTAAATCTATTAAGAGATGAAGAACACAGTTTTTCATAAATTAAATGTCTTCTTTGTGTCTTAATAAAGAAACATTAATCATATTAATAAATACAAATATATTTTTATCAATCATAGATTATATTGGAATTGAAATCAGGGAATTTTAATTGTAATTTTTAGTTTCATAATTAGAAATAAAAAAATCAGATTCCTTATAACTTGTTTTGTATATTTTTTATTCAATGCAAAATCATATTCCAAATCCATACTTAGAATATTCCATTTCTATATTTATATTTTATGAAATATTCCCATTTTTTCAACGTTTTTTAGTATTCTGTTCATTAATTTTTTATTGGATAGATTCCTTCAGAATATTTAATCTTGGAAACGCTGAAAAAGATTTATATAGTATAGAAACATATAATGTATACCTTGTGGAAAGATTCATCACGCATGCGTCAATATCCAGCAAAATGTAAACACATTCAAAAAATAAGAAAGCAAAAGGTTTTAAAAGTATATTATACCGATAATTAACATCAAATAAAAAATTCATAGCTAAAAGCTCGCAGATAGCAAAGAAAACTTCATATACAAACCAAAGTTAATGATATCATAAACCAGAAAAGAGGTATAAATTCTGAAATAAAGATTTTTCAGATGCTTCTTTTTTCACTGTGGTAATTATGAAATTTAATTATTCATCTTTTGTTTTAAAAAAAATGACTTGAAAACATTACGACAGCATAATTCACCAAAATCCATGGCTTGAAAATTATCGGAAATTTTGTTTGTTTGTTTCCCGAAATTATTAAGCAATACATGTGTATAAAATTCAATTTAATTACCATTGCGTATTTAAAATGTAAGAATTCATTTATTCTCTGAATAGATAAAATAATTTTTTTTAATTTTAAATGTGAATTACATTATTTTATACAATTCTGAAGAATATGCTCCCATTAGTCAATCATTTACTGGATTTATTTTTCTAATTTATGGAGAAAAAAAAACATTTCAGAATATTTTATATGATGATAAAAATTTAAATTTGAAATGTCTAATGAGAAATTAAAATGTATTGCTTTATGACTCAGAAATGGTTGATAACTACCAATATTTAATAAACACAATTTTATAATAAACTAAATTCAAAATTAAGCAACCTATTTCATAAGCAATTACATATTTTCAATTTCAAACTTCCACTTTAATTACATTTAAATAACTATATTTTAAAATTAGATCTCACTTGGTTTTGACGAAACTTATATAACGGTGGTTAATTGCAACAACACAATCAACAAGTTCAGAAAAATTGATAAATAATAATGAGCGATTCATCCGATTTGCTCCCTTTTATTGAAACTGTAACCGGGTGTAAACTTGCCACAAGTGAAGACTGTGAAACATTCTCCCTTTCGAACTCGGGGTCAACCATTAAATGGAGCACCAGAGCGGAAAATTACCATCGTACGTAGAGCGGGAAAAACGAACTTGTTACCAGAAAAAAGGGACTCGTGCCAACGTCGTGACATCCCATTCCGTGGGCGCGTGCCCAGAAAACCTCCCTCGCCGGTGGTTAGAGGGGATTGTGGGGGAAAGGGGGTCGGGACGTGAATGGAAATTTCATTAATCCATTCTTTCCCCCTCATGCTCCTAGGGGGATATAATGTAATATGTGTAACATTATAGAAAAGGAGAATATGCTTATGTGACCGCTTTAACAAGGTGTCTTTGTTGAGTCACTGAGGACAAATCACGTGATCTACGAGTGTCCGGGAATATTTTTATTGTAACTCCTCACTCCTACGCCTGAGCCGCCCTCTTTGTGAGCTTTGAAATGGAAGATGTCAGAAATGGCCAAAATTTTAAGTACTTCCTGAGAGTATGATGGAGGACTACTTTTATTGAATAAAGAAATGTTTTTTAATGATTTAATGCATTTTTTTTCATCCATATTTTTAATATCAGCTTATACGTGCAAATTTCATTTCTTCATCAATTTTTTACAAAAATGAAAGTAATTATCCTGGCATTAACTAAGATATTTTATATATACTAATTTATACACCAAATTTAAAAAAAATGTCACAAAAGTAACATTTTTTCGGACAACTACATGGAGAATTCAATGAAATTCAGTTATAGCATGTAATGAGTTTTAAAATACAAATTAAATGAAAAGAAGCCGCCCACCCTGTTTTGTGGTCAGAGACCCTGATTACGGATAGGAGATCCTGGGTTCGAATCCCAGTTCGGGCATGAATGTACTATTTTTCTCTATCTATCCTGTCTTTGTCCTTTCTGTGAATGAATGTGTTGTAAATGGTTGCCTACCCTATAAACGGGTCCCTATGGCATGTGTGTACTGAGGAAGTCGGACTCCACACCAAAATATGGTTCAGTTGAAAAAGTGGAGCAGCGCACCCCATATTGCCAGCCTAGCTGGCACACAACAACAACAACAAATGAAAAGAAGTTGATAGAAATTTTGATGTTATAGAAAGGAATACATCACTAAAATTAACAAATGTCATGTATTCCTTTAATTATGAGAAATTTTGTAAGGCAATATTCTATATCCATTTCATTAACAAGGTGTAGAAAATTGCTTTTAATATGGAAAAATGATCATTCTGATTTGAAATACACAAAATATTCAGCAAAGTATAACGTTATTAATTATAAAATTTATCTTTTGATATAGAAGTTAAAAGCATTTAAAAATAAGCTTTGAACACGACAATTGTAGATAGAATTTCTAGATCGTCGAGATGGCTGTTTGGGAATTTTCCTAGTTTCCTCCTTTGCGATACACGAATACAATTAGCTATCGGTGAAAAGTCTTCCCAGAAGGTAATGATGCAGTGAATGTTGAAATGTCCTGCAACAGCTTTAGGCTGCTATATGCTACACAGTGCCAAAGGTTAAAAGAAGAAATTGTGAACAGTAGTTGAATATTTTCTTCAAAAATCCTAGAGAACTTGGTAATGTGCAGACCAAATAATCAAACTGATTACCTACCTACTCTGAATTTCTTGTCATTAATCTCCCATGGTACGTCCAAAGTTACTTTTTTGTAATTGGAAGTCATAACTAAGTCTACAGACATAAAGCCGTATATATACACCAAAATCTTTTACGTGTTCAAGGTTCAATGTTGAAAGGTATAAAGATCTGATCAGCTATCTAAAAAAACTCAACGATAAACACTGTGCTTTCCCTGTATAATTCTTAAAGGATACTTAATATAGGATAACATTTTTTAATGTATTCTCCAAATTAAATTACATAAGATTTTCTTTTGAGGTATGGCTGCGGTGGCCTGATTGGTTAGGACAGCGTTCTAATATCGGTAGGTAGCGAGTTTGAATTCAGGCTTAACCAATGATCTGTCGTGTTCATTAATGGGGGCTGGGGCACGTTAAAATTGGGCGTGGTCGCAATGTCCTCCAAGTGAAATGATACTTCTTGGGGTGACAAGCCAAGTATGGGTGGTCTTCTACTTAGAACCTTTATTCCACTCGGCTGCTTCTATCTAACTGATAGAACCCAACTCAGGGCATGCTGGTGCAACAACAACAACAGCTTTGAAGAGTAAATCTAGAATAAACCATAAAAGCTCTTTATTGATCATATACTAGTGAAATCTACATTCATCTGTAAAATAGTTTTCTTGAGTAATTGTATAATGAACATATTGAGATCAATTCTACACTCATCCGTTAAAGCCCTCCATTGAATAGCCGAACATATTAAAACCAAGTTTAAATTCGTTCGTAATAGCCACTGATTGGCCATCAAATGCACTTTTGAGGATAAGTCTTGACGCATATTCGTAAAAGTTCTTAATTGATTACTTTCTTTTGAACATACTGATGAATCCTTTTAAGATGTCAAAATTGAGATAGTGAATCCTCTTTTGATGCCATTTATAGGAGGAGTATAGAACAAAGTTGTACTTTTACCTTCGTGGTGCTCTGGTTAAACGAAAGACGATTGATCTAAATTCGTATAGCCAACGGCATAGCAAGGTTGACTTGTCCAAGTATCATTAGTAACAACAACGAGATGTTCCACCTTTTGACTTGATGTGAGTAGCATGCTTATAGTTAGTTGCTTCTATACACCATTATGGTGGAAGGTTAACTTCAGTTTAGTTTACACCAGCAGAACTCCCTGTACCTAATCCTAAAAGGATTCTACCAGAGGTTAACTTCAGTAGTGTCTATAAAAAATAAGAATCTGTGTGTGATTTGAGTTTGAGTTTTTCTTTACTTTTTTAGTATAACTGCAAATAATGGTTGTTATTGACCAGTAAAGAAAAAGGCCGTCCTTGTCTGAAACTAGAGAAGTTCAAATTAACAACTCAAAACTTTTACCAAAATTTATGCATCATAGCAATTCTTATATTTTTCTATTAGATCAATTTTTTTTTGATTTATAATGTTTCCATTCTCTCAATAGCTATCTGTGCTTTTTTGAAATGAAAGATGCTTCAATTCATAATCCTGAATCATATATTTCATACTTCTTTTCTTAGTACGAGATAGAACTATTTTATTTTGCTATTAAATTACCATTTTGAGCTTCATAGCTGTTTTAAATTTATGACTATTTATTAACATCTACAGTTGCATTTTATTTAATATCAAATTTAAATTTTACATGTATTTGTTTATATTTAACGGAGTTATCGAACCATCAATATGTGAGGAATAATCATATTTTTGCGATTTTGTGTTGTTTAAAAAAATCTATTATTTATTCGTGTTTTTGTTTATAAAAATATTTGAAGAAAATTAGGGGAATTTTTTACAGATATATGTTATTCCTCCCATTGAAGTTACTCAATAAATTTGTTTTATTCCATAAAATATTTAGTTTCATCACATTAATTTCTAAAATTTTGGTAAAGTGTTAATTATTATAAAAATATCTTGAAACACAGATACTAGTGAATCTTTTTGCATAATTTTTTTAAACCATAAACTGTTATCCATTTTTAAAAAAAATAATAAAATGATCGTAAAGAAATTTAACTGTTTGATTATTTCTTATTTATTTAATTAAAGCTCTCATTTATTGCATCTTGAGCATCAACTGAATAATTAAAATTCTTTACAACCTTTTCTTAAAAAATATACGTTATAAGAAATAGAAAATTGAAAAAAATTATAATTAAATGTTTATCCACAGTGCATTTTATTTGAAATAATAGAACAACAAACGTCTTGTTAACATAATAAATACGCGAATTTTATCAATATTTTTCTTTCTCTTTAAGTTTACGCGAAGCATAAATTTTTATAATGAAACTCAAAATATTAATTTTCACTATTAAAAAAAAATATTGGCTCTCCAGGGAATATCTGAATCGATTATATTATATCTGCCCTGTTTCACATTGTTTTTGATATTTACTTACTATATTAGATAATATTTTAATGGGTCAAGCTCCAAACAATATGAATTATTTCTACTTTAGAATTTCATATAAATGTGTGGTTTAAAACACATTAAATGTTGATAAAATTTTATTCGTAGCTTTTTAAAGAAATGTAATTATTTACTATGTTAGATTCATCTCTTTATGGGAAATTCTGTATAATAAGCATAACAGAATTAAAAGAACAAATTTATTACAAATAAAATATTGTTGAGAAAATGTTTCACCTAATATTTTTCTCAAATACATTCACCAAACTAATGTTTCACGGGAATCTTTTATTCCTTATAACAGAATTAATTTATTTTAGTTTGTTTTAATGTAGATCATATTTATAAAAATTTTTCTAATTCATAAATTTAAGAAATGAAGTAAAAATCCACACTATTTTATTTTATTTCCTTAGAATGTATTAAATTTTCAAAAATATTCTCTTTTCCTAATAAAATTACATTTTTGGTTGATTAAAAATATACACATGTGTATTATCCTCTGAATTGTATCAATAGTCATGATGCAATAAAACAAATAATATTTATTAAAGTATTAAGGATATTTAGCTCCATGAAAGAAATTTTGAATTTAACTTAAGTACTCAATAAGTAATCAAAATCCTTATCTCCTCTAGGAGTAATAAAATATTAAAAAAATAATAAATAAAAGAAAATAAATTTATTTTAATTTTATTGGAAATTTACTTATTTATTTGTCAATGAGTTCTTAAAGTAAAAGCCCGATGAATTTATTTTTATTTACCAAAATATTCTTAAATCTAAAAATGCAAAATAAAATACCTTTATATATGATTATCATTTAAGCCCACAACAAATAAAGAGCCGATCAACTTGTCTTGTGGTCAGCGTGCCTGACTACGGATAAGGAGGTCCTGGGTTAGAATCCCGGTTCGGGCATGGATGTACTTTTTCTCTCTCTATCTATCCTGTCTTTGTCCTTTCCTTGTATGAATGAGGTGTGAATGGTTGCCTACCCTATAAACGGGTACCTATGGCATGCATGTAGAGCAAAGTCGTACGTACTTTCACCTTCATGGTGCTCTGATTAAAACGAAAGACGCTCCCAATTGACTTAATTCGCATAGCATAGCGAGCTTGGCTTGTCCAAGTGTCATTAGTAAACAACAACAACAAATAAAGAAATATTGCATTTTACTAGATATTTAATTTTCAGAAGATAATATAAAAATGAGTTACAATAAACATTAAATATAGTCAAATTGTTTACCAAATTAAATATATGAAGTAAAATATTCTTTAAAGTACAATCATTTAATAACTCCATTAAAAAATAAAAAAACACTACAATCAATGGCTTAAAGAAATAGCACAAGAGGATAATTCATTCTAAATTTAATGAGGAAGAGCCAAAATATATAAAACTATTAGGTTAGGGTATTCATAACGTTTTTACCAAAGACTTTTATTTAAATGAAAACAATAATTATATCAATAAATTGTATTCGCCGTTGCTGCTTGCAACTTCTTCCCACATTTCGACCAATTTGTTGATGAAGTTCCGCCAAAAATCGCCTGGTCTGGTGTCAAAGAGGTTGTTGAGCCAATTTTTAAGGACCTCTTTGTTACCGAAGGTAACACCCTTTGGTTTGACAAGGAGCGGAAAAGATGGTAATCGCTCGGTGTAACGTCCGGAGAATACGGCGGATGCTGAAGGACCTTCCATTCGAGCTTTTGGGTTGTGGCTTTGACAACTTGTGCAACATAGGACCTGGCGTTGTCATGAAGAAGGAGTATGGTTTGACCATGTGGATCATGTCTTTTCAGTCGAATAGCCTCATTCACGTGGTGTAACTGGGAAATGTAGAGCTCCTTGTTGACTGTGGCATTCTTTTCGAGCATTTCCCAGTGCACCAAGAGGTCCTTAAAAACTGGCTCAACAACTTCTTTGATACCAGACCAGGCGATTTTTGGCGGAACGGCATCAACAAATGGGTCGAGAGGGGGGAAGAGGTTGTAAACAGCAACGGCGAATATATAATCGATTAACTTATTGATATAATTTTTGTTTTTTGTTTCAATAAAAATCTTTGGTAAAAACTCTACGAACTTATTCCCCTACCTAATATAATTAGGAAAGTTAAATACTCCTTTGATTATAAATATATATATTTCCCCACAAAACAAATTTATTATATTTTTTGTACAACAATTAATGGTACAAGTAGAATATTCACAAATAGATTAGCCACATTATATACTGAAGATAAGACCCAGAATTCCCCTAAAATTAAAAATATGTGTGTGAAATATTCCTTTGTGTTTATAGTTGTCATTAAGTTCCTCAACAAAAAAAAGTATATATTGTAGAAAAATATCTAATGCACTGGAATATCATAAAAAATATAATTATGTATTGCACACCTAAGAAACCAAAATATCCATAAAAGTAAACACGTAAAAATCACCTATGTTTGTGGCTATTTAGTTCCTCACAAAACAAAACCTCACATACGATTGCACAACTTTTGATGATTCAAGAAAATAAGATAAAAAATTTAGTCACATGGTGACCTGAATGACCAATGGCGTGAGAGCTTCTAACATCAAATTTAAATTGGTTCAAACATTCACAAATTCATAAATTCGGAGAGGTTGGGAGAAAAATCATGTTTCATACACGGGGTCTAATGTCCCCATACTATAATCTGTGCCAGTACCGCCCACCATTGACAGCAGGGAGTATTTTCCCCCTACACAAAAGTGCTATTCTACAACAATAACATAAAAAGTCTCTGGAAACCTAAGTAATTTACTTTCCACGTCAGAAAACCAGGAAGTTGTCATAAACACGTAGATCTTTACAACGCATTTCACCCTCAGCTATTATTAATAATTATGTGATATGTTCCGATAAATCCGGAGCAAATGCGGTATAATTCTTAATTGAAAAACATCTTATTTGGTGCTTTTGGCAATATGAAAAAGCTACCGATTACTTGAGAACGCTATTTTCCCACACTTTTTGCGAAAACGGTTTTTTATAACTTTGATACACACAAGAAATGATTTGACCCTGTCATTTACATTGGTTTTCTGGAAAGGCACTAAATGATTTTTTCTACATTGATTTATATTCTGATACAATATTATATTCTCAAGACATATAAAGATTTTCTAATGTTGATTTTTTTTTTCTGAAAAGACAGTGATTTTTCTTTGCTTTTTTTGCATTCATTACTTATTATTCACAGAAATTAATTCAAGAGGTTCTTGAAAACAATCTTTCCTTAAAGATTCTATAATTCAATACTGTTATATTTGTATTATCTCTAAAAATAAAATTAGTTTAATGGTAATAAAATATAGTTATAACAATTTCAACCGATGTCATGAGCAAATTAATTTTAAAATTAGTAACTTTTTCCGATTTTAAAATAAAAGAATACCAATATTTTATTATATATTTTATCCTGGAAACTGTAATTCATATTGATTTTTTTCCAGAAGGACATTGATCACTTTTGTATTAATTTTGTTGCTGGAAATGCACACACAATGATTTTTTTAAGCATTTATTTATTTCGATTTACAACAGTTTATCTGAAAATAACAAAAAAAAAAAAAAAAAAAAAAATGAATTCTCGTTTTTAAAATTTTTATGTGTATATATTTTAACTTGATACTGTTACCTCCCTTAAAAACTAAATTTAATGATAATAGAATATTATTCTAGTATTAGCAGTCTCTGTGCTAAAATTAACCAATTTTTAATAAAACTTAAATAGACAGTCTTTATTATTCTTTTGAATTTTAAACAGGTAAATACTAATTATTTTATTGAATTTAACAATTAGAAGTTGATTTTTATGTGGATTATTGTCAAATTTTATAAGAAATTTTATATAATTCGTCAGCTAAATAGAATATAAAGGAAAACAATTTATTGGAAATACATAATAAGGAACAAAAACTTTAAAGAAAATGATCTTAAATGAGAAATTAAAGTAAAGCAATTGAAAATATAATGACTATATCAAAGGGATTACTTTGAAATTTTTTATTTGCAATATGTTAGGAAAGATCTACAAAAACTAAATGAATTTAGTGCCTTTAATTTTCATTAATCATTCATTAATTTAATTCAAATGCGTTTCATTTTCATAGTATCATATGAAAATCATTTTTGTTATTATTTTTCTCAAATTTTTTCTCAATATTTTGAATTCTTTTCTTATAATATATTTGCGAGTGTTAAAAATTATACTATATTAGGATTATATCATAAATCTCTAATATATCTACATTGAGCAAAGATAATTTAAGACTTTTAATGTTAGTATAGATTAATGATAAATATATATAAGCATGTTAAAAACTTATACTTAATAAAAAATTGAAGGAAATAAAAAATTAAAGGAATCAAAGGACGCGTGATACTTTTGAATTAAAAATAATTGGTGTAAAACATAGCAAATAAGAAATTAACAAATGTTAAAATCTTGATTTTGGGAGTAAATAAAACAATTAAAAATACCTAATTAGGTAACATCAGCTCCAATAAGTGAAGAGTTTATCTGTGATAATCACAAGAATTGTGTAGAATTTATTTTATTGCTCATGATAGGAATTTAAATGAAATTTGTATTTATTCATAGCATTTATCGATCATTTATTTTAGTCTGAATTATTTAATTTCGGATATTGACTGGCTGGTGAAGTAGGTATTGAAGTTACTAATCTACCCTTAATATCTCACATAGATACTTTTGATTGATTTATTTGGGCCACTTCCCACTTAATAAGCCTTCATTGGCAAAATATCTGAATTATTGAATAAAATAGTTAAAGACTATAATGAGAGTTAAAATGTGTTCAAATAAAATTCATTAAAACCCTTAGAGTGGAAAAATACATTTATAGGTAAGAAACCTGTGTGCTGCTGTGTAGCAAATGTATAAAACAGCAAGAATGAGTGTAACAATACTTCTGTGCTTAATATGGTTTATTAAGGCTCTAAGTATGTAATATATACATTTAATTAGCAATTTACTTTATTTCTGTAACTAAACTACCGATGCTCATTATACCTAAATGACATCAAGCGCATAAAGGTCAGTTATTGATTTATATTTAATCATTATGAACGGTCTTGATATAAGACTAAAAAATTATTAGTCACTTTTCTCTGCAATGCTTC
Organism: Latrodectus hesperus; assembly: GCA_037975125.1. NCBI lineage: Eukaryota > Metazoa > Arthropoda > Arachnida > Araneae > Theridiidae > Latrodectus > Latrodectus hesperus. The sequence continues at coordinate 63,134,690 of CM075861.1, forward strand.
ACAACATATTTTCAAGGATATGTTAAGGTTAAGTTCTATAAGCACACATAATCAACAACATGATTTTCTACAGAAAAAGATTTTATCATATAAGTACTAGTTTTTTTAATCACAATGCCATTTTAATTAATACATTAAAATTAAATGAGGTTTTTCAAAAAATTATATATATATATATATATATATATATATATATATATATATATATATATATATATATATATATATATATATATATATATATATATATATATATATATATATACATATATATCTTATTCCGTTACCATTAAAGACATAGCAATAACTAATAGGCATGGGATTCATCAGTTGGAATAATTAGCAAGACTATTTTCTTTTTAAAATAAAAACTCTATTACACAATGTATCATTTTTTTAAACTATAGACCCATTTGATTGGTTAAAGTACGTAATTTAACAAAAATTTTCTCTACTTTATAAAAATAATTTTTGAATTACAATTAAAAATATTGATTTTTTGCATTAAATATTAGGTCCACTGAAAAGTTCAGTCCATTGATCGATGACGACGTTGTTAAAACATTGTTTTATAGCAAGATCTTTTTCTGATAACGTCGGAAGCTTATTTCAGCTCAGCAAAGTATTTCGAATCATATTCTTAATATAGGATTGGTGTGGAAATATTCAGAATGGGTTCTACATGAATTAAGCTGGAAGAATTTTGATGATCAAGTCATTGCGTGCCTATCTCTGCTTGTTCGAAACAAAATTGAGCTTTTCTTGAACTGGAAGGTAAGTGGAGATGAAAAGAGGATTACATACAAAAACATCGCAAGAAAAAAGTATAGTGTGCGGAAAACCAAGCCCTCTCAACTCTAAAACAAATTTGGCTCTAAATAAGAGAATGCTGTGTATATGGTGAGACATTTGAAGACCAATACATTACAAGCATTAAAAATTGAACGAAAAGCTCAATTCGGAAAATAATGTTCAGCAACAGGTTGATTTAAAGGGAGCAGTCTAAGAGAGAGGCCAAGAAAAGAGTTTGTCAAAAAAATCGCAGAACTAGGCTTGGAAATTCTATCCCATACATCATATTCCCCGAACTTATCATTCTACAAGTATCATTTGTTTCTGTCTTTGCAAAATTTTTTGTGGGATAGAAAATTCAAGAACAAAGAAGTTATCAGACATGCCCTGGTTGGCTTCTAGGCATAAGATGTTTTTTTTTTTTAAATGGGGCATACAAATTGTATTATGCTGGCAAAAAGTCATAAATAATGATGGCAATTATGTAATTCAATAAAATTTATTCAAGATATGAAAAATGTATTCTTTTGTTTTATTCTCAAAAATGGACAGAACTTTCCGGTAGACCTAATATATGTACAATCTTACGTTATACCATAAAATTCGAATCTACATCACTCGCGAATCTACACAAGATAAAATCACAACTTATCTTGTATTATTTTATATTTATAGTGGATACTTTTTAACTTTACAGATATTTTTCCTTAATATCAGGCTTAACTTACATTATAATTTCACTTAAGTTTCATAAATGGGCTAATCCCCGACCAATTTATTTTATCAGAAAACATTAGCCCATTTTTTTTCAAAATTTTATTTGATAATAACCTTTGAATTTAGATTACTTTTCAGAAAATATATACGCACCTTCTCTTAAAAGATATTCTTCACCTAAATTCCGTTTGAAAAACACTCTTCGATTAATAGAATATTTTCCATAGAAATTCAATGACTAAGAAATTCGCTGAATGGAGGATAACGTAATCTGTTGATCCTATGTTGTTGTTGTTGTCGTGTGCCAGCCAGGCTGGCAGTATGGGGTGCGCTGCTCCACTTTTCCAACTGAACCATATTTTTATTGTGGAGTCCGACTTCCTCAGTACACACATGCAATAGGTGCCCATTTAGAGAGTAGGCAACCATTCACTCCACATTCATACAAGGAAAGGACAAAAACAGGATATAGATAGAGAGAGAAAGTACATCCATGCCCGAACCGGGATTCGAAAACAGGACCTCCCTATCCACAGTCAGACACGCTGACCACTAGACAAATTGGGCTGCCGTTGATCTTATACACACAGATTATAATCTTCATGAAAGTTTGTAATTTTTCAGACATCCATTCAGAGATCCATTCAACATTTTCTATATCACTCTAGATGATTCTAAGGGCAGTTTATAACAGAGACTGGCTTCAAGACCTCTGACTACAATTTTTTCCCTTACGCCCATACCCATTTTTTAGAATTTTGATTTCTAACGGTAACAAACAAAAATTTCACAAGGAAAATAAATGCTGGATTATATTTTTCCTTGATATATATGTGTGCATGTTGTTGCTCAAGTTCACCAGCATACTTTCCTGTGCACTATACTAAGTTTGATTTCAACAGTTAGTTGGAAGCAATTGGATAGGAGTCTTCGTAATTTAGAAGCAGAACCAATTAGAAGTCCTTTTGCTTCTACTTGGTCTCTGCTTTTACTTGATCTGCCACCCCCAAAGGTATTATTTCTCTTGGAAGACATTTCGGTTACGACTTATTTTAACACATCCTCTCTACCAATAATGAACACGACGGATCTTCAATTAAATCGGGATTCGAACTCACTACCTTCCAACGACGCCCTTATCAATCGATGGCCATCGGAGTCTCCTGGGTGTGTGTGAGTGTGAGCACAAAAGAACAGAAACTGCATTTCAGCTAGAAAACAAATAGTAATTCTAACACATTTCATTGGTAAGCTTTTTGAAATTGTCCAATATTTATGCTTTAGAGTATTTTTTAAATATTCTTTTTTTAATGTATATAAATAATCCTAAATACCAATAAATAATCCTTCAAAACTATGACAATTGCTCTTGTAATTGTTAGATGTTGATTAATATTCTGAATTAATACTACATTAGCTAATTTTGTTTGACTGTTTGAGATAATAATTAATAAGTTGTATATTTTCCTCTATAAAAGGGGAAATCATTTATTTATCAATTAATCAATTCACATATATTTGATATTTCAAATTTAAATATTATCATAATTATATTTTAAATATGTTTATTCAAATACATTAATAATTTAATTGAATACTTTAATAAATTGATAATATATTATTATATACATTATTTGTGCAATAATAATTTCAAATGTAGTTATTATTTATACTAAAAAGATATAATTTCAGGTAAATAATACTTTTTTTAAATACTAAGATACCTTTACGTTAAAATACGAGGCCAAATGTAAGACTAATTGATCAATCGTTGTCAAAAGTATTACTACAAAGGAATTTCAGATAGATAAAAAACTCTACAATATTTTTGAATTAAACAAAGGAATTTTTAATCTGAATATAATTACTAAATAATATCATGCATTTTAGGAGAGAATTGTGTCTAAAAATCTAATTTTAAAATTATTTTTTCTTCTAATGATGCTTCAATTACTTTTTTTCTCTGAAAATAATAAACAACCCCATAGATAACAATTCGCCTTCTCATTCCGTCCATTAATTCATTACCTGTCGTATTTTTTAAAGTCTGATGTTGACAAAGCGCTGTTGTTCTCTGCTTACACTTTCTTGAAACAAAACAAAGAGTCGAATGCGAGCCTTCCATTCCCCAAGTTAATTATTTATCTTTAAAAATTCATTAATCAGAATGCAGTCGCTTAACGAGGCAGAGGCTTGCACAGGTTGAGGGAATAATCTTCCTGCAAAAATTATTTTTTTTGTTCACTTTCAACTTCTTTAAAGGTTCATCGTTAAAACTGACGTCGCAACAAATATGGCGTCTCGACTAATTACAATGACAAGCCTTAACGCCGAGGGAAAGGGAAGGCACGACGAAGGAGAACTTGTTTGGTTGTTAACTCACTGCCTCTAATGTGTAGCAAACAACCTGACACCGAACATTTTGTGAACCACCAGCAACGTTTTCGGGAGCCTGGTCCTCAATTTACGATCTCTATTAAAGTATTATGTTTCCGGCACTTCGTTAGCGAAAAGTCTGGTTCGTTCGTTGCCAGGGAAAATCGATGAGGACAGAGACTGTGGAAGAAGGGCCTTTCGTCGTTAACAGACCTCTCTGTTTACTAACTCGGGTGCTACACAGGTAAGATTACAGAAAGGGGCAGTCGGCGTTAACGAAGCTACCGTCGTCATTGTTTATGCAGGGGCTGCTGACGAGCGAAACAATAATGAGGTGGAATGAATTCTCTTCTCCCCCATCGCGACTTTTATCTTCCTGCCTCCCTTTTGCCAATTAGAATAAAAATTTCCTGGAATCTCGACTCCTTCCAGAATGTTATTAGATTGTTATTACAGAGTCTTTTAACTTCCTTCTCGGCTGGGGAATTTTCGGAGCTGCTAGAAAAGGGGAACAGGAATCCATCTTTGAGATTTTTTGCTTGATAAAAAAAAATTTTTTTATAAAAATGTTTCCTGCGTTAAGTAAAAAATATTTTTGTCTTTCGAGAATAATATTACGTCAACTGACGCTTCGGCTCTCAAAGTTTGTTAATGTGCTTGTGGAATGATTTGGTAATAACTATTGATAAGTCAGAATTATGCAATTGTTGTAGAATCTTCTTGAAGGATTGGATTAAAATATGTAAAAGTAAATAATGAGTGATTCTTCGCATTTAAAGGATATTGTATTTCATTTCATCTGTTTAATTATTTTACAGTGAGAATTTTACTTTATTAAAAAGCTGTATCATTTTATTAAGATTTATATGCAATACGAGAAAAAAAATTATAAATGTTTCTAACAATTCATTAAAATTTTCTGAACAAGTAAAGGAATTCGGCACAGATGCGATATAATCCAGGATGCCAAATTCTGAGTTTGTTGATGTTTTTTGGCGGACTTTCTTATGTATTTGGCAACATGGTTTTTATTACGTCATAGATATAAAGACCTATAAGAACTATACGGAAAATTCTATTTTGGCAAACTTAGTATTTACGCCATCACGCACGGTACAATACACGTCATCTTGGCAACATTTCTCCATCGCCAAAAAACTCAGAATTTGCCATTCTGGATTATACGGCATTTTTGCCGAATTCACAAATCAATTTTCCCTTTTTTTCTTTTTAGAATTCTCTAGCATTTTGAGCTCTACATTTTGAAAACTTTATAAAGAGAATGAAAGTTATTCAATTTCACTCTAGAAGAACTTAATTCTGAAATGGACTTTTTTCTTAAACAACCTAAACCCACAACAAAATACATACATACTAATATAATTTAATATAGTATAATTAATTATTAATAATAATTTCAAATTTTAAAACGAATAAAAAAATGTATGAATATAGTAAAATATTTTAAAATATACAAAAATAACTACAAAATAAGACTAAAGAAAATCCAAAATAAGTATTTCCCAATTTTCAGTGTGAGAGACATACTTTAAACTTAAAAGATTATTTCTTTTTCTCTATATTGAAAGTCTTTTAACATTAAAAACTGATGAGAGATTCAATTTCATTCTCATCTAGTGCAAAATGAAAACTATAGTAAATCAAATACAATAGTTAAAAAATATTTCAAAAAAATCAGGATGATCAAAAGAATCAGATTTAAATCAATAAAATGATAAATTTCAACACTTTTTTACCATGAATAACTTAATTGTCATAAATAAGGAAAAAAAAAAAAACGAATTTTTTTTCTAAATAGCATATTTTGAAATGTTTGCATATTCAACTCATGGTTTTCCTATTGAATGTTAATTTTAAGGAAAATTTCCGGTAAACTTGTATTATTTCTAAGAATAAAATAAAAGTATAAAAACTCGTGCTTCTTTTTTAAGAAAGTTTTATTTATTTGCCAATAAAATCAAAATGTAAGTAATTAATAATTGATAATATCAAATATAAAACATTATGTTGAAAATTTCTTCCATCAAAAAATTTATATTTCCATGATTAATTTAAAAATGTTACAACAAATTTAAATTATTATACTGGCGTATTTCTTAAATTTATGCATAGAATTTTAATAAAATATTCTAATACATACTTTGAACCATTGAAAGTTTGAAACGGATAAATAAGTTTATTAGCACTAAATTATTAATATTCATTTGAATAATCGTTTCATAAGTGCTTTACATTTAGGAAATGATTATTTCACACCATTACATTTCAATGATATCTTACATAAAAGTATTTTCTAAGCACTTTTCACCATTTAAACTGTACGTGTAAAAATCTTATAAGGTGCATTTTATTTTAAATCAAAATTTAATGCCTTTTTTTCTGGGTCTTTTAAATCCAAAACAGTTCATTATATTTGATTTTTCGTTACGTGTGCATTTTGTTAATAAAAAATTTTTTAAATGTTGTCGCTCACAACATTTTTGCGATTAAATATATGCAATTATCCGGAACTTATATATATATATATATATATATATATATATATATATATATATATATATATATATATACACGGCATTATGCCGTTGGCTACGAGAATTTAAGTCAGTAGGGTGAGTCTTTCATTTTAACCAGAGCTCCACGAAGGTAAAAAAAACGACGAAGGGGAAAGTACAACTTTACTCTAAACTCTTCCGATAGATGGCACCACCAGAAGATCTACGCACTCAATTTTGACATAGATCTGGAGGGGAGAAAATTTTCTCCAGACCATTATACCCATGCTAACTGCTCAACGACGAACCTCAGGAGTTACAATTCCACTGATTTAACGAGCACGTATATTGCATGTACTCGGTGGGTCTTTTTATTGGGAATCGAACCCCACCCTTCTGAAAGGAAAGGCCGATGCCCTCACCACTAAGCTAACATGGTCGTTAGAAATTATAAAAAAAATTAGACTACCACTGCCCTTTTAATTTTTGTGATATTTACATATGCATGTTTATAGATGTATATCCATATACATAGAGAATCATTATAATGTTCCTCAACTAAGTATTCTGGATTATTGCGAATATACATTGTATTTAATAATATTCTCCTTTACATACACATATACAAATATTTGCTGATCAAAATTATTTTATTCAATATCATTAATTTCATTTACTGAATAAGCTAAATGAGTAAAATAGACGAAAAATTGAAAATTTTTCAAATCGAGAATTTTTTAGTGATAACAAGTTTCAAACTTACTTTTAAGCAAATATTCATTTACAATGAAGGTATTTCCAATTCGATAGAAGATTAAAAACGATTTTTTTACGTGAAAATTTTATTTCTTGTGCTTAGCCTTTGAGATCGATGATTAAAAAAAGGTATCACATGTAGAAAGAATATTCTTACATGCACTTTTAGAAGAGTAACAACTGAAACATTGCCATTTTGATAAAAATTTAGAAAAATGTAAGCTGAAGAATGTTTTATTACCAGAACTGAATAAAAACAGGTCTATGGAAGTAAATATTTAAAACCCATCTGGTATATTTGTCATGTATTTGGATATTTTTTGCAAATTCTATAATGAGGATAATTTAAATATATTCACCTTAAGCAATGCATATTTTACTAATTAATGTGAAAATTTGTACAGGATTGATGATAGAATAGCATCTTCTGGTTAAATAATATTCAGAATTTAAATTAATATACGAGAAATTCGTCATCGTTTATGGTATTCTAATTTATCATGAGAAATTTAATCTCTGCAGAACTGTTAAAGAGGGGACGAATAGCTATACTTTTGTTAAAATTAAGACTTACTTATTATAATGGTCATTTTATTAACCAGATTTTAATCTTAATAATACAACTGTAGTCTTATTTAATATATTTATACTGTGAATCAAAAGTATTTTAAAAAATCTCTCTCATTAATATTTAATAATAATTTTTAATATCAACTTTGTCACCTGATTTCTATATAATTTGGGTTGGAGTTTATTTATTAAAACCTAAGGAAAACTAAGTTATATTATTAGAAGCAAACTCTTTTTACTTTTATATTTATCATCTCTGATATATATATATATATATATATATATATATATATATATATATGAGCTCCAGTGGCTCAGTAGCTTCACACCGCTTCCCGTAAGCTCAGCAACGTAAAGCATCATTTGCCGCGGGCAGTGGTTGGGAGGGTGACCACGGTGTACTCTCTTTCACTGGGTTGCTGGAACTCCATGGGTTAGGGATGTGTCCACGTTAATATGTGACGTATAAAGTCTTTCCGCTGGTGTGGCGTGGATGTGGAGAGGAGGGTGCCAGCTCAGGTGTGGCCTCGTCACCCGACCGTAGTTCAGAATTACGAGGCACCTTAAAAAGAGCTAAGTCGTATTTTCACCTTCGTGGTGCTCTGATCCAAACGAAAGACGCACTCTATTGACTTTATCCACACTGTCAAAGGCATAGTGAGCTTGGCTTGTCCAAGTGTCATAAGCAACAACATATATATACATATATATATATATATATATATATATATATATATATATATATATATATATATATATATATATATATATATATATATATATATATATATATATATATATATATATTTAGAATCATAAGTCATTTTTTAAAACTGATTAAATATCTTTCAATTATCCTATGCAGTTTAATTGATAATTACATATCAATGAGTTTATGCTGATGATTAGTTACAGTTTATGTATCATTAATCGGTTTGTGGTATCCAACATTCTTAATGAGTGAGGTAATAATTCCTTTAATCTCAAGTAATTATTCTTTTTTAAAATAAATTAAAAAATGAAATATGAGAATGAAGAACACAAAATATTCTTATTTCCGATCTATGAACAATGCAGCTCATATGCAGTTTAGTAAATTCAAAGAAAATACTGAAAACACATTTGTATTTCAGAAATTACTACTCATTCCAGTTTGCCATTTCCTCTCCTATCTTTCTTACCCTCTTATAGATCTTTAAAAAGCATTCAATTCTTCAAAGTCAAATATTAGATCTTTTATGCGCATCAGCTTTTATTCAGCACCGTGTAATACGTTACCGAATTTTCAGAAATGAAATTTTCATTTTACGAAAGAAGTTACAAGCTAAAAAAAATAAATAAAATCAAAGACACGATCAAAAACTCTTCTCCTTTGTTGTGGTAATATCAAGCAGTCTCTAAACAGTTGTGCACAAGTAATCGAATCTATTTCACTTCAAATCAGTCTCCAGCAGATAATGATTAGAGTCTCTGGTTTCTTCCATATTCTAAAGCAGCAGCGCCATTTTGGCGAGAAATCCCCTTGGAATGTTGATTTCGCTGATTTATATATTTTCTCTTAGAACGAAATTCTGTTTTAAGAATTTTTTTATTATATTTTAAAATTTTCACTTAATAATGCAGTTTTGTTGATGACTAATAGAAGATAAAAATAGGGACGCACTAAATTTTGGATGGTAAACAGTTCCTATAAAATGTAGATAAGAGTATTTAATATTTTTAATTTTTTTAGTAATAAGTGAGTTAACTGGCTTAAAATCAAGTAATGAATGCAGTAAAATCAAATAAAAAATGTCTTGAATTAAATGAGAGATAGTAATGCAATTTTATATTACTTGTTGCATTTTAAAAGATCTTTAAAAATTTCAGAAGACAATAGGCAATAATATTTTTTCTAGATCTTCCTGTAAAGTTTAGACTAATAATAAATAACATTTCATTTGTCAATAAAATGCTGTCTATTATTGAATTTTCTTTTCATTTTCTAAATCTTATCCCATAGAAATATTGTTCTATATAGACTTTTTAACTAAATTTCGCCAGATTTCATATTAGTAACAAGCTTGTTGGTAATAAATGAAACAGACATACATTATAGAAATAAATTCAATAAAAACATTTTATTTTTTAATACCAAAAAAATGTTTGGTTTTTATAGCTTGTAAATAATATTGATAATAACAAAAAATGTGAAATTGAAATTTATAGCTCAATATCATTTCTACATCATAATGCATTAGCTGGACGAAAATTGACAGTGAGAAAGATTTTCATTCTTTACATGTAATGTGTTTTAAATGGAAATGATTAGACGAAGCAGTCATTTTTTAATATTTGTATATATTTTATTCCAATAAAAATATCTTCATAAAAATAAATGAATCGATTATATAAAAGGATTTTTTAATATATGCACGAATTTAAATTACATTTGAATATTGATTATAATCTGTTTTCGATAACTGCTCCAATTTTCACATTGCCTGTAAATTAAGCTGATAACCCAATTGTCCCCACTTTGACTTTTTTCAATAAATTTATGTATTTTCCTCACAAATTATATATTGTGCCTTAAAAGTAATTATCTAGTAAAAATATCAGCTGCATATGAATTGAAATAATAAAAAACTTTCGAATGGGAAGCATCCTATAAGAGATTTTTTAACTACTAAACTATTTAACAACAAACGAAGCTCTGTTCTCTTAAATAATATAAATTAGAAAAAATTCTGATTCAAATTTTGTAAAACTAACTTTTAAAATACAAACAATCACCAATTTTTACTGGCATAAATGTTATTAATTTTGAATTACCATTTTGTTTAATTTCCCAGGTAAATTCCTAAGTTTTAATTCGATATACACCTTAAAAGTTAAAAGAAAATATTTAAGAAAGTCCTCCATTAATTTTAAAGTTAATATATTTTTAATCTATTTAAAAACATTTTACTGACGTAATTTTTGGAACGCATTATAAGCTATTACCACTCAAAATATCAATGTAAAATATATATGAATTGCCACTTAAATATTAATGAAGAATAAATTATTATGTTGTTGTTACTTAATATGACACTTGGACAAGCCAAGCTCGTTATGCCATTGCCTATACGAATTTAAATAAGTATAGGGTGCGTCTTTCGTTTAACCAGAGCACAACGAAGATGAAAGTACGGCATTGCTTTAAACTCCTTCGATAGATGGCACCACCAGATGATCCACTCCCTCAATTTTGAGGTTGATCTGGAAGGGAAGGTAATTTTCTCCAAACCATTACACCCATGGTAACTGCTCAACGACCGGTTACAGAACTTTCGATGGCACGGATTTAACGAGCACATATATCGCATGTATTCGGTGAGTCTTTAGCGGCATTGGGAATCGAACCTCACACTTCTGGACGCAAGGCTGATGCCCTCACCACTAGGTTAACATGGCCGTTAGAAATTATTATAAAATTCGTATTTATTATACTATAAATAATTGGGTATGTCTTTATAATTAAGTGTGTTTTTGTACAAAATTATTAAATATGAGTTATTAAAATATTACAAGATGTAACCGGCTAATGGAATGTTAATTTATGTAGTCATAATACTAGAAAAGCAGCAATCCAAATACGCCTGAAGTTTCCACACCCGAGTTGCGAAATGATCACATATTCTATCAAAAAATCTGGATTGTCATTTAATTGGATTGTCATCATTGTTCGAAAGTGTCATTAAAATTTTCTCAAGCAACTGAAATTCGTTGCTTTGTATGTGCAACAAAAAAATTTGAATTTATATTCACTACATTATCTTGATGGGAAAATTGTATGACAATATCTTAAACAATCCGTTTGGGGCAAATTTTAAACCATTTTGATGATAAACTCTATTTGGAAACACGAATCTAACAATAAAATGATTTTTTAGGCACTTTGTCACCGGATTTTGTATTATAAACATACTTTCTCTATTCAACTAAAGTTTCTTAAAAATAATTTAGGAGGTCTCATTTAAAGGAATTTATAAGGTATTTTCTTTAGCAGTCGAATCTCATTTCTACCGATTGCTTAAGAAAATATCTGCTTAAGAAAAATTGAGAAAATATCAGCGAATTTATCAGTCTAAATTCATGTGTGGAGCAAATTAGTGGCAACGCATTGTTCAAGCATTTTTTCTTCCATCTGCAGACCTCGGTATCTTAAGGGAAAAAAGCGGGCTATTGTTCTTGTGAATAGAAGGTAACAGGTTTGATACCTGATCTTACTAAGGACTATTGCATTGCGAGAATTTATATTGGTTACTTTTTCATAGAATGATGTCGATGTGGGGGTGGAAATTTGAAAAAATTAGTACTTGCTCAAATGTTGACTGATTAAACAATAGTTTAAAATTGAGACAGTTGATTGTGTTTGTTGACTTCATTTAATACAAAATATACTGCCGGTAAATATATTGTAATAATTTAGCTTCAACTAATCTAACCTAATATTCAAACTAAAAATACTTGGAGTAAGTAATTTTGCATAATTTGTGCTTAGGCATGAATTCATTTTCTTCTATTTTAAATCTGGTGTTTAATTGGCATTCCCATGTTAGTTTTTTACATTAATATTTTCTGTACTGGGGAAATCTTAAAAATACTGTGCTCATTTGTGATTTAAATTTTTGGTAATTTATATAATCTATTTTTCATTCCTTTAATTAATTATTTTATTCGTATTTTTAAGAGATATTTTCATGCAAGTATTTCTTAAAAGGTTATAAAAATGCCCTGAATTTTAGAAATTAAAATTTGACAAATTTTAATAATGCAAAAGACAAAGTTTTCCGTGTAACATTTATTAAAATGAATATATATTTTTTCCTGGTGTAGTAGTTGGAATCGGAAATCATATAAAAATATAGATTTCTCAAAATTCTTATAAAATTCAATTTTTATTTTGAAAAATACTGTAATAGGATTTCCGAATATATGTAAAGCATTTTTTTAGCTGAATACATGTGGTGGTGGTGGGACTAATCCCCATCTGGTCTAGTGGAACTAGACCAGATCCATGAGATCATAGATAGCCAAGAAGTCTAAAAGCAGATGTGGACTTTTCACAGCCTCTTCACGAGAAAATCCCAAGCACTTCAAGATATGTTGCGGGCAAAACGGAGCATTGTCGCTCTTGGGGCATAATGGGTATTTTCTTTCACCGTCCTCAAAGATCATATACTTCAAGTGGCCAGTAGAAAGTCGAGACAGTGTCGTCTGATGTACTCTGGAGCCTTTAAATGTTGTGACGGCTCCAGGATGTCTTTGAAAGTTCCAAGGGTGAGCAGGAGGGTCCGCCCAAGTTTTAGAAGTAAGTTGTTTAGTAATGGAAGAGATCTCTGATGGTGTTAGAGCCATGCGATCTTCCGGGTTCAAAGGATTACTGGCGGCAGCCTTTACAAGGTCGTCGGCCACTTCATTCCCAGGCAGACCAACATGCGAGGGGACCCAATGTAGGTGGATTGGGCGTTGAATTGAAAGGCTTTTCAACAAGAGTAGAATACTTCTACTAGTACTGCCGCCGATGGATTGTCAATTGAAAAGATACTGGATTGAGGATCAACCGTCTGTAAGGATCCATATCTCCGAGAGAATACCTGTAAATCAACGGTTGTGAAAATAGTCCATATAAAAATTATTTTTATCTTCTGCTAAATTACAGGGTTTTAACAGGCAAATGTTAATAATTTGTATTCAAAAGGAAATATTGTATCTCAATGAGGTAAAGCTGTCATGGCAAGTGGTAGGCCAATATTCTTCGAAATGAAAGTTCCTTGGTTCAATCTCAGTTGTAAATAAATAGCAAGAAACGTTATCTTGCTATTTGCCTACAAGATTAATTACGTTACGTTTCTGCTGTTTCCTTGCATTCTCTCAATGTATCAATTACAACAATTTGTGAAGAATTCGGTCTGTTATTTAAGAGATTTCTTTCAAATCTCTAGTTATGATGATTCTAAGAGTTTTGTGCTTTAGCAGAAATTTGCGTAAACTTGTATAAATATGCTTTTCAATATCATTTAATGAATGCAGTTTGCGAAGAATCACTTATGATGAAGTCACTTTTCGGAGATTATTAAATTACGGTTCACAACATCATCAAATATTTCAGGGTGTCCATAGTAATCGATTGGGTTCTTTTATGTAATTTGTAATATGTAGTTGAATATGAAATTACAAAAGAAAAGTTTTATTTTATTTGAACATGCACAGTAAAAAATATTTCTTATAAAAATTCTATATTTCATCAAATATGAAATGCACTCCATTTTTGAATTTCAATATATATTTACTCCTTCACTCTTTCACAGCTTTCTAAAGTAATGCTGAAATTTTTTGAATCTTTATATATGTGTTATTAGAAAATAATAATTTTTAATGATTTATGATGATGATAATTTTATAAGGCACAGGTGCCGTATAACCCAGGATGCCAAATTCTGAGTTTGGCTATTTTTTGGCGGATTTTCTTATGTATCTGTGTTCCATTCACTGGTTGGATAATTTTTATAAATTAATTAAATTACCCATTTTTTCCTGGCTGGAAGTACTTTTTTATTTAATTCGATTCCCCATCCCCCATTTTGACGAAGTGGGGTGCCCTAACGTAGGACTTGAAGAAAACCGGTTTTTCAGGGAGAGAGCGAGGGAAGGAGGCAGAAGACAGGTGTCAGCAGAAGGAGAAGAAAAGACTGCAGGACATCGCCTCTATAAAAGAACCCTGTTGGTTATTCAAGTCTGACGCTTTATTGGAATCTATAAACAATAAAATTGAAAATTCTAAATAATAAAATCCTACGAGTTTAGACGGAAGAAGAAATATACTTCTATAACATGAGTCCAAATGAATACTTCTGTAATACGAGTCCAAATGGAAGAAGCCTTGCTGAATAAATGATCTACCAGGTTTTCGAAGCCCTCTAAATAAGCCGGCCTAGTTCCTGAACTTTTCCTATGAAAGTCAATGTTTTTTCTTTAATTTATTTTACCAGTCAGTTGTTTTTATAGTGTGGTACCGCCTATTTCATAACTTTAAACAATGATTATGATATCTAGTGTAAATAATTAACTCCACGTGAGTGCTTAACCATGTTGTTAGTAAATTTTAAATATTTGAAATAATATAAATAACTGAGTTTGTATGTGTGTAAATAGATTTGTAATTTTATGATCGAATTAAAGGATATTTTTAATCACAAAAAATAAAGCCAGTTTCCGCTTATATTTTTCAGGTTTGAATCTGTGTAGAGAAAAGAAAAATAATAAATACACAACGCAAAATGTTTAAAATATTAATACATTATTTTAAGTTAAAATATTTGAAATAGATATATAATAACGGTCATTAAATACACAACATCTGGCAACCTGGTTTTTATTAGGTCATAGAGATGGAGACCTATAAAAATTATGCAGTAAATTCTATTTTGGCAGCCCAAGTATTTACGTCATCGTGCACGTTACAATACATCATCTTGGCAACATTTCTTCATCACCAAATAAATTCAGAATTTGGAACCCTGGATTATTAGGTACCTGTGCCTTTTATAATGTGAATTTTTAACAAGTTTTTAAAATAAATGCATATAACTCTTTGAATACATGTACATTTCTTATTCAAATGCATAAATTATGCTAGTATATACTTTCATTCTTATATAAATGTATATTTGTACCCCTTGCATAATCATTTGCAGACACTGTAAATCATTTTTAGCTGTTATTGATTAAGGATGAACACAAATGATTTCTATATCTTTAATTTACTATAGGGCCTTGAATTACACGAATGAGCAAACCTTCGCGGAAAAATATGAAGTCCAATACTCTCTGAAAACTTCTGAAGTCAAGAAAAGTGTTATCAAATAACTGAAGATTTCGCTTCTCCTAATGAACGCAAATACTATCATTATTATTCATATTTAATTTGCTCTTTTTCTTTTAATCTCAATGACGAAACTTTTACTGGAAAATATAAAGTTTAAGAAGCTATCTAATATCCTGAAATTTTGAAGCATTTATTTCAAAAGTTTTCTAAATATTGAAAAAAAAACAACATCTGAAATCGAAAGTTTTAAAATACTTTAGATGATATAAATGTTATTTTAGTATTTATTGGCAGTTAATTATCGCATTAATATATATATATATATATATATATATATATATATATATATATATATATATATATATATATATATATATATATATATATATATATATATATATTATATATATATATATATATATATATATATATATATATATATATATATATATATATATATATATATATATATATATATATATATATATATAATATTGAATAATTTTGATGCGTTACAACACAATATTATAAAATAAAACATAATATTTAATTTGACTAAAGAGTATACAATACGATGCATAAAAATACTGAATTCTTTCGATAATTTTCTTAACTAACAACAATATTATTGTTCGAAAATTAATTTAAATTAATGCATTGTAAAGTTTACGAAAAATTCAAGGGCTACTTTATAATTTTAGAACACCTTCAGACCTTTAACATTTAATTTATTGTTGAAGTCTAACCATGAGTTATGTGAGCAGATGCACATGAACCCCTTCGTTTGTTTTATTTTGTATATTTTTGTTTTATGTAGTTAACGTGAACACACTTTTTTATCTTTGAATTCTTATAAGAATTTTGGTTAAAATTATAATAAAATTGTTTAACATATCATATATTTTTAATTATTTTAAATTATGGAAAACTAATATATGAATAACCTAATTTTAAGACGACTAAATAATAAAACTTTTACCTTGTTGTCTTGCCACTTTGGTCTTCTGATCAACAGCTCATGAATTCGAATCCAATATTGGGCTTGATTTACAGAGGTTCAGATTCTATTTTAAGGTGTAGATTGTACTCGTGTATAAAAAATGACCATTTACTTATAAAACAAATGAAGCTATGCGGAATTTTATTTGAATAGAATTTATAATAGAATGTTTAAAAAACTTGTATAACATATATAGAGTTTCTTAAAAAAGTAACTAAAATGTAAGATAAAAGTAATAAAATAATTAGATTAGACTATAATGATTAAGTGATGAAAGTTTTAATAAGTTGCATTAGATTTTTGCACAGTAAATTTACGCTTATATTACTCATAATATAAATAAACGCCAACTCTTATATTCAAATCAAATGAATTTTTAATCAGAAAAAGCGTACGAATATATAGAATTTATAAAATAAGAAAACTCAAATCGGATTTTATATAACGTTTGTGAACAGAACATAACTAATATTGCGTGTTTAAAAAGTAACTCATTTTTTTATTTCAAAATCAATTTTTTTACTATTTAGTTTTTCAAAGAAAGTTAAGAACATAACTTCCATAATCATTTGATAAGTAAACGTACAATTATTCTTATAAATATTTACATTCAATAATTAAGAATAAAAAGTAACTAATAATTTTATTTTATATAATATTTTTCGTAAACAAACTATTTGTGTTTTTATTTGCTTACGAAAACAATTGGGAATAAAATTTGACGAGGTAATTTATTGCTTAATGAGGAATTCACATGAATCATGTTATAATAATCTTTTCATTGGTAATGAACATTTCTTAAATTGTTTAATTTTATAAACTATTTCATAGAATATTATTGTCAACGGGAATTCTCTTACAAAGATTAAATACAAAAAAATATTAATGAATTATTTCATTTCATGATAAATCTGTTACAAAAACGTATAATACTTTGGATTATATCAAGCGATGTAATTTTTCAGATTATATTATTCAATTACAGAATTATTACGTGAATTTCTCATTCGCAAGTTCTGCAATAAGTAAATGCTGCAGAATTGTTCCTTTTTTGGTGAAGCTTTCATTTAAAAACTGCTGCAAAAAACATCAAATCAGTTAAATTATTAAAGAAACACACACAAAGCGCTGTTACAAAATAAAATCTTAAAAAATTATGTTCTTTGACAAGAAATATCAATGTCTGTATTCGATATCTCGCTGGAAACTCCTTTTAACAAATGAAAACTATTATTGCATTCGTTCCTAAGAAAAAATGCAGTCCTAAAGGCAAAATAATTACTCAAAGTTATAATAATATTTTACTGAAAGTTTGCATAAAAGCAAAATTGAGGTGAATATGTATATAAGCTATAATTAGAGTTTACATGACATTATTTGTTGAAAATAATGTCATGTAAACTCTTATGTAATGATATGTTTTATTAAGTAATATTGTAAAAAAGATTCCTGACTTTTTTAAAATGAATTCTACATAAATGAGATTAGGTTGAAAAATTGATGCATTATTGCATATCATTACCAATAGTACATTATTTAGAAGTAAATATTAGAATTTTATTGAAGCGAAACTGGGTGATGATATAAAATATCTATATGCACATAGCATGCAGGTAATAATCCACAATTAAAAAAATAGATACATTAGATTCTAAGTAAGAGAATTTTGGAAATAAGAACATAAATATTCATTTAAGAATTTATAAAGTACTAAGGAAATTTAAACATAAATAATTTAAAGTATAAGATTTTTTAAATCTTACAGTAAATTTTTATTAGTAAGTAAAAAATGATTTATGTAAAAAAATCATGTACATGTATACAATGTTACATGTATAATTCATGTAAAAAAATGTAAAAAATGATAGTTTATTAGTAATAAAAAAGTAAAAAATGATTTATTACATAACGTGACATCCAGATACTTTCTTATTAAAGTACCCCTACTTAGTTAAGTTGGCAGCAGAATAATTATCAACCTGGTCAAAACACCACTAGTTCATGGATTCGATTCCTACTTAACGTGGTGGATGTTTATTGTGGTCAGAATCACAGCTTTAAAGTATAGGTCCTAGTTGAATTAACTTTCATCTGCAAAATGTCACTGTAGAAAAAAATAAAACAAAGCATCTGTCAGACTGAATGTTTCGTTTAAAGATTGTTTGTTAGTTTGCCGCTCAGCGGTCATTTTTTCACGCCAGGGGTAATTAGATTGGAACCTATGGTTTAAAGTGGATTCCGAACTATTACAAACATCCATACCCAATGTGGGATTCGAACCCACGAACAATTGAACCGAAGTTTCGTTTAAGGAAATTTAACTTAAGTGATTCTGAAATTCTAAGGAAATTCCACAAAATAAATATACAATGTAAAATGGTATTTCATGACCGATTTAGATTTTTTAATTTTTCTAGATTAATCCATCTTATACTTAATGCAAATTGACTTAGAATGTGTTTTTTATGAAATATTGCTGTTAAAAAATTATTTTACATAGTTAAATCGGCGCTATTGCGTATCGAAAATAATATAAGATTTTTTTTCCAATAATTATTTTTTAATGCCTTGCAAAAGATTTCTGTGAATATTTTTGATATTTTATTAACTTTTATCATTTTTTGCTTCTTATTTTTAATTGAAATATAAACAGGAAATATTTTTATTAGATAAATATTAAGAGTTGATAAATATAAATTTATATGAATTATTTTCTACTTTAAATTTTTTAAAGTAAGCAGTAATAATTAATTAAACAATGTGAACATTGAATTAAATTCGTTAATTATCTAACAGACACACACATAATGTGTAACATTTAACTGCTTGTCGGTTTGTTGAAACCAATTTGGCGACATTCACTGAAATTTATGGCAACCCACTAGGACTGAAGGAAAAAACGTTAGTTTTAGAAAATAGCGATCGTTTTGAATGACTCGTTTTTACTGTAAACATTGAAATCTTCTTCCATATTTTCTTTTTCTCTCGAAAAAAATGTTTCAATTTGTTTTTATTTATTTATTTTTTGATTTAAGTTCTTCCTTTACAAAGAAATGTCGAAAATGAAAAGATAAAATAAAAAAAACACTTTGCTTTCTTTTCTCTTATCTATTAAAGCAAAATGTAAAATTGAACTCGAAACAATTTTTTCCATGGTGATTCTGCACAAAATTTAATTTAAATTTTCATCTTTTAAACCGGATACTATTTCCAACTCAACAATCTACTTTTCTGATTTATATTGAATTGGATATTTTAAAAAGAAATGAGAGAACTTTATTGTGGTTTAGTGTTTCCGACCGCAGAGAAAGGAAGCGAAAGCGAATTTTTCGTCGAGCCGGGTTTCATTTTTCATTTATAATTATTTCGTAATAAATATTTCCAAACAATTCTCTTTTCTTTCTCTTTTGATTGGCTAATTTTTCTCAGGTAACATTTTTCTTCAAAATAAGAAATGAGATTATTTGGCAATTTTTAAAACATTCATTAGAATAGAAATTATTTTTATAGCCTAAAGAACAGTTAAATTATTGTAAGAAATATTTTTTATACATTGTATTTAGTCCTTCAGCTCTTATTGATATTTAAAATTATGAAATTATATTGACATTTATACTTTCAAATAAATATAAACTAATCACAAATTTTTATTTAAAAAATTAAATGAAAAATTAAAGCACAATCTATTATCTCATCACTTTTATCAAATATCATTTTATAAGTGATTCTCGTTTTAAATGTCTTAATTTAATGTAATTTTTTAAACTAATTTAAAATAATAAAATTTTTATTTTTCTAAGATTTCAAAATTTGAGAGGTTTTATTATTAAATAATTACTTACTTATTTCTACAGTGATTCGAAAGTTCTTAGTTTAAATTTCAATCTTAATTATTCTTTCTTTCTTTTTTAACCTTATTGAGAAATATTTGAAAGCATATCAATACACACAAAATTATATCTGTTTAGCAATAAACAAAAATCTGAAACAATTCTTGTCTAAAATAATTCAAAATAAGGTTTCAAATAGACTATATTAGACAAGTATAATCGAAATTTTTAACATTAATATATTGTTTTATTTTCCTACTTATATTCTTAATAAATTATTTTATTAAGAATATAAATATAAAAATATATATATATATATATATATATATATATATATATATATATATATATATATATATATATATATATATATATATATATATATATATATATATATATATATATATATATATATATATATATATATATATATACGAATATAAATATATTTAACTTAAATAACACAACAAAGCAAAGAATTTTAGTTTATCATTTTAATAACTTCTCTATCTAATATGTATTTTTAATTTTTATTCATTTATAATAATTTAATAACATTTAATATCATCTCATAATAAAAAAATATTAGTAAAATCATTTTCGATATTGCCAAAAATATTATTGATATGTGTTGTATCACTTTTAATTTCAGAATAAATAATAATAAATAATTGATAAATAGTTCAATTGTTTATCATCACTGTCCTAATAATCGTAATACAATGTGGCTCCATATTTTAAAAAAAACACTTCTTCTGATAACAATCCTTAACGATTTCTTAGTTAAGACTAAATTTTATTTTGAAAATAACTATTGATTCCGTCAAATGGTATGAATGAAAATAATCGCATTTTGGAATAATAAAATGTGTAAAAAAACTCATAGTGAGGCAATATATATATATATATATATATATATATATATATATATATATATATATAGTTTGGATATAGTTTAATAGCATAAAGCTTGTTATAAACATTTGAGTATCTACTACTTACTGTCATCGGAAAATACTTTTTATAAATAGAGAATCGTTTTCATTCGTGTGTGGGTGGTAGGAGAAAAATTATTCCCAAACACCCACTTTAACACAGAAGAAAAAACCAATTTAACACAGAAGAGTTTTAAAAAACCCAATACTCTCATCGTTCCACAAATGTTGTAATTGTGTGAACCCGTTACCTTCTATTCCAACAGCGGTTCCTACTATTAGGCCACGGTAAGCCCTGAATAGATGTTTTGACACTGAGTAATAGTTGGCTTAACAACTAAAATTCGTTGTGAGACACATAAATATCCATCTTTATTACCTACCCATAAATCTTTTTTGCACATAAATATAGTGTATATTAGATAATGAACTGTGTTTATCTCCTTTTTATATGGGAAAAATTCAAAAAACTACCTAGATAGAGATGGAAATGGAAATGCAGAGGCGCAGAACCATTCCTCAACAGCTCTTAGGATTGAACCTAAGAGCTACCTATCAGAAGATCGCTATTCTATCATAAGACCATGGTGAACTCTAGAAAATATCTTTCTTTCAATAAGCAGTTTGAGTTTCTCGGACAGTCCTCTAACAAATCATGCCAGCTCAACATATTAAAAATGGAAACCTATCGTAAACAAATTTATCGAAACACAATTCTCATTTATAACTTAAGCTTTTAGCTTCAGTAATGGCTACATTTGCAAAATAAGAGTCCACTCTGCTCTTTTCAGACGCATCGTTGAGAAGAAGAGGGAGGGATGATGGGGAAAAATGCGAACGCATGCGGGAAAAAATCACTTGTAGAAGTGAACTGCAACCGTCACCGTGTCTACATATTGCGGAACAATAATCGACCACTTTCCCCTCCTTCTGCAGCAGCGGGCACTCGAAAGTTAGGTCTATTAGGGTCACCTTTTCTGTCTTCTAGTGGGCTATTGGAACCTCACTCGGGAATGAACCCTCGAGATAAGAGAGAGCGTGTGAAAAATGGATGCTGAGAGGGTGACTGGTGGTTGTATACATAAGGCGAATGATGACTGTTTTTACCCGACACGAGCCCCATTTCGCATAAACTAATAGATAACGTCCTTGTTGCGACCCAAGACATCGCCAAGTGCTTGTAGGTGACATTCATCAATAGTCATTTGTGGTTTGTTTTATTATATTCTACGGCAAGTGGCAGATGTGATAAGGTGGTGTACTATGCTCATTTTTATAAACATACATAAAATAAAAATGTAGATAAGATCTTCTCCGATGTTCTTATATTTATAAAATAAAAATCCATAGTTATATATACTTGAAAATCAGCATTATTATTTCAAATATAAATTTCGAATAGGTCATATTTGGAGTAATGCTAATGCTCACTCACACTTCAAGGTCATTCTCAAATAACGTAAATATGACTTTTATAAGATTACTTAATAATACATATAATATACAAAAGGTGTCTACTGAGTGATGCCATTGAATTTTCGAAAATTATGGTTTGTTCTTATGGTGCTTATAAATAATTCATTGAGATTTATGGGATAAATAAGTAGAACTTAGACGAATTGTTAATTTTTTTTTTTTTTTTTTTTTTTTTGCTATGAATTTAATCTAACTCAAATCCTACAAGATAATTGAGATTCAATAGTAAAATGGAAAAATAAAATGACATTTATTTAAGGACAATATTCTTGACGTGAGATAGATACATATAATATACACAAGGTGTCTACTGAGTGATGCCATTGGGTTTTCGAAAATTATGGTTTGTACTTATGGTGCTTATAATTATAATTCATTGAGATTTATGGGATAAATAAGTAGAACTTAGACGAATTGTTAATTTTTCTTTTTGCTATGAATTTAATCTAACTCAAATCCTACAAGATAATCGAGTATCAAAAATAAAATGGAAAAATAAAATAACATTTATTTAAGGACAATATTCTTGACATGAGATAGATTCTATCAAAAGTGCATCACATGTAAAACAAACATAAGATTGCCGTTTTCAAGTTTGCCATGTGAATTTATTAAATAAATTCAAATTAATATAAAGTTATATAAAGTTAAGTTAGTTACTTTATTTGACAAGTTTAAGATTCTGTATGGAATCATGTTTAATGTGAATACGATATCATTTGTATTCCAATGATATCGTATCAACAAATATGGTTGAGAAAATGAAGGTATTAATCGACCGTAAATTAAATGTTTGCGTTAAATTTATAGTTAGTTGCCATAAAAATAAATAAATTAAATTTTTTGGAACTATTTTATTTGTACCGATAAAATCACTTTTGCTGAAATTTTATGATTAGGATTCCGAAAATTCATATTAAATTTAAAAAAAAGCATGGATTTTCATATTTTTAAATCCTAAATTTTTTCAAGAATTATGAATTCGGGCTTCTAAGATTAAGCACAAATATAAACAGTTTATGTTATTGTTGTTGTTTACTAATGACACTTGGACAAGGAAAGCTCGCTATGCCTTGGCTATGCGAATTTAAGTCCATTGGGAGCGTCTTTCGTTTTAATCAGAGCACCATGAAGGTGAAAGTACGACTTTGCTCTACACACATGCCATAGGTACCCGTTTATAGGGTAGGCAACCATTCACAACCCATTCATACAAGGAAAGATCAAGGGCAAAATAGATAGAGAGAGAAAGTACATCCATGCCCAAACCGGGATTCGAATCCAGGACCTCCTTATCCGCAGTCAGGCACGCTGACCACTAGACAAGTTGGTCGGCTAGTTTGTTTATGTAAAAGAATATTAATGAAATATTTTTTCAGTGAATAATGATGGTACTAGGTTAGATGAGATTATTGCGATTATTTTCTAGATGCCTATTTTTGCCGAACAAGGACACTCGTTTCATATTTCGAAACAGTTAAAACAGTTTGACACCAATAAGCTGACATTCTTCCATCGGCGTCAAATCACACAAGATGAGATACTTAGGTTCTATTAAGCGCTTACTACGCATAAGCTTTTCGAAAATGTCTGTCTTTCTCTCAATCAAATATCAGCCATTGTTAAACTCGAGAATTACGTATTTTCCACTATGCCACTGTGGCTAGAGATAATGAGTTTTGCTCAACAAAAATAGCAAAATCTCCAATTCCTTCCCGCATTCTGTTGGAGTCGCTTGCTTACTTAACATGACTGTTTGCAGATGCACTTAGATCTTATTAGAGTCAAGTAATCACTTATTGTTCTCTGTGTTCCCAAGAGGATGTGGATAATGACCACCTCAGGCTATGCCCCATTGCTTAAAAGTTTCTTGAAGGCAATTCTACAAACGCTAGTTTTAATTCCTTTTATGCTTCATCATCACTTCATTGGGCTGCTCGTCAACCAATGGCAGAGATGCCGAAGACTTGGGTATGATAAAAAATATATGTTTGCAAAGGAGAAAAATTTATATCTTTATACATTCCAAACGACAGGCGGTTTGATACCTGAAGATTTTTAAGCGAACATAAATATATGTACGCTTATCTTTCAAAGGGTCTAAATTCTCTCTGTGGGAATAACGTGGAGCGAAAATAGAAATGTCAACTCAGATGCAGATTTTGTTATTTGAGTAAATCTCAGAGCAAAATGATGGATTGTTGTAATTAGCAACTTTAAACGTATCACAATAAGTTATCTTCTTATGTGTATTACAAAAATCATAATACGGAAAAACTTAATCGAAACGATGACAATCGAATACATAAAACTTAAGTAAATTAGGGATGAATTAACTTAAATATTAACTCAGAGATAAGCAAATAAATGAAGTAATTATTTATCTAAAAATTATGGCTTGAAATATAAATTTATCATTTTATGTTCATAGGGAGAAAATTTATGTTAACCGAAACTTATAATCTTAAATTAAATGAATAAGAATATATAATCATATGTAATCAGCTATTATAATGAAAAAAATGATTTTAAACCATTGTAGCAAATTACTGTACACCATGTGTAGGCATATCAAATAAGACGATTGCTAACAGATATCACCACGCATATATGCAAACATTATGGAACCGTGACACGTAAATTTTTTACAGTTTGACCTTTGATACTCACGTTTAGTTTACATTTGGATGAATTTCAGCATGCATTGTGTTTTTTTTTTTTTTTTTTTTTTTACTGTGTTGAAAAAATCAAATTTTATGCTTTCCAACCACGATTTACGAACATCATTAATTTTTTGTTACCATCTGAAGACAAATGCTGCCGAATTGCATTAAATGCTTGTATAAGCATACGGTGGCAATGATCTGAGCCGTGCGCAGTGCTACAGGTGGTTTGAAAAGTTTCAAAATGGTGATTTCGATGTGAGAAACGAGGAGAATGGCAGACCAGTAAAAAAAATTTGAAGATGCTGAATTGCAAGCATTACTCGATGAAGATGATGGCTAAACGTAAGAACATCTTGTAGAATGATTGAATGTTGACCAAAGCACTGTTTCCAGTCGTCTAAAAACAATGGGCAAGATAATAAAGGTCTGTAGATGGGTACCACACGAGCTAACGGACCGTCATCAGGAAAACCAAAAAATCGTGTGCGATATGTTGCTTTCCCGTTTACAAAGTCATATCTCCATCATACTGTGACTGGCGATGAAAAATTGATTTATTTTGAGAATCCCAAGCATAATCGATCATATGTTAAACGCAAACAGCCGTCCAAACCGACCGCAAGGCCGAATCGGTTCGGCCGCAAGACAATGCTGTGTATTGTTTTGGGATCAAGAGTGACCAATCTATTATGAGCTTCTTAAACCCGGCGAAACCGTTAGTACTGATCACTACAAGCAACAATTACTTGATTTGAACGATGCTATACTCGAAAAACGCCAGAAATACAAGAAACGGCAGCACAAAGTGATTTTCCTTGATGACTACGCACCTAGTCACCATGCTAAACTGACCAAGGACATCGTTAAAGCGCTCGGCTGGAAGCCCTTAGCGCAAGCGACTTATTCTCCAGACTTAGCTCTTTCCGATTACTATCTATTTGCATCATTGGGACACGCATTGGCTGACCAGCGCTGCAATTCTTACGAAAACGTCAAACTTTGGCTTTATGACTGGCTGGCCTCAAAAGACCGATCATTTTTTTGGCGTGGTATTCACAAATTGCCCGAAAGATGGAAAAATGTGTAGCTAGTGATGGATATTATTTCGAATAAAGAAATATTAACAGTTTTCCCAAGTTTATTGTGTTTTTTTAAAAAAAATAGTCTAATTTCATTTGCATACACCTGGTACATAAAAATCTAGATGAAATATGCATTAATAGAAATTAACTACTGAGACAAAAATTACTGTCCATTTTTTCTTACTCTCATGTTTGAAATATTCTGTTTCGAACTTGGGCCTAAGATACTTACAATTTCTTAAATTTAATAGTAAAACTATTTTGCAATACAGGAAAATAGTGAAAAGAATTTTTCCTAGAAAACACAATATTTATTTGAAACCATTGCATAAATATGTAAAAAAAAATTGCAAATAAGTCAGTAAATATAAATACAGATTTCAATCGTTGCTCTTGTACATTTAAAATCATTTTTAAGCTAAAAATAAATACGAAGGAAAAAATATACTGACATCAGCTCTTGTTTTATTTTCTTTCAACGTCATTATTTTACAATTACGTACGACGGATGTTTACTGATCTCTTCGCATTAAAAGCAAATTAAAGGAAATAAAGAAAAATTATATTTCAGAATTGCTCGATATTTATTTTTATTTTCGTTCCCAAGATGAAGTAAAATGATGTTTTCTTATTAAAATATTTATTCTTTCGTAATATCTAATGAGATTAAAATATTATATATATAATGATTATTTTTATTACGATCAAAATTTATCAAAATTGCGCTTAAATGTGTAAACATATTTGATATGAAATGTAAATCATGTTATATCTGAAATAGAATAATGGTTCCCTATAAAATTGCATATAATTTAAAGAATGTTTTTGTAATATTGTTCATATATATATATATATATATATATATATATATATATATATATATATATATATATATATATATATATATATATATATATATATATAAGTATTAATTTGCGATAATACTTAAAAGTGTGCAGTAAATTTTCTTCGGAATTTAAATCTTAAAATTTTAAGGCTATTTGTAATTTCTGATAGCTCCTTAGAAGAAAGTTAGAATATTACCATATTAAGCAAAAATTGGCTTACTTTAAATCCGCTGATTTAGATACAAAGATTTGTTGTATTTTTGCAACAGTGATTATAATCTAAATTGTAGTGATGTCAAGGTAAGTTCAAGATGGTAGTCTTGTATCACATCTGAAAATTTCGAGGTGTATAATTGAAAAATTAGCAAATGAATTTCGATTTAATTACATATAAAGCTACATTCAGCTATTCTACAGTATTTATGATTTACGATAAATCCGAGAGTATTTGTTTGAATAAACCTAAAAGCTCACTAATACCTGTTGAATGTTGCACTCAAGGGGATATTCGTATTTATTTTGATGTTCTTTTTATAGTTTTTTTTCCTCATTAGAAAAACATTTAAATAATTTGAAACAAGGTTTTGATTAACTCTGAAACTTTTGCTTGGTATAAAATTGTGATAAATATTTTTTAAGGTTAAAAATTTAATCTTAACATAGCGATGGATAAACATAGTATTATCTCAATGATCTAAAAAGTTGAAACAGCTAGAAATGTTTTCTACCCAAAGTAGTTCAAAGTTGAAATGTTTTTTATCAGGTATATTAAATTTTTTCTATTGATTTTTGTCTCATGTAACTAAAAAGTAATCTTTACAACAAATCTTAGAAATATGCTTAGAACGTGGTATAACTCCGCTTTATTCAAATGAGCTTCCAAAATTGTATTTGTTTGAGATGTTACACACCTAGCGCATTCTAACTTTTATCCGAAAAAGCTATCAGTGTCTGTATCCAACAGCCTGAGAATGATATCTTAAAACATTTCGTTTTCTCTCTTAAAAGCTCAGCAATGCAGAGCATCAGTATAATGAGTACGAATGGTAATTGCTTGCTAATTTTCCTCCTTAAAATATTTCCGCTATCTTTTAGTCAAATTTATTATTTTAACAGATTATAAGCCAATCACTCACGTTTTTTCATAATGAATTCATTCATTTTTTGATAATAAATTGACATTTGAAAATTTTCCATTAATAGCTTTATATGAAAATTACAGGAAGACACCTAATGACGTCAAGCGTCCTCCACAATGATGAGAGTGTAAGAGAGGGGAATATGAATAACCTATATGGCAAAGGAGAAATCGAGTTCACAAGTGTC
This sequence comes from Latrodectus hesperus, assembly GCA_037975125.1. Lineage (NCBI taxonomy): Eukaryota > Metazoa > Arthropoda > Arachnida > Araneae > Theridiidae > Latrodectus > Latrodectus hesperus. The sequence continues at coordinate 63,163,435 of CM075861.1, forward strand.
CGTACTCTGCTATGTGCCACGATTACATGGATATGACCACAGAAGACGCATGTGGAGGATGTTTTACGTGGTAGAATTATCAACCGTCTGGAATGTGGACATATGCAGATGGCAGAAGCCGAAGAACTCAAATTCGCCAAAGTGCCATCTCTAAGCTATAGCAACATTTCTAAGATGATGGAAATGTCAATAGAAGTTATAGTACAGGTCGTCTCCGAATGACGAAAGTTATTTGACAGTTATCTCCAAAATAAACAGACGGAGTACAGCAACGGACCAGTCTTGTCAACTATCTTCAGCCATGAATACGACTGTTTCATAGCAAATCATGTACAGACATTTGGGACAGTATGGTCTATACGCTTCCAGGCTTGTCAAATGTGTTCCGCTCAAAGCAACTCACTCAGAACAGATCTGCATGTTCTAATAGGAGCCATGGCAGGCTAAATTTATAGGAGAATCATTTTGGGACATCATGCCTGTTTGTGTAGGGGTGTCATGTGCACTGAATTTGTGTTTATGGAAGACAACGTCAGTCCTCCCTGTTTGAATTTCGTCCACGACTGCCTTCAACCGGAGGATATTACCCGTATGGAATGGCCAGCATTCTCATCAGACTTGAGACAGATAGAGCATGTGTGGGACATGATTGGACTACAAATCGCAGCTCGTCAACCACATCCCACATCTATACCGGACTTTTGGGGAGCATACTTTTCTGAGTGGAGCTCTTTATCCCCTAGTGCAACTCGATAATATAATCCTCAGCATGCTTCGACGTTGAACGGACTGTATGAGAGGCATGATGTATTAATCATCATACCAACAACGTACTATTCAGTTTTTGTTCGGGCGATATGTGGTATAAATATTTCAAGGAGCTATATATATATAATCTAGGTTTGTTTGCCTGATATCATACAAACACTATATCTAATGCTCTTTCTTATTTGTTTAATACATAGACTTTTTAAACAAATATTTTCTTTTGTTTCTGCACTTTTAGTTTCCAGTTCCCACATTATACTGAATTTATGAACATCTGTGCATCTAACCCCTTAACTTTATCCTTTATAAATGGGCAGTTAATTCATAACAATTTTAAAGTAACCAGTGAAATCAATTGACCTAGTACACAAACTACATAAAGTATTTTATACTTTTCTCTTCTCATTTTTAAGTAAAAACTCATTTATCCTTAATAATAATTTTGTACTTAAAAGAAAAGGAGATAAAATATTTAAAATTATTTAAGAAAATGAGATAACTTATTTAAAACTTTTTATTAATTCACAATATATAAGCATTTACATTAGAACAGTTAAAATTTAAACATTTAATTACGTAATTGAAATATATTGATCATTGTAATAAATTAAAATATTTAAATCAAATTTCAACATTAATTTCAGGGGTGAAAATGTTGACAACACTAATTAACTTGCACACTACACAATGAAACTGTATGTCCTCTATGTTCAATTCTTGCTTCGAATAATTCCTTTTATATATTTTCCAAATTTTTTCATTTTCATTTGACTATTGTGGAATGGGCAAGTTTATTTCTTGCTTGAAATATCAAGTGCTTCAGAGCAGTCTATGAAATGCAATATTTTTGTAACCACACACTTTTCTAAAATGGTATGGTTGGTATATAAAATATCTTGCAAGGCAAATTTTAAGCCATTCTGGATTACGTAAATAATAACATCCACAAATATTTCTAAAAACTTAGTTTTATCAAACCATTTGATATAAAGTAGTTTGTATATGCTTTAATATGTTGAAATATATTCAAAATAAATCATTCTTATTCTGTTTGAATATATTTTGAACAAAATAAGAATGATATGTCGAAAAACTATTATTAAAAATCTCAGCACATTGCTTTCAGGAAATAGCTTTAAGGTGTCTTGCACATCACAGACTCTTAATTTTCATCATTCAAGATTTCAAATAGACTTGTACATATCTGGAATAAATGTCTGGAAGCTAAAGAGAAAATTTCTATCAAGTTATGAGCAGCACTTTTTTAACAATATTTGTATTGGATCTTGAAATGACTTTTTCAAATAATAGACATGTTCTACAGCAAATGACAAAGCATTATGTTGTTGTTACTTATGACACTTGGACAAGGCAAGCTCGCTATACCGATGGCTTAGTGAATTTAAATCAGTAGGGTGCGTTTTTCGTTTAACTAGAGCACCACGAAGGTGAAAGTACGACTTTGCTCGGAACTCCTCCGATAGATGGCACTACCAGAAAATCTATTCTTTCAATTTTGACATTGATCTGAAGGGGGAGGAAATTTTCACCATAACACCTATGATAATTGCTTAACAACCGTCCACAGGATTTCGATTCCACAGATTTAACGAGCTCGTATATCGCATGTACTCGTGGCGGCATTGGGAATCGAACCGCGCTTTTCCGTATGGAAGTCCGATGCCCTAATCACTAGGCTATCACGGGCCTTATGATGTATATCATTAGAAACAAACTTGATTGGGCTTACTATCGTTAACAGATATATTAGATTTTTTTTTTATTAATAAAGTTCATCAGCTTAAGCTACCAGTACAACAAGGTATAGCTTTTAATACCCTCCTTTTTCTTTACTATCTTATAATACAAATTTATTTTACAGAAACTCATTAGAACTGGATTCATAGTAATTGAAAAGGAAATTTATAATATTGCATTAATGTGAGACATCCTGGGTTATATGTTATGCAGCAAATACCAGCGAAGGTGCTTGCAAAATGTTTCTAACCGAGATAGATTACTTTGTTTTAAAAGTGATACGAGGGTCACTCTGAAATTTTTGAGATACAACTAGGTTTTTAAAGTTAAACTTACAAAATTTTAGGTGTGTTCAAAGTAGTCTCCTCCAGCATCAATGCACTTTTTTAGACGAATTTTCCACAGATTAAAGGCCTCAAACCATTCATTTCTTCGAATAGATGAAAACAATGCATTTATAGCCACATCAATCTTTTCTTCTGACTGAAAACGACGTCCACGTAAGTTCTTTTTAGATTAAAGAATAGCCAAAAGTTGCACATAGCTAGATCAGGTGAATACGGCGGATGTTCGATCACTTTAATTTGTTTTTGTTTAAGATACTCAACTGTTAATCCGGCTGTATGTGAAGATGCATTGTCATGGTGAAGTATTAGTCCCCTAACATTTAGTTCTTGTAGAATCTCAATAAGACATTTAGTGGTATACCAGTTTGCTGTTACTGTCTTCTGTCCTTCCAACTTGATGGCTTTGACCGATCCCGTACTTCTGAAGAAAACAGCATACATCCCTTTTATTCAGTGCGCGTTGTTTTTTCACCATTGTCGGCGTGGGATCATCTTCAAAGACCCATACTTTGCTTTCTTGACGTGTTGGAACGTCAAAAAACGGTATGTACGTTTCATCACCTATTACAATTTTAGAAATGATGAGGTGGCCACCATCATTCAGCATATTAAGAGTTTTTTTACTGATTCTGACACGCTCCTCTTTTTGATGCTCAGTTAGATGATGGGGAACCCAAGGCTTTTTCATATGTAATTCTTCATGAATGATTTTGTGTATGGCTGCGGATCCAATGTTAAGTTCCTTCTGTATCATTTGATAGGTACAGCGATTATCATCCATTAATATTTTTCGTATGGCAGACACATTATCCGGGATTACTGCCGACGGCGGCCTTCCTGTGTGTTCTTCATCCTGAAGAAAATTGCGACCTCTTCTAAATTCTCTAAACCATCTGAATACAGTAGCACGAGCTGGAGATTCATCACGAAATGCTAATTGCAACCATCGAACGCATTCTTCTTGATTTAATCCTGCTTTGAAATAGTAGAAAATCATAGCGCGAAAATGTTCTCGCGTCAACTCCATTTTCTCTTCTGTTTAAAATTTATTCCACGCTAAACAAGTTGAAGTAAGTCAGTAAAAAATCGTCTTCAGTGTTAAAATACTTTGTACTTTAAAATTAAACCATTATTTTTATTTTGTAAATTCTCGTCTGCGCGTATCTCAAAATTTTCAGCGTAACCCTCGTATATATGTAGAAATTTATTTAAAAATATATATTGTCTATTAATTAAATAGTACTTAAAATCACTTTTTAATTTAAAAATATTTTCAATGAAATATGTAAAAATTAATTTAAATGTAAGTTTCATTGACATAAAACAAATGAAAATTATAACTGAGTAATATTTAAATTTAGGAAAACCATATTGTTGTTATATGTAATACTTACCATATTAATTGTTTAAAAAGGTTAAATCTTTATACATTTTTCAAGTTTTATAATAAATATGTATAATATTTAGTAGAATTTTGATTTTTTTAATGTAATTTTACAAACTTTGTTGTGAATTGTTATTTTAAGCATTAAAATTAATCTATTCTCGAAGAGAAGCATTTTTTATTTTCATGCTTACATTACAACATTTTCAAGGGAGGTATTTTTAATGATAATTATATGTATTTAATGTTAAGTATACGTTTAAGGTGCTGTGTAGATTCTTATTGTTTGTAATATCAAAATATTTAATCCTGTCTTATAGAAATGCATTTTTTTGTATTTTCATACTCACACAAATGTGCTTTTAAAATAAAAGATTTTGATAGTCATTGTATTTAGGCTTGTTTCCAATTTTGTATTCATTGTAGGAAAATCTAATTTTGTTAGATCACCAAGAATCTTAATTTGCATTATATATGTGTACCTATTTGTTTTAAAAAAATTATATTCTACTTAATACTAATAAAAGAGCATTTTAAATTTCAATAATTAAGAAACAGCAAGCATTTGTCAACAATATCTTGTCCTAAAGAAGTTTTCCTAGTTAAAAAAATTTCATAGTTAAGCGTCAATTACTTTACTTGGTTAAAAAATATGCATTTACATACATAACTTATCCATTGAAGTTCATGATAATTCCCATTAAATCAAATCTTAAACCAAATTCAAAAAGAAAAAGAAATGGTGTTACATTAAATAATATGTTTCTTAATTTTATATTTTGACTATATTCATGTTTGTACTATTATCTTAAAATAGGAATTTCAAAAATAGTTTCACAATATAAATAATTTTTCCTTCATAAATCTGTGAAACATCAACATATTAACTTTAAACGTTAACCTGTTAAATTATTCTAGAATGAAATGTTCATAATATTTTGTATTTTTTGATAATTAATTTAACCTTTTTAAATTTAATCGACGAGGGAATTTTCGAATGAGATCCTGAAGTCTTAATCAAAAGACTATTTGTGTGGCTTTTAATTTGTAAAACTTAAAAATACTAGCTCAAACCTTACATCTTCATACCCATCTAAATGAATAAATTGATTCTATAATTTATACAATTAAGTGATAGCATTTTCGTCTCAACTTTATAAAATAAACTAATGTAAAAAAATCCAATGAAATTACAATATTTCCACATTTATAAAATACCTCGATATTTTATCTTGCACATTATTAATAAATCTATTAAGTAATTTAGATATTTAAATTACGTAATGATCATAGAAGTTTTTTTCAACATGCTTTAAAATTCTTGCCGCTTTAACTTCCTATTCATTCGAATAAAACATTCTAATGTATTTTTTTATTTCAATTGTATTTCAATATATTATTTTACTAAGCTTTCTCTAGGACGATAAATATAATATTTTATCGTGTTTCTTAAAAATATTTAATCTCAAGAAATATTTAATACAAAAGTACTTAAAAATATTTAACATAATAATTTCTTAATTTGATAAAAAATGCTTTTATTATTTTCATATATATAATGAAATTGCAAAAATTGCTCTGTGTGCTGTAACTGTAAAAACTAATAATATCAATGTCATTTTGCTAATGGAACTATTTAAGCAGAAACTATTCTAAAAACAAATCATAAAATTTACCTAAAAATGAAGGAATCCCATCATTTGACATTTTCTTTCTAAAATGTAATTAAACTATATGTTAACAATTTAACTCATATATAGGCTTATTAATTACAATTTTGTGGTATTTTTTACGGTGCATCTTATCAAGTGGGACCCTTTAGTCATAAATAAAAATGCTTAATTCTAAAGTGATGCCTAGGCTTTATTTGAGAGAATTTGAATGACCGCACAAAATATACACTCTTTAAATAATTTAATTCATATATCTATTGAAGCTGAAACTTTATTTTGCAACTTAATATTTGAATTCTCCCCCCCCCAAATAAGATTGACTATTTCATTTTCTAAGAGTTGCTCTATGCACAAACTATCAGAATAGAGTACAAAATTATTGCTTAAAATGTATTTTTGTTACAGAATAATCAACGTAAGAAAAAGCATAATAACTTGGTTTAAATAAGTTTGAAATTAAATTTATATACAATCTTTAAAATACTAAAAATATATTTGATTGTTACAATTATGTCTATGTAAGTGTATATATATATATATATATATATATATATATATATATATATATATATATATATATATATATATATATATATATATATATATATATATATATATATATATATATATATATATATATATATATATATATATATATATATATATATATATATATATATATATATATATATATATATATATATATATATATATATATATATATATATATATATATATATATATATATATATATATTAAATAAGGTAATAAATTATTTTTAAAAAGAATTCCTAACAGTATAAATGTCTAAAAACTGTAAATTTTCATCACTACTTTTTGAGGCTTTTTAACTTATTGTTGGTAAAGTAAATTTTATTTTCACACAAAAAATAGTACAAAAATAATCTATTGTTTTATAAACAAAATCAACCAAGCTATAGTGATTAAATTTTCTGCTTTAATCTCTTTTCTTGATCTAAGAAACGTATCTACACTTTATATTTTATAATTCTGTTTTAAGCACGATGTGGCATTTTTTCAATGTCAAAAAATTTATTAGTTTAATTTTTGTATCATATATACATTTCTGTAAAAGTTAATGAAATGGGGCTGCCAAATATCGGTCATTCAAACTACAATTCCTTCAAGAAATGTATAATCACCATTTCTTAAAAGAAAAAAAGAGATAAAAATAATTACATTTCTAATTCGGTAGATTTCATTTGTATAACAATGTTCTTTTTTGTTTTATATAATAGTAAAAGCACAATCCAAGGTTCAATATTACCTAAAAAATTTTATCTTAATTTAAATATGTTTGTAATTAGTACACATCTGTGACTAATGGTAGAAAAATAAAAGTTAATCTTAGAGGGCATTAAATATGTTCTATGGTAGTGGCATAAAAACTGAATAAACTAGATACAAATGAAATTATCTATCTCGTCACTCGACCAATGTTCAAAGTCATGAGATGGTTGGTGTCTTTGGTAAAAATCTACAAGTATGTGAGAACAAATATGTAGTTAAGAAACGAATTTAACAAATAAATGTTTTTTTTTCTATACAATAAAAGGATAATAAATAAAAAATTTCTATAAAATCACATTTATCCCAAAAATCGTTCGTATTATTCCTTTTGTTCTCTCAAAAAATTCATGTGTAATGTAAAAAAGAAAATTTTTTTTCCAAATTAAATTAAGTTAAACTATTTAGAATCGATTACACACACTCTAATCACAAAATACCTTTAGAATTTTTTTCCACTTAAACAAATTTACATAAATCAATGACTCTTGAAGTAGATTATACTTCTGATAACCAAAAAAGAATACTGTATGCGAATGTAAGTATTTCAAGCAGTGTGCAATAGGGATCAAAAGGGTGGGGGTGATTTCTATTGCACAATCACAAATAAATGACGGTGGTCTTAGACCGAAAATTATAAAGAGAATAAGGCTAAAATTAAATTCGTCCCTCCGCTGAAAATAGCTCTAAAACGTGGTTCCGCATAAATACTCCAAATAAAGATGGGTCTAGACATGCCCATTGTCACGTGCAAGCATCAAAGTGCATAACAGTTCCCATGGAAACGGTGACGGGTCACGTGGACTTCCCAACCAAACGTCATTTTTCAAGAGTAGGCCACGCGGCTCAGCGCTCATTGGGTACGCTTCAACTTGAAAGCTGCCAAAGTGTTTTCGGACGAAAGGATTTTTTTTATTATTATTATTCGGTTAAGTTGTGGGAATATTTTCAAATACGTAACATTCTAGATGTCTCTTCAATCAACTTTCAATTCATAAGATCAAAAATGAATGAGTTAAACATTCCTATTTACATAAATGTCATTTTTTGAACAAAAAATTGCAAAAGAAATTATTACCAATTTTAGAATTTTTTTAATAAATTTTTTAAAGAAAAGTATTATCCATAATATTTTCGATTTATGGTACAAAAAAGCTTAAAAATAAAAAATTAAGGAATTTTAAAATTATTTTTAATTATTTTGATTATTTTTTATTTTTTACCACAGATAAAAGAACCGATATAATATATAATCTGATAATATTCAAATATGATTTCTCTTTTTATACCATTTATTTATCCCCCCCACGATGACTTTTTGGTTATAAGAGTTAATTCGATTAAATTATATCTAAAATGGATTCGGTGCTACTAAAAATATCCATTCAAAATTTGTAGTTAAACTTTTATTACTCTGAATTGCTAAATAAAGAAAAATAACCAGTCAATATTTTATCCAACAATTCATGTTTTTCAAAAAAGATTATAGTTACCAAATTCATTTCATGGAAATTATCTTACTGTACCAATATTATTTGCTTAAAAATTTATTAGTACTTTTCTCAAATCAATGTAAATCAAAATCAGAATTTTGGAACCTAGCTGGTTGTTGAATAATTAATAATTAATCATTCTAGTTTTCTGTTCAACACTTTATAGGTTCGACTAAATTTAGTTATTCGACTAAATATACTATTATAGTTAGTTGGCAGTGGTTTGCAATCCATTTACAGATTTGTTTGCACTAAGCTTTGTGCGCAAAAAGTGATTGTAGAATGATAAATAGTTCAACTAAAAATTTTGGAACATTTATTATTGATCTCGTATCCAGTTTCTTCTTGCATGAAAAATCAATAGATCATTTTAAGATGTAGTTTATTTATGAACTTGTAACAGAATTGAATAAAAGTCTACATAAAAAATATCATTATATTTTCATTTTCATTGTTTAAACTTTCTCTTTGAATTGAACCAAGATTCACATGCCTTGAATACACACACACACACACACACACACACACACACACATATATATATATATATATATATATATATATATATATATATATATATATATATATATATATATATATATATATATATATATATATATATATATATATATATATATATATATGTATGTATATATATATATATATATATATATATATATATATATATATATATATATATATATATATATATATATATATATCTTTTAATGGAAAATTTGGTAAAAGTTTACAATCGGGTACCCTTTGTTTCTTTGGCGACTTTTTTGGCGCCAAGGTGTGACTAACAAGTGTCATCTACACAAAAGCTATGCAAAAATACGGCTAACAGAATTACCAGAAATTAAGTTTATCACCAAAATGTATCCCCAAACCAAGAAATACACGATTCTATCCTAAACCCGAAAATTTTTAATTTAATTGAAATTAAAGGGGGGGAATTATTTATCGCACAATTTATGAACGGACAGGAGTTTATGACCGGACATTTGGTATAAGATAACTATATGAAAGTTTAAACTTATTTTAGAAGCAGTAATGGATTATAAATTGCACTTTTATCTGCTCTCTTACCACACATTTGGATTAGGAACAATTACTACAACTATATTTACTTATCTATTTTAGCTTATTAAAATGACTTGATAACAATAAGAGAAAATAAAATCCTTCATATTGAATATTGCAAGGAAAAATTTTTTTCTTAAATATCATTAATGTCATGAATTGGCATCTTAACACAGTAAAACTTAGTTCAAAAGACCTTTAACCAGCATTAGCATAATGCAATTTAATTTATATACGGAAATATCACTTTCAAACATGTTTGATATGAGAACACATTTTACAAATGAAGATTTGATTGATACTAAAACTCTTCCAAAATATGAAAAAGATTAATAATTTAAACGTAATTTAAACAAACAATTACAGACATTGCGTGATTATTATGGCTCATAAAGAAATTCTATAAGAAACGCATATTAATTTTTAAGTTATAAAATAAGTGATAGCTATACAGGTATCATTTGTCAATTTGACCTACAAAAACAAAAAATTCACATACTTTGCACCTATGCAGTACCATTGACACAAAATAAAATAATTTGCTTACTATTTAATCACCTATTCTCATAGTTCTTAAAGATTTTAATTTAAAAGAAAGTCGATGGAGCATAATTTATATTATATAATTAATAAAACTTCAAAATATGTGCAAATTATTCCACTGAAATGTGTGATCATTAATATTGAATAAAATTAAAAATTAAAAACATGATATAATTATTCATTGAACTAGATAAATGTATACATCCTATACAATGATGACAAAAAATCAATACATTAATATAAATATAATATTAAATAATTTATATGCATCAAATTTACACAAAAAATCTATTAAAGAATTAAATAATCCATATAATTATGAAGCAAGTTAGAAATTACGAATATTATGCCCATCTGATCCTTAACTTTAAATATGAGTTTTTAGAATTTATATTTAGAAGGTTTAATTTAAAAGAACGACGTTAATTCAGCTATTTTAAAAGCTTATTATTTCTGTTTCAGAGTTATTTAGTGAACATAAAATTTGATAAGTATCATATTTAAGCTATAAAATAAATAAAACTCCAAATACAATTTTTTGGATATTTTATTGTAAGCTGATTATAATTGTGCTGCGTATAATTAATGAAGCAAAATATAAAATGTGTGATTCAAATTTTTCTATTTTTTTTAATTATTTGTTGTTTGAATGTACTAGTTTTCTTCATAATTGGTACATTTAGAGGTATAAACATAACATCAATACTCGTACATGAAAATAATGTAATAAATGAAATTTTATTAAAAATATATATAAATTTGATGCTCATACACATTCTACAGCGCGATATATATATATATATATATATATATATATATGTGTGTGTGTGATCAGTGTGTGTGTGTGTGTGTGTGTGTGTGTGTGTCGTGTGTGTGTGTGTGTCGTGTGTGTGTGTGTGTGTGTGTGTGTGTGTGTGTGTGTGTGTGTGTGTGTGTGTGTTGTGTGCTGGTGTGTGTGTGTGTGAACGTGTATAATAGATTTATATATATATATATATATATATATATATATATATATATATATATATTTATATAAAGTAGTGCAGTGACGTGAAGATAAGTAATTTTGCATACTGATATAAGTAAAAAATTGTTACTTTAATTAAGTTATGCTTGGTATTGAAAGCGCCATTAAAAAAATATGTTTATGAGCAAGTAATTGGACTTGAAGAGTCAATCCGATAGTAAATTTCTATTTTATTTTTTTTAATAAAACATACATTTCTTTACATTTACAAGCAAACTAAGCAATTGATTGAAACTTTTAAGGAAAAAGATATGAAACATTATTACAACTTTTGGTGGAAACATTATTTTTTAAACAATTTTGCGTTTCTAATTTTCAGTTTCATTAAAAAGGAATGGTTATATTTTATTAAATAAAATAAAAGTTAACTTTATTTTCATGCTTATAAAACATTTATTTTTCATTAAAGATGTTAAGATTTCACTTTTTATTTGGATGTAAGCATTACACAATTATTAGCTCCTTTACTTTTATCAAAATGAATCCTATTTTTAAGTTACTCTTATAAAAAAAACATCTGGTTATTAATATAACATTAAGCGACAATTTTTGCTGTTATTTCCGTATTTTGATATTGAAACTATAGAGTTCGTTTTTGATTTTATCGAAAATAATAAAAAGATAAATTGTTAAAGGCTATAATGAAACCACAACGTAAAGAAAAGTGTTTGAAGTTCAGGGAATATTCTAGAAAAAGTTATTAAATATAAATAAATTTACTGTAAAATGATACTAAATTAAAATATCTGCAGAAGTTATATTTGATATAATTTTTTTGTATGAATATATTTTTATTTTAGTGGTAATAAGCTTGGTAATTAAATCATGTTAAAGATTTGTATGTACAGAAACTAAAAGTGAATAAAATCAACGCAAACATCTTTAACATTTTATGTATGGACTTTTCTATAAAAAAAGTTACTGTAAGCATTTTTAATGAATTTTCATATTTAATTTAAAATTCTTCGCATAAATAACGTCTTTATTTTTCATGGTAACCTGATTACATAAATGGAGTCATACGTAAACTGTTATTATTTATACACGGCTTTAGGCCATGTATTCTGACACTTGCATCAAATATAAAAATTTATGTCAGAATCTTGCGTATTTTAACATTATATTTCACATTTGTTTGATTTTTTTTTAAATTTTAAATTATCAAGACATATATAAAATTTGGCATCTTGGGAATTTCAAAGCTTCAAAATATATTGTAAATAGGGATCGAGTTATATTCAGAATTGCTATCTATCATGCTTATTATAAACACAAGTGACATGATAAGAATGAATTCAGCTTATCATGTCACACGTGTTTATAATATCAAAGGAATATATATTCAGGGTTAATATATGTTCCTTAAAAATGTTTGAGAAACAGAAGCACAATAATAATTATGTACAGGTTATATATCTCAACATTCTTTAAGTAGTGAATTATTCTCCATGACATACTTTTCATCAGGATTTTATTGGCTTCTTTTAATTATATAATTTTATTAATTTATTTTTCTTTTAACTAGAACTATTTTTAAACCTATAACTAATTGAGTTTGCTAAACAAAAATAATTCAGAAATTCGAGAAACAGAAGCACGGTTTGTTAATTACAAATTGATATTATGCTGTCATCATCAAAGGTAAGGGCTCAACTCCTGGCAAAAGACGCGGGGAAACTCCTTCATCAGCAAAAAGAAAACAGTTTCATAACAGAGAAAAATTGAAAACGATAAAATAATAAAGTCTCGCTGAGTCTCGAACGGGAAAGGGGAACCAAAAGTCGATGACGTCATCGTCTTTAATGAACGCGCCTGTGGTATTAATTAATTTCCTCAAGAAACAAGTTCCTTAAAAATCTTTAACTGTGACCGTCGCTGAGAGAGAGAAAGGAAGGGCGCACACACAAAGGTGGCGGGATCGAAGAGATCAAATGAAAGTTGCCCGCGGCCATTCCTTCTCGGTGGGATGGTGGCGCGGTGGTTGTATTTGGTTTGTATGTTTGGAGCCTAGCAGCCACCGGAGTTGACTAACACCGAGTCGAAGGGTCGCCTGTCACAAACATCGGCCGCTGATTGCGTCAATAAGGCGAAAAACACGCACCAAAACCGTGACCGCGGGCTCCTCTGTCATTAGTGTTGTAGCATAGCAAAGGCCTTTCTCTTTCAGTCCGTCTTCCTTCCTTCACGCCAAGGATTGTCGTAAATAACGCACACACAGGGGTGGCGGCACCCTCTGTCTTTGATTGTTTGAAAGCGTTCTTGCTTCTAGTTTGTCAAGTAGTTCACAATGGCGATCAACACTCTTGCTCCTTGTTCTTCGAAGTTTTAGTTCTTTTTAAGTATTGGCCATCACAAAAATCATATTTCTTCTTTCCTATTATTATAAAAGTCTTATATTTTGGAGAAAATCCTTCTCTTTAGTTTGATTTATCTTAAATGTATCAGGTAAATTTTATTTTTAGCATAAAATGGATTTAAAATAAATGTATTTTGGAATATATATTGAAAGAAAGTATCTGAATGGATCCCATTCAGAAGCTTTCAAAAGTTCGAGGCAAAGTACAGAAGAAGATATCTAAATTGGATCAATTCGGACATTTTCTTCCATACTTTGTACTTATCTAATTTTTTAACATGTATATATGTCATGCTCATTTAATATGAAAATTATTATTAGTCTACAATATGTAGAAATGCTAAGAAGTTATATCTGTAAATAGTGTTTCTCTGCATGGCGAATGCCACTGCAGTGAAACTTTTATACGGAATTAGTTTTTATCGACAAACTAATTAACTTCAAAAATTTTTTAAATGTAATTATATGATAACATATTGAAATTTCTTCCTATATATCTTAATACAAAGCTTTTTACTATTAATTTCATCTAAATTAATTTATAAATCATATTTTAAGACTTATTTGGAAAGAGTTTTGTGTGAAAATGTTTAAACATATTAATAGTAAAATAACATTTGATGTTTTATTTTACAATAATACTTCATTTTATTCCACAACATTATTATTGAATGTTGTTGCACCAGCATGCTTCCCTGTACCCAGCCTTGAGCTGAGCTCTATCAGTCAGATAGAAGCAGCAGGGTGGATCTTCGTGATTTTGAAGCAAGGACCTAATACTTGGACTGCCACCCCAGAGGTATCATTTCACTTGGAGGACATTGCGACCACGCTCAGATTTAATGCGCCTCAGCAGTCTGTAGTCAAACATAATGGATCTTCTGTCGTCCTGCATTCGAACCCACTACCTTCCGATAATGAGTACGACGCCCTGACCAATCAGGCTGCCACGGCCTTTGTTATTGAATGTGAAAGAGAACTCAAAAGAGGCTGTCAACAATTTTATGTAAAATTTCATTTGGTTTGGAAATAAGAAAACTTTGAAGAACAATTCATGCCATTCTCTGAAAAAGCAATAAGCCATCATATAATTATCAGAAACATCAGAATGAGAAAAATATAAGTTACAAATGAGCGAGGTATTTTTTAATGATCTCATTGTTCTTCAGCTTCAAAATAGCAATGTGGGGGAAAATTTAAAACTGTTGAAATCGCTACTTAATGATTTCCGGTGCGGTGGAAAGAAGTGAAGAGCTTGAAAATTTTTCCGGAAAAGCTCTTCGGGTCTTTTTTACCTACGTGAAACCTACCTTAAAAGTTTCCATATTATAAAACTAACACAAATGAAATATTTGTGAAGTATCCAATTTAAAAAATGAGAACGTATGAAGTGAGATGACCTTTCTCTTAGCTAAGCAAAAGAGATACTGCCAAACTAGATCTTACCCAACCTAGAAGATTAGTGTCTTTTTTTCCAAAGTCAATTTACATAGAAAAGGATTGATTAAAGGGGGGGTGATCATTTCGTGAACTGGTTCTTGAGAACCAGTTCCTTCTACGGAGTGGATGAAATTAATTCAGAAAAGAAAGAGCGATAACTCTCAGGAAATCAACCTTTCTCCAACTGTTACATTGAAACCACTCGCGCTCCACCAGTCAGTGATTTCACTTCTTATCATTTCTTATCTTCACTTCTTATCGTTCAGTTGAGAATTGGTATTTCAACTTTATTTTTTGACTTCATAGTTCTTGGATTCTTTACAAATGAGTTACCAGCATGCCTCCAAAACTAAACATCAACAGTTGGCAACTCAACTCGTCATCTTTCTCGTCAATAATTTTTAATAAATATTTTATCGATAAGTGAAATTGTGATCTTTGAAAAAGAACTAGTTCCTTCCAGTGAGTGAGAAGGTTTTAATCTGATCATCAGAATGAATAATTTTGTCCATCTCTAAAGAGAATAGAAATAGATCCCTACTTTATTTACATAAAGGAAGATAAGATTTTTGTATCACCTGTTATAAATTCTTTATTCTTTATAATATCAGAGCAAATTTGCGTAACTAATTTATATAGCAAATTTTATTATTACAAAAAGTTGATCGAATTTCAAAATAAAATTTTACAAGTTGTTCTGATCCTGTTATTATATTTCAGAAAATATCTTGTTCATAAATAGTGTAGCATCTGTATATAATGACTAAGGAAAAGAAATATTATGATCGGAAATATAAGGAATTATGCTTCTATATTATTTTCATAAAAATTGTACAGTTCTAAGAAAAGAATTAGTATAATGAGTATAGTTTTATAATTATGGGTAATACAGACTGTGGGTTAGGTAATTTTTTGCAAAATCTAATTGGTTTTCTACTTGAAAATAAAGTTCTTAAATTTCTCTGTTTTTTGCTCTACAACGGGAAGATATTGTCAAAAATATTTTTAGATATGAAAATGCTCCAAATAACAATATTAAATGTATACATCTTGAACAGCTTAATAATAGAATCACTTTTATCCCATTTAAAAAGTTAAATATGATATGATTAACTAATGGAATATACTTTTTCAGATTTTTTAACCAGTTTCCCTAATTTTTTAGATAATATGCATTCTGTAGGGAGTAGAGTTATGTACTGGAGCTTCAAAAATATATACCATTTTCACGAAAAGAAATTCCTCATCTGTGTGTAACATTCCTACTGCAAAGCCCAAGTATTGATAATTTTTCTTAAATCCCTTATTTCTATTTCATCATTATTTTATTTATTATATTTTTTTATTATTGCTTGACTTTTAAATAGGTTTTATTTATTAAGAATAATCTTAAAAAAAGAGATTATCACATACACAAATAAGTAATTATCTTAGAATATTTAGTTCCTAGAATTAATTGTTCATCAGCATCTTTCTTTCTCATTCTTTTGCTTAAAGCATATCTTAAATCCTACTTAGTTAGATTAGATTTTACTAAATTAAATAAATTATAAGTTTAGTAATTTTTAATACATAATTATTCTTTTGAAGAATTTAAGGATAAATAATTCAAGGATAAAAGATGGCATAATACATGACTAAATTATTAGTTAGATATTATAGAGCTTGAAAACAAAAGAATAAAATTTTATGTAGCAGCTATAATTTTTTTATATCCGAATTATGGAAAAATTTGTATATTTTAGTACAAATTTTATCATAGTTAAAATTCCATTTTAGTAATGTTTTATAATGAGAGAAACACATTAAAGATTAGTTTAAATAAGCAAAATTAAATCTAAAGTTAACAAAATTAGTCTCGCTATATTTTAAGTAAATAAATATTATTGTGGGTGAAAATGTTTTGTTATAAGACATATTTATAAGACTTTTAGATATATGGAGATTCAAAGTTAAATAAATATACTAAATTCAGAAAAGTAGCAACAATAAATTATTAAATATTGGAAATAGATAAATAACTTAATTAATGAATATAAGTAATACAAAAGCATGAATATATCTCAAAGAGATAAATTCAACTGGATAAAATAAAATAAATAAACTTTTTAATGATAAAAGCACGTGATTATGTATGATTATCCTCTATGAATTAGAGGATGCATAAGAATAGGTATTAAACTCAATTACAAAAAGAAAGATAGTGCATAATAGTTGCACTAAAACCAGATAATAGAAAAACATATGATTTCATTGAATTTAAAAGAAATTTAATCACTGAATATTAACTACATGAACTCCTTAACTCCCCAATATCGACAGTAATCATTTTTTTCTTGTAACGAAAATATCATTTTAGAATATGATATCTTTATCGATTTGAAAATTCTGATTGCATAAGGAGTTATTATATACATCAATATGGCGCAGATATACATATAATAACAATTATGTCCGATCTCCAAACAAAACGCTTTAACAGCAAAGTATGAAGAAAAGTCAAGAATATTACAGATCGCAATCCTCCTTTCCTTAATTTTAATTACTTCAACGTCAAATATACGACGTTAAAGTAATTCAGTTACTTTAGCGTCATATTTTTTCTTCACAAAATGTTTACTATTTTCTTGTTAAAGTAAATGGTATCTCATTATTTTTTGAATGGAAAATATCAGTTCCCATTTTCAAAGTAGCTTATCGGTGCATTCATTTCCAGTTATTCCAACATGAATTGGAATCCACTGTAAGACAACTGTCCTCTCTTTTCCAGTTAGAAAGCAAAGAGTTCTGCAAGATTCATCAATTTTTGATTCCATGATATTGTGCGCAGAAATTACTTGAATGGCTGAAAGAAGTTTGAAAAAAAAATAACTGTTTTCATGTTCATTTGTTCTAACAATAATTTGTCCAATTAAAATTCTACTTAAGTCTAATTTTAATAACAAATTAACTATATATAAATATGACAAACATTTACTATTTAAAAGACTTTTATTTTAGTTATTAATAAAATATGAATAAAGTAAAAACCTCTTTTGAACAGTTTTAAATATATTTTTTGATTATAATTTTTAGCGCTATTTTACTTAAAACTCATTTCGAATTATTTTAATAAAGAATTTATACATTAAAAATCATTATTTAAATGCATTATTTTTTTGTAAAAGATGCTTTTTATCAATACTTTATACTTTTTCATATAATATTCACATTTTTATTACTTATGATCAATTAATAAAGGAAAGGATTATGGGTATGCAAATACACAGTGCACATGTGCTTGCTTTTAAAAATAAAAAAATCGCTTTGGTATAGGTTATTACTTCCCATACTCCCTGCAAAGTCCGGGAAACTCGTGAGAAGAAAGCAGGCAGATGTTTTGACGCATGTCGCTCTAATTGGCGACCGTTGGCGTCCGTAAAAAGGTCCGCGGGAACATCTATCTCTATCGATAATCAAACAAATACCCCGCGGAGGAAGAAACGGTGCAATTTTGTATTATTATTATTAATGAAAAAAAAGTAGTCCATTTAATATATTGTCGTGAGAATATATGCAGGCAATACAGCATCATAGGAAAAGGATACCCCTTTGGATAATTGTATTCGATTCTCGAATCTTGGACTTTTAATTCATGATCTTGTTTAAATTTTTTAAATTTAATTAATGAATCAACAAATAAGTTATTGAATGGTTAATTGTAATAAATCTTTATTTTTATCTCTCTTACTTTGTTTTTATCTCCTTATAACTATCATTAATAAATTTAATTATTAACGACGATATTGAAAATAAAAATTTTAAAATGTTAAACACGAGTAAATATTGACTGGTGTATTTAATGTAATTTCAGGAAGAAAAGCAATAGTATTTATGTTTTTGAAAGATACATCTTTAGAAATGTGATGCTTTTATCAATGCCACATTTACAAGCATTTAAAAAAATACTCAATATTTTACGATGATTTTCAAAACATGCAAAAGCGAGTGGAAATTCATAATTTGTATATATCCGGATATATGATAGATTTGAACTGAATTAAAATCTGAAAAATATTTTTAAAGTGAAGAACTAGATTTTAAAAGTTACACAGGATGCACAATTTATTGTAATTATTTTTTGCCAGCAGAAGAAAGAAATTGTTTTTGTCAGCAAAAGTAACAAGAAAGAAGTATAGAATATTGATGATTCAAAGAGCCGGTTTATAACCTCTCTCAATAGCCACGGTGAAAACCAATATAGCTACCGTATTTGGTAATCAAGTATCATTTTTATATAATGAAATGACAGACTCATTTGTGTGGCAATTCATCGACATGAAATGGAATAGAATATATATATATATATATATATATATATATATATATATATATATATATATATATATATATATATATATATATATATATATATATATATATATATATATATATATATATATATATATATATATATATATATATATATATATATATATATATATATATATATATATATATATATATATATATAAAGAATCCATTTTTTAATTCATAAGTTAGCTTTATTTATACCTTAATAAATTAATCAAATTAATTCAAACATAATTAGAAATATGGAACAATACATCGAAATCTTTAGATCGTAAATATATATTTAAAGAGAAAAATTATGGAAAATAAATAAAGCATATTGTGTGAGATAAAAAACATATAAAATTAGTTTTCAGTTAAGAAAGCAAAGAGCAGTCACATGAAGTAAAATTGCTAACCGATTGGATTGTTGGTAATTTACAAATCTTAAAATTGACTGCAAGTTGCATGTGTATTGCAAGAGCGATAAAGTGAGCAATTTGCCATGAATGTACCGTTAATAATGTTTGTACTGAGCTGTTAACTGATTTGTTGTTGTTTAGACTTTCGGCTCTAAGGTCTGAATCCTACATTAGAGGATTCATTTCTTCCAAATTCTTTTTGAGATGTAGGTTCTGATTAACCCAAGTCTAAGAGAAACGACAGTAAGAACAACAAAAATAAAAGAAACTAAAAAACGCTTAGGAATAATCATCTCAATTTCAAAGAGCAGTCACATGAAGTTGGTGATAATTGATCTCGAATTTTCGTATCATTTCAAAACAATTTAAAAATAGTTTATCTAAATAAAATACTGGTAAATATAATGTCAATTTCTTAACAAAAATTTCAAGATTAACAAGGCAAATTAATCTAGTTAAAATATTTCATTGAGAATGATCAAACTTTCTCAATGAAATATCAAGAAAAAAGAGTAAGAATTTTAACTATTCTTTTAAATTATAAGATTTATTAAACAACTATTCTCACTCTGATTATTAAAATTTATTTTGTTACCTTTAAATTTATAAATTTCAAAATTTTATTTGCTTTTAGTGCATAAAAACATATTAATATGAATTCACTATTAATTCTAAGGTATATATTTCAAAATATGAAATCCTAAGTATCGTTATTTGTTTAACATTTTCACATGGTTTTAGTATTTCTAAATTTTATAAAATAATGCATATTTAAAAAGTTTCCACAGCTAAACTGTAAAAAATAGCTTTTATACAGTGACTTTTACAGTGACATTTTTATGGCACTTTATATATATATATATATATATATATATATATATATATATATATATATATATATATATATATATATATATATATATATATATATATATATATATATATATATATACATATTATGTAGAGATACATTTTATTATATATGGTATTACATATCATTTGGTTTTAAGTATTATATGTAGATTTTTACAGTTAAACCCTATTTGTTTAAAATACATCTGTTTCCATGTAGAAAAAAATTTTCGTTGTTATTCTTGAATTCGATGGGATAATACGTGACGAAATAAAACGTTAAAGGCCTATTGATGTTTTTCTGATAAACTGATTTAATTGATTTGCACCAATGAATTCGTTTCAGATTCAGTGTGAATCTGCAAGTAAAAGAAATGTAAGAGAAATTTTATGTATTCAAAACAATGTCATTTTATTTTAATTAATCATATGAATTATAGAAGATAATTTCCAATTAGATTCATTGCATTTAATATTTGTCTCAATGAATTTAATATTTATCTGTAATTCCTTAAAATTACTGAAATTCCTTGAAAAGGATCAAGTTTGTGAATAATAAATTATAAAAACTATTTGAAAAAAAAAAGTAACACCGAGAGAGGAATTTCTATTTCAATATTAGAATAAAAGCATTTCATTTATTAGTTAGGAATAAAAATGCTTATATAGTATAACAAAATTAATATTTTTTATTCTTTTACATTTGATTTTGCTTTATACTAAATATGTTAATATAATCAGATAAATTAAAATGCTGATTTTAAACAGTTCATAAATATTTAAAAAATCGACTGCCCCTAGTTCATTGCTTAGATTGTTGGTTAGTCAGGAAAAAAATAATAAGTTTAAATTATGATCGAAATATGATTAAATAAAGTCGATGCAAAACTTTTGATTGTAAATAACAGATAATTTTACTTCAATAATATTGACCGGAAGAAGTCCGGTGGTGCTACCCGTTCCTAAAGCACATGTCCCAGGGCCTGGGCAAAGTCAACTCACACGACTTTGTATACATACGTACATAGTGACGTAGTCGAGCCCCAGACTGTACCTTAGGGTTTGGAATACTCGCCCATCACCAAGTGGCTCGTAATTTTGAACCACGGTCAAGTGACGAGGTCACACTTGAGCTGGCACTCTCCTCTCCACATCCACGCCACACCAGCGGATGGACTTCGGACGTCGCATATTAACGTGGATCCATCCCCAACCCACGGATCTCCAGCAACCCAGTGAGGGAGGGTACATGGTCACCCTCCCAACCACTGCCCGCGGCAAATGATGCTTCACTTTGTTGAACTTACGGGAAGCGGTGTGAAGTTACTGAGATAATCTGGAGCTTTATCCAACTTTCATTCCTTCAATGGCTCGATATAAACTGAGTATTACACATGCTTGAAAACTAAACATGGGAATTTCCGATTAGGCTGAGCATTTAATCGGAACATATGCTTTGCCCTGCAGGGTTTTCGATTAGAAAAACAGATATGGGCACTGTAGGTCTGGGCCCACACTTGGGATGACGTGCCATAACATTAGTTTAGTTTTAAGATTAAATATAGAAATTTACATCAAATATTTACGATTTCAAACTTCTTATTTAACAATTCTTCCTGAATTTTTATTTTATTTATTTTTTGTTTTAATTTCATTTATTTAAGTGTAGCCTTTGTGGTTATTTTCAAATGATCTCAAAACTAATTACAAGCCTTTAAGTACAAAGATGCAAAACAGTTTTTAGTCATTTAGAGCTTTATATTTAAAGGTTTAATAGCTAAACATAACCTAACCTCAAGTCATTTATTGTTTTTTGCCTTAAAATTTTGAAATTTTATCATACATATATGCAAAATTTGCAATTATTAGTGCTATATTATTTATTCTTTAATTCTTAGTATCATACTTTCAGAAGTTTCTCTTCGAAATAAATTTTATAACTTAAATATTTAAGAATTTAAATCAATAAACTTATATTATTAACTACTGATAACAAAATTGTAATCTAAGATCTCAAATTGAATATTTTTAATTATAGTTTTGATATTAAATATTTTATATTACATTGTGTAATTCTTATTTATTTTCAAATCCTTTTCCGTCGTATAGTTCTGTAGATAAATTCTGTGTTCTGATTTCCTATAGTTTATATAACATTTTACAATATTGGAACATACAGTTCATAAATCATTTCAACTTCACAAATTGGTTTCCTTTTTTGTGTTGATAAGAAAAAAGTATTTATATTTTACAAAATATAGTATACACATATTATGAACCGAAAAATGTGAATAGTACGGACAAACGTTGAAATTTCTAGAAGAAAAAAAAAATAGCAGCCCCTAGTTTAAAAATTTCACGTTACGAAATCATTTTGATCAAATAAATTTTAATTTTAATGGATTAATATCTACTGTAAGTCCTTTTTGTACAGGTCATTAAAGCAAGATTATTTATCCATGAGTATTTATCAAGCACAGTGAATTTTGCACTGTAGATTTATCAACTTTACTGTTAAGAAAAATTGTTGAAAGAACAGGGGAAGCTGACAGTTAAATGAATCGAGTTAAAATCTTTCAATCATCGATTCAATTTTAGATCAAATAAGCACATTTGTGATGATTTGCTATTGAAAGTACTTTTCAAATTACATGAAAGATTGCTGTATCAGAAATCAAATAACAGTGATTATTTAAATCCTGAAAGCAACTGATACTACTAGTACTGCAGGAATTCTCAATTTTACATCATCTATTCCGATTATTAATGTCATTCATTTTGGCTGTATGCAACCTTTTTTTATGTTAACTATTTATATCTTAAAATTGTTGTTATTAAATATAAACATGTGCCCACAACTCTCTTGACACATAGAAGATAATCTTTAAATCCTTATTCCCAATGTAGTATTTGTCCTGCTTTCTGTCACGATGATTAAGTGTTTTATAATACTTTATGATGAAATGTTAAATTAAAATAAATAATAAATTCAATTATTACAAAAAATTCTATTTCCATTTCAATTCTGGTTACGAAAGTAGTTCGGAATCTCTAATTTAAATAGTATTTTCTGGTTGAATTAGAAAATCGTGTGCAAAAAAGTGACCACAGGGAAACAAACCAAAGTATTATTTTTGTTTGTGTGGTCCCAAACAATGAAACAAGTCTTTAAAGACATAATTGTAATACTTTTGAACAAGATATTATCTCAGAATTATTGAAAAAAAGTATTTGATAACAGATTTATCTCGATGCAAAAATCATTTCCTATTGGAATCTGGATAAAATTATAATGCGCAGAATACAAACTTGACCTCAAATTCAAATTTTTGACAGGCATAATGTATCACTTAATGCATGTTAATCATTAAAATTGCATGAATAGGGAGGAAAATGGTCTTAAGAAACGTCAAAATATCATATGTGAAAGGAAGAAAGGGCTGGAATGGGTAAGTGATTAACATTTCAATACATTTAAATGACTCAGAAGGGGCAAACGATATTTGAAGCTTTGAAAAAAATGAAAACCTTTGGCGGGGATTTTTCATTCAGAAATCGTTTTGCAAGGTCGGAATTTTCCTGAATATCGTTTTATACCTGTAATACAAAGAAATAGTATCGCCAAGTGTCGGAATTTGATAGAGGCGGGATCGTCGCCTATCGAGGGGTGGATTATCGTTAGCACGATATTCCCACTCCCACCGATCGAAATCCATCCTGTATCATTGAAATCTGAAATGCTGAAGGTTCTACTGAGCGTCATTCAAGGTATTTAAAATAACTTTGCTGAATATCAATGCGTTCCAAAAGCTTAGTACCTTATTTATTTTCATAACAGTGAGATGTTGAAAAAAATACAAGATATTCTATTTTTCCAATTAATTTTTTATTTTTTGGTAACGTTTTAATTTGCTACGTTAGTGTTAAATTGGAATAGCAAATATTTGATGTAAATGCATTTCTTCACTTAAATCTACTTGATATTATATATAATTTTCCTCAAAAATAGTGTATTTTAATATTAAAAGTAGTTATTACTTAGTATTCGTTAAAAGTATAAGTATCACTTGCCGAAAAACTTGTCTAGTGGTCAGCGTGCTTGACTACTGATAAGGAGGTCCTAGGTTCGAATCCCGGTTCGGGAATGGATGTACTTTCTCTTTCTATCCTGTCTTTGTCCTTTCCTTGTATGAATGGTTGCCTACCCTATAAACGAGTCCCTATGGCATGTGTGTACTGAGGAAGTCGGACTCCACACCAAAATAGGGTTCAGTTGGAAAAGTGGAGCAGCGCACCCCATGTTGCCAGCTTGGCTAGCACACGACAATGAATGAATGAATAACTACCACTTTATAATATATTTTAAATATGATTTATTCTGTATACTTAAGTGCAAATACATAAATTATGAAAACAGTACCGACCATCTCATTTTTAATCATAGATCTTTGTATATATTATTATTTCATCTTCTAATATTCAATTTTTTTAATAAAACAGACTTACATTTTTTGACAATAATAATGGATAAATATTAAATGCTTTATCAGATATTGCCAAACATAATGTGATGCAATTTGTTTTCAATCCATCATAAAGCTGTAATTTATGTTTTAATACATATTTTAGATTACAAAAGAAAAAATTCATTGATTTTTGTTTTTGTACAGTTATCATTAGTGGCAGCGAAGCTTGGTTAATCAGCCTGATTCAGCTTAAAGGAGAAATATTTTACAGGAGAAATTGATCTTATCAATTAATTATTCGTAATATTTAATTTTAAATTAGTTAATCATTATATTAACTCAACTTCAACACATATCTTCATGTGTTTGTTTTATGGAAAATGATGATATTCAAAACTGATATTATCATACTGAATTTCTCGCCTAAATTTATATAAAGCTCAATATTATCAAGAGTTCAAGAATATAAAGACTTTGTCAAGGTTCGTATGGAAAGCTTGCAACAGGATTAAAATTAGCTTGAGCTAAAAAACGACTAAAAATAAACTAAAGTCATATAAATAAAAATGCTGAAATTTCAATTTACTTTATATACTATATTTTGTGTGTTTATTTTTAAAATATCAACACAAAATATAGGATTACAAGACAAATTAGAAATGCATTAAAAATATTGCTCGTTAATTTATAAAATTTAAATTATCATAAAAATGCTTATATTCTTCGCAGTATAAAAAATCGAGAAATGCAGTAAATTATTTCTAATTTAAATGTATATAATGTTCAAGATGTAAAATAACTTTAAGAAACATTTTGTATATAAGGTATTAATAATTTTACTACATTTTTATGGCAATTTTAACGAAATTTTTCCTTAAGATTTTATTGTCCTAACTTCAGTTCTAAGTAAATATCTCCTTTGTTATGAAGTAAATAAATGCCAAGCTCCGCATAAGTAACTTATTTGTGTTTAAAAAAAATTAATGTTGACGTAAGCAAAACACCAGTATTAAGATTTAAATGAGATTATTTACAAATATTGCAATTACTAATTTAGAATTCTATTATCAATGATTTTTTTAACTAATCGTCCTTGCAAATTTAAATTAACTATAAGTTGATATTTTGTCTTGTCTTTTCCATTTTGCTTTTTCTTCAGTTCTGTTGTCAAAGTTTTAATGGCTTGAATCAATGGAAAACGGCTTCTCACCCGATTCTTTGCTACCTATATAAGAAATCGTTTTATTAACAAAATAAACTCTTCTCCGACATTGATGGTGAACTTTGCCTTTTTTCTACCACTCGAAGAATGCGGGTTGAAGACAGGCAGCAAATTTGTCGACAAGTTGGATTTACAACGCCATCTCAATACGATTAGATGTAGATGAAACGTCATCTTAGGTCATGGATATTTTAAACCAATGAGATTTATAATAAAGTGGCGGGAATTTGTAAGATATTCCCTATTGGCGACCATTGCGACTTTTTTCGTCGCCAAGTTAAGCGCATATTTTTTAACGAGGAAATTTTCCCTAAATTACAAAAATACTCATTTTAGAAAATTTTAAATCACATAATAGTATATAAAATCTAAAAAAGTATTACTAAAAAATGAATAAAAACTTTTTTTGCTGGGTTTGTCTTCTCTTCAAAACAACCCGTAAAAGAGGTAAGTAAATAACAGACTTATTTGATATGACGTCAAGCTCACATGTCGAATATGCTCGGTTATATTATGGAAAAATATATAAGAAAAATATAATAATAAACTAACAAAAATATATAAGAAAAAGATAATAATAAATAAACAAAAAGAAATTGGAAAAAAAGCAGTTTACGACGTTGAAAATATAAAAGAAAAATATAATAAAACTATATGTATATAAGAAAAATATATAATTAATAAACTAAATAAAAAAGATATAAATAGAAAATAAACAAAAAGAAATTGGAAAAAAGAACAGTCTACAATGTTTGAATGCTGGCGTCAACGAAACACAACAACAAATGTAGAACAAAAAGTTCGAATTGAAATAACGAATACTTCAAATGCTGTTGCCACTGAAAAGAACCATATATATGACATAAAAATGATGTAAAGCACGAGCAAAACCAAATCTGCCAACAAAAATATCTGAAAAATAACAAAAACTTAAATTGGCAACAGGATAATCAAAATAAAGGACGCTAGATTTTGCGAGAAATCACTTGGGGGGGGATATCATACTTACGTGGCGTAGTCATGATCTCAACTGGATTGAAAGAAACAACCACTTTATGATTAAAAAATTTCAAGGTCTTTAAAAATGTTACTTCTGTAGTGTTGAAAATGTGAGATTTAAAATATATGAGAGTATAGGAAGAGCCTTAGCATTTATGATTTTAGAGGATAATTGATGTAACATATAATATTATAGATTGAAATTAACATGTAATTTTTATATAAACACCAACGTGAGTACTTTAAAATTTAATGTATGCATAAAAGCCAAATTTTTTGTTTTGAATAGACATATAAGATAGATTTAATTTTTTGTCAGAAAAATATTCCTTTCATTTATTGTTGATTGCATTGTATAATAAATTTAATATAGTATTTAAATTTTCAATGAATATATTTCTTTCCTGGCAGAGAATATTCAGTCATCAGAATAATTTTAAATCTTGGCTGTAAATTTAGCCTTAAGGTACATTTCGAAATTTTTAAATTTTCTGTAACATATACATTTCTAAAGACAATTAGTTATTCATAACAAAAATATTTTAAAACATAAAAGTTTTAAGGTGTATAAAAATAAAGTTTATTACATGAAGTATATATTATACACTATGCAAATTTATTCCATTTTATACTTTTTGCCAATATTAATATTTTAAACTTTAACAAAGGAAAAAAATTATATAAAATTATTACCGATTCTACAATTAGATAATAAGAAAAAATATATAGAATTCGCTATAAAATATTTTTTGGCTGATATATAGAATCAAGTTTTTTAATTACTTTTCTAGAGCTAATCATTAAATTAAGGTTTATAGCTGCTTATATTTCCCTGACCTTTAATAACCAGAAAATATGTCGTTAAATCACATCGAGGCTTCACTCTTATAACAAACATTTCATTTAAATATATTAGCTATTAATATTTATTTCTGTGTTGATGTTTAAAATAGTAAAGCCAAATGGCCATTAGAATGTTGGGACACATATAATTTTTATTGATGCTTTCATTTTTCACTTCTAATGATACAATGTTTGAATGAGTTATAAGATGATTATAGGAATATCTTTAATATATATTCATATTAATGTAATTAATTTTGAGTTTTCAGTTTGACAATGAAATTATTTTTGACAAAAAAAAATAAGATTTCATTAACCACACTTTTTGTCATTAAATTAGCAGAATTTAATGGGTGTCTTTTAGAAAATAATTTGAAAAGGAATATTCATTTTTTACAGGAACAAAATATAGATAATCGATTGGACAATATTAATGGCATTAATTGATAAAATTTAAAAAAAATTATAATACAATATCCTAGATCTGATATAATATATTATGTATGGAGTCATAATGGAGTAAAGTATCATAATTTCAAATTTCGGTTTAAATCATAGTACTAGTGTGAGCTGAAATTCAAATACAGGCACTTATTGGATTGCTATTTATTCTCAAATATCAATCCTAGAAATAATAAGAAAACTTTCCAATTTTATGTTGCGATTAAAGTTGATTAAGCAAAAGTGAGAAACAAAATTTGTAATTTTGGTATTTGTGATGTATTTAATTGAGCTTATTGACATAAAATCGCTTATGCGTGTGCAAAGATTAAAATTGATTAAATAAAAGTTTAAAACATTTTCGAAATTTCAATATTTAAAATTTCGGTAATGAATTAAAAAAACAATAGAATTAAATTGTTTTTTCTCAATTAATGTTTCGTTGTTCCATCAGTGCGAAAAATATCTAAAATTATACTATTTATGATTCAGCTTTTTTAAATGTAGAAATGTATTAATTATAAAAAATATATTTAAAAACATCACATTTTATGCTATTTTTCATGTTAATCATCGCCATTATTTCCTTTCATGAATTTTCCATTGTTTAACCAAGCGCAAATGTTTTCTTTTTTTAAAAAGAAAAGTTAGAAATTTAAAGAAAGTTGTAAAATGAAACAATGAATTTTAAAAAAGAGTAGAAAGGAAATATAAAATGCATTTCAAACGATAAAACTTAGATTCCAAAAGACTTCTGAAAAAAAAATAAATCATAAAGGAGGAGAAGGGGACGAAGTCGTGAATAACAATATGAATTTTTGCTTGCCCTTCTTTATACTCATCATCACATAACAAACGTCACGGTTACAGTAGGAGAAAAGCACGCGCTGCATGGGAAACGACATGTATTTAACGTCTTCCAGCATCAAATGGCAAAGAGGAAAGTTAAAAATTGAGGAGGGTTGCATTTTTCGGTTCTTCGGATGGAACGAGGGAGGCGTTGGTGGAGATCGCGGGTGTAAGGGTGTCACGTAAGCTGACAGAAAACGAGATTCTTTAACGAGATATCGCGCAGATTGAGAGGGGGAGGTGTCAGATTCCCGCATAACGAGCGTTCCAACCAAAGCCTTGTTAATTCTGGTTGCGAGAATTCTTGAGCGATTTGGGCGGCACCTTTCTTTCAGTGATTGTGTATTGGCTGCTTTTGGCGATTTATTACTGTGGGACGACGACTTCAGGAAACAACTATTTAGAGACTCATTTCGAGAAACTTTAAAGAAAATTCATATATTTTTTGGTCTGTATATAAATCTATATTATTCAACATTCAAATCGAAGCATGAAACTATCATGATACAACTCATTGATAGCAATCAA
This sequence comes from Latrodectus hesperus, assembly GCA_037975125.1. NCBI lineage: Eukaryota > Metazoa > Arthropoda > Arachnida > Araneae > Theridiidae > Latrodectus > Latrodectus hesperus. The sequence continues at coordinate 63,193,572 of CM075861.1, forward strand.
GAAGTTGATAAGAACGTGGCATGTTTTTAATCTGACATTTTATTTGAACTAATTTTTTTATAAATGCGAATGTTTATTATAGAATAAAAAAAGTTTAATAATATTATAAAGTTAAATTTCCAGATTTTGAGGAGCTAATTTAAGAATTTGCAGATATCTACAGATCAATAACTTAAAAATTTATATACATTTCAAAAATATTTAATTGTGGAAAAAATATGCATACAACGATTTGTTTACTTTTAATCTATGAACAGAAAAATTGATCACAAAATTTTATTTCAAATTAAAGAACAATTTATTGAGATTTATTATTGCTTTAAAGTTATGAGTTATATATATAATGTAGAAAATAGGGTAGCAGGCAGAAATACTTCCATCACATATTTTTTGTGATTATAGAAAAAGTTTCTATTTTATGTTCATAAGTAAAATATACATTTAAGCATAGTATTAATGAAAATTGAATCTACTTAGCCAATATATTTGTAAAATAAACAGCTAATTACTTAAATGTTTCAAAATTATTCAAGCCATTTACATTATTTGTTAAAATAATTTTCCTAAATTGTATATTTTTTTAAATCTATCATCATGATTAAATTTTTAAGAAACAGCATTACTGCAGTGATAACGTATTAAAAGCTAGCAAACAAATTTCCCTTTAGAGAAACAATTATATCATTTTTTTCTCATTTCATTTTCATAAAGCATTTTTTATAAGTTTTCGTGCTTTTTTTATAAATTTTTACAGTAATTTTAAGAAGGACATTTATTTAACAGCAAATTACGTACTTTTGAAATCTTGAACTAACATCAGATATTGGGAAAATAGGAAAACCTATTTAGACTTAACCTCTGCAAAAGAAAACTGCTATTTTGTTAGTTATTAGAAAGAGCTGTAATAAAAGTAATTATTTCTTATTAATATATAAATCTTGTTAGACTATAAGCACAGAGAAATGAACCGATAATGCATGCTCACTCTATATAAAATTGTAACATGTAAAAACTGGTAATTCAAAGATTAAAATGCGTTTTCCATTTGCATATTTAAACCTTTTTCCATATGGAGCTTTTAACTCGCTGTATGGAATAGTAGAATTGAATTTTAAAGAAATAAACTCAAGAGTATACGTTAAACAATAAAACATTTTAAATCATTTTTCTTCAATGAAATAATTTAAATTAAGCATTGAAACATCATTTTACACCAAAAATGCAGCGCATCTTCAAGATAGAAAATAGTAATCATCTCTCAATAATAATACATATAAAAGTAGGGTACACAAATGTTGAAAAATAAAAAATTTTAATTAAAAAGAAAGAAAAATCACTACTCATCAGAATTCAAGGCATTTTAGATACACAACTTATAAATGAATCGAATTCTGTCATCTTTGAACAAAACGCCTTTAAAAATATTAATAAATAAATAAATAATGTTTTAAAGAAACTAAATTTAGATTAAATCGTAATAAGGAGTATGTATAATTTCTTTCCTAATTCTTTAAAAATACTCAACTTAATGAAGCAATTTGTTATGTATTTATAGTTAATATAAAATACTTTCCGCACTTATATAGGTTCTCAATTATAAATAATAACCTGAGAATGTGATTTCTGTAATCAGCATATATATATATATACATATATATATATATATATATATATATATATATATATATATATATATATATATATATATATACCTTCAACATTTATTTATACGTGTGTGATTAACTGAACGATATTATTATGTTTCATAAATAGTACGCCAATGAAGCACACTTCTTAGCATCGAGTTATCAAGAAGATACGAGACCTCTTTTGGTTAAAGCTTTTGGATAATGATCAAGAAAACGTCAGAGGTTAGTATGTAAATGTGATAGAGGGGTTAATGATGTTGCTATGCAGATGATCATCCATAGAGTCTAAATTGAGAATGTATCTGAGCAATATTTTCTATTAATATACTCCATTTCAAGTGTTGATTCCAATGTTATCTTTTATTAGAAATTCTCAAAAAACCTTTTGACACATGAGGGATCTTGTCCTTTGAGATTCCTATTAGGATAAATGTATGACGTAAATATTCTGTATTTATTTTCCCAGGAATAGGCCGTCGCATGCATACATAACGGAGGCTCGGATCCATTGATGCTCACTATATTAATAACATATTCATTGCGATATGGATCTGAAATGAGAAAGCTTTCAGAAATCATCTGCTGGTTCGGGTTCCACTGGAGAGAAATGAGCCTTTGGAAAACTCGTGTGGAGTACCAGGAGGGGAGCGGATGATAAGCATCGCACACGCGCAACAAGATCTTGAAAACAGATAACATCTTCAAATAAAGCCTCTATCTTTTGTGTGCTTTTTTTTAGCTCTCCTATTACATTTATGAAATGATAGAGGCCTATTATGCAGACCAAGGAAGTGGCTATTGATGAGGGCTTTTTATTAAAAGAAAAAAGGTATGTAACAAAGCAAATGTGGATGGCTTGTTTTCTGAAGCTGTTCACTTTATGTTCCTTGCCAGTTTAGATCTTGTCTCTGTTTATAAAGAATCCTTCATGTGATCCCCGCTAATATTAAAAAAAAAAACTCAAGCACGTATGTAGCATATGCTCAAAAGCTCCATTAAAATGTTTCCGGTCAAATATAGGTTAGAAATTCGTAGAGTTGAAGCTTTTTTGTTGTATTTGAGAATACTTTACGTGTTGATATAAATATAAAAAACCATACATTTTCAAAACTTCTACGCAAGAGAATAAGAATAAAAAGTAAGTGATAACCCCATGCAATGTATTAATAAATCAAGAAAAATTCTTACGCGAATTAAATCACTAATTTAATGAATTAAAATACTTTGTAACAGAAAATTTATTGTCTCTACAAACACGAATTAGCATTATTTGCACACTAAAAAATTGTTTTAATTATTTATTACTAAAAAAATACTTTTCTTTTCTTTTTTTTTCATTTTGTTGTCGAAACAATTTTTAATTTATAACAGTTTCTAAATAAAATTCAGTGTTTTTTTATTTAATTTAAAGGTATAACAACGTATTTTCTTATAGTATTAAAATTTCTTCATTTATTAAGAAAACTTATTTTATATGTTTACATTGTTAAGAAAATAAAAATATAAGAGTTTAAAAATTATACCAAACGAAAAACACATATTACCTTTCCAAAATATAAATTTATCAGAAAATGCAGAATGCATTGAATTGCAAATGCTACAGCAAATTATTTATCATCCATTGATTGTTCCATTGAATCGTCTAGATTGACATTATATACTCGAAGAATGTTCACATTTACTAATCCTAAATAGATTTGGATAATTTTAGAATATTTTTCAAGAATATATTTTTATCAAAATTAAGACATTAGATTTAATTGACTAAAAATAAAAATGCCCAGATTCAAGTTTCCATCACCCTTCCCCCTTTTTTCCAGTGTGTGCAGATTCATCCGTCATTAATAATTTCCTTTATTACCTTCCCTGTCAATTTATTCTGGATAAAAATATATTTTCAGATGTTACGTCCCAAATTAGAACATTTCGTTTTCAGTTAGTACATTTTATCCAACAATATCTAAAATATTAACCCTTTTGTACTTTACTAAATTTGCCGAGTTAATATGCGTAAACAAGCAACGATTTGTGAATACAATCTTTAGTTATATAGCAGAAAAAAATATTTTTAGACTAACGTAATTACTACGAGTTATAAGTACTTTCTAAATTGCTTAATCAGTTAATCAAACCAACTATTTAATTTCATTTTCAATATTAATCCATTGTAAAAGTAAAATGTAAAACAACAAGTAAAGATTGAGTTGGGATTGTTCACAGATTATAACGCATCAAAAGAGTAAAAGATGAAAATTTGTATAAAAGTTCAATTAGAAGTTATCTGAGAAGCAATTTAGGTGAAACAAATAAACTGTATTAGGAATTTGGAAAAACGCTTTTTTGAAAATAACCGCCATTGTGAATATTATGCTAATATTGATTATATTTGAAAGAAATACTTTATGCAGAAATATGATAAAATTAAATTTTTTTATTTATTCCTCTTAGCATATTATTAATCATCAAAAAATTTACAAGGTGTGAGATAAATTTTATATTTTTAAAAAAGTATTTTCATATTATTATAAATTAATAATAAATATTATTTAAATTTGTTTTGGTGGATTTATATGATTATTTTTCTCTCTCTCGTTGTTTTTATACTAAAAATCATCAGGAAATAAAGTTTAAAATATTTTTCAGTAATGATTATTTATGAAAACATTTCTATAATTCATTTTAAATAAACACTTCATTGTATCATTGTATTATATTGTACCGTATAATTTTGTACATACACGCATAGATGCGTGTATATATATATATATATATATATATATATATATATATATATATATATATATATATATATATATATATATATATATATATATATATATATATATATATATATATATAATGTATACGTCACACAATTCAATCAATCTGAATAAGTTATATAAGTATAGGGGAAAATATTATGGATTTACTCCATTTAACAGGAATAATTATCTGAGTAACTTTCAAGGAATTAAAATAAACCTCCCACAATTTCTTCTCAATGCAATTCATTTCTGTCATGATCAAAATTTCATGAAAACATTTACTGAAAACCTTTAAGTGTGTAATCAATAGTAGCAATTAATAATGGAATAAAAATACTTTTTAATTCAGTTTGTTTTAATCTAATTTTTCTTATGCTATAATAATTACGGTCCATATATTTATTTTCTCTTAATTCTTTGATTATTAAGGAGCTTGTGTATTTAAATAATCATCGTTTCAAGATTTATTTGAATTAATATATCCGGAATACTTAATGAATTATAAATTCCTCAGTTGGAAAGCATTAGCTGTCGAGTAACTACGTGAGAACTATACACATATTTCAAGTTTTTTCCCCTTTCGATATAATCACTCTTTCTTACCTTACATCCTTCTAGTAAAACTGTACTTTTTATTGAAAATTTAAATGTTAGAAAAGATCGTGATTTCAATAATTATCATTTATATGTGACAATATTTAACGTTGCATCAAAATCTTACAATTTCCCTACTGTTGTGGTAAAAAAATGTTTCTGAATAAAAAAATGTTGTCAGAATAAACAGCCACATGACTAACAATATGCTTATAATACTTTATTTTTATAGTAAAAAATGTATTCCTATTCCCCAATATTTTTCACTAAATTTTATTCTATTCAATGTCTTTTAAAGTATTTATAGTATTTTTAATTTTGCAACTGTATTTAATATCTTAATATTGTACTTATTATCCTATTGTATTTAATATTTCTTTTACATTATTCAGTACTGTTAATTATATCTTAAACGTTTTTATTATATTAAATATCGCATTATGACAGTCATGTTCATTGTATTTAAAAAAATGTATCCATAATACCAAAATTTTTTCCCTATATTCAAAATGATATGTTAAAAAATTAACTTAAAAAAAATTAGAATTAAGTTTTTTTTGCTTCTATTGTTATTGCAATAAGACATTCAGTCACTATTCGTAATTCAACGAATCGTCAATTCGCTTCATCCCCAAGTTTTTGATATAAAAAACTCTAAAATAACCGTTGTTTTGTTACTTAAATCACTAACATACCAACAGATTTCGTTTCACATTTGCCAAATTTCAAATTAAATTCAGATTTTCAAACTAAGCTGAGCCAAAGATCTAAATCAAAAGTATGGTTACAAGAAATTAAAAGTTCCGATGTTGTCTAATTCAGCTGTAAAAATTTGCAATTTGCAACTCTTTTTTTTCTGTTCATGAGAACAACTTTTGTTAAGAACTATGGCTTAAAATTAATTACAAACCACAGCAGCCATTCCCAATTGAGAACATTCAGTTTTTTCTTAATAAGGCTTTGTTAATACCCCGTTAGCACTGCACGTTTTAAATAAATTTAAAGTTAAATTTGATTTAACTGAAACACCAGGCTGGAAACAGGGTTCGCACTGCCTTACACTCAAAACTAATTTAAGAAATATTGCTTTTTCTTCAAAAAACTTTATTTATTGTTTGTTATTATAAATTATATGATATTTTCGAACTTTTTTTATAATTGAGCATGTTTATTAAACATTTACAGACTAAAATGACATTAATTAAGATTATGATATCTCAAAAGAGAAATGCGAAACTAAAGATTGTCATTAAGAATCTATTTCTTCACAAATTTAATTTAAATTTTGTATACTTATTTAATACTTTTGTAAGCATTTCTGTGTTATTATTTTATAAAATTTTTTCTTTTATTGTATTTATCATGATCGGTTTCAGCTATTTTAAATCAGCTGAAACGTATTTAAATCAGTTCACCTAACTGATTTGAGGTAAATCAGTTCCGACTTACTTAAATCACAAGTTGCCACCGCGAGAAAACAAATTCAGTTGAAAATTAAACGTGTTTAAAAGTGCAGTGCGAGAGAGGTATCAGACGAACTTTTCTGTATTTATGTTGCATTATTCAATAATAAAAATAACGAGAGACATAAATGGAACTTAAAAGGAGAAAGCATTTGCAAATTTTCAGTAATACATTTATGAAGCTTCCATTTTTATTTCTTTTATAATAACGTTTAATAACCTACTAGCATCAAAAAATGCTTGATAGGTCTCATACGCCAGCCCAGTGAGTTGGCTCAGAATTAAAATGTTAGAAAAACTGGCACACACATATATCTAATATTGTACGAGCACGCAGAAGGGCCTTGATACAACGTGGCAAAGATTCAAATAATGTCTGAAAGTATCCTGGAGGCAATTCAAATCATGAATCTTGTAAGGGAATCCACAAATACACTACTGGGTATTAAAATTGCTACACCAGGAAAGCGGCACACCACACACGTGAAATTTGCATGATTAATGCAAATGCATTAATGCACGACCGCATGTTGCCCGTACTGTTCTGAACTTCCTTGATACAGAACAGGTTCGACTGTTACCCTGGCCAGCACGTTCTCCAGATCTGTCACCAATTGAGAACGTGTGGTCAATGGTTGCCGAGCGATTGGCACGCCATCACTCACCATCCACTACTGTCGATGAACTGTGGCATAGTGTTGAAGCTGCATGGACTGAGATCCCCGTACATGCCATATAATCTCTGTTTGACTCCATGCCTAGGCGGATAAATGCTGTTATTGCAGCCAGAGGTGGCTGCTCTGGGTACTGATTTCTCAAGATCTAAACATCCTAATTTCCTGTAAATCTAATCACTTGTTCTTTCCACTATAATGTATGTGTCCAAAAAATATCGTTCTGTTATTTGCATTTCTTTTTGGTGGAGCAATTATAATGGCCAGTAGTGTAAATACGAGTGCGAGGATCTGGCGATGAGGAAAATCCTTTTTTTTTTTTTTTTTTTTTTAAATAACGGCGGGCACTTGGGCGACTAACCCTTCGCCACAACAAGGCCGGAAACTGCTACTCATTTATCGTTACCCAGTGGGCACCTGTGAACCAAGTCACGCAGGCGAGTAGCATTACCCGCGTCATACCACCACAGACCCGTTTATAGGGCGGGCCACATTCATACATCAACACACAAGAAAGGACAGAGAAACACAGAGAGATAGTAACATCCATGCCCAAACCGGGATTCGAACCCGGGACCCACAGCTCAAGAGTCAGGAACGCTAACCACTCAGCCATTGGTCGGCATGAAAATCCTTTAATTTAAAAATGATTAAAAATCTTTTACTTGAAAAAATAGTTATGATTTAAAAGTTGAAGTGCATCAGTTCTTCGATTAAATTAAGATTTCTATTAATATGCTCCAATTTTGTTTTTTTTCCAAAGCTTAATTTAAAACTTCGTTTAGAGATATTTTTATATCTGTATAAAATCACATTCTATTCAAGCACATTTCAGAGAGAGTGCGCTATTTTTTAAATAGTTTTAGAGTGATTCGCAAATAGTTAAATAATTATTATAGAATTCTAATGGGATTTTTAAGACCTTGAAGTGATTTTGTTACGTTCAGATATGACTCTCTTAATATTCAGATAACTTTTCAATATTATGGATTATTCTCAGTTTCTAATATTTCATTCAATTATATAGTATTCAATTTTAAAGACTTACGCGAGATATTGCTTTAAAAAATTTTAGCGAACGTTATTTATTTCTAAATTAAATCTGACAAGTTCCAGTTTTCTTACAACAGGCTATTAGGTTCATCAGTTTCCTAGCGTGATTTCATGTTCCCTTTATCGCCAATGTTTGTCGAAATCAAATATGTAGTATCAAATAGTTGTAAATGGGTATATAGCTTTCCACAATGAGACAGAGAATTAGAAAAATAATTATATTTTAACATACACGCGCCCATCATTTCCTAGTTTCTATTGATATTAATGTTCAAAACTTCAACAATATTGCTTTAAAAATTTCTTGTAATTCTTATGTTTTCCCAAATTGAGTCTCATCAGCTCTAATTTTCTTGCTTGTCAGACTCACCAGTTTCTCCAGCATCATTTCATATTCATTTTGCCAAATGTTTGAAGCTGATTTAAACTTATTTTCCTCATACCAAATTTTTTACGAGAGTAAGTATGTAATATCAAATGCCTGTAACTAAGATAAGAGCAAATGGCTTACAAGAGGACAGACGATTAGATAGGAAAATTAGTGTTTTAGACCCGCCCTTGGATTATTATTTATTTTATTCATTTATTTATTTATTTTTGTTATTAACGTCTGGAATCAAATCTTCAACCGCCCACCCTGTCTAGTGGTCAGAGTGCCTAACAGCGGATAAGGAGGTCCTGGGTTTGAATACCAGTTCGGGCATGGATGTACTTTCTCTCTCTCTCTATCTATCCTGTCTTTGTCCACTTCTTTCTACGAAAGGGTTGTGAATGCTTACCTACCCTATAAACGGGTTCCTATGGCATGTGTGTACTGAGGAAGTCGGACTCTACACCAAAATATGGTTCAATTGGAAAAGTAGAGCAGCGCTACCCAAAATATGCCAACCTAGCTGCCACAAAACATCAAATCTTTAAAAATTTCTAGAAATTTTTATCTTTTCTTAATTGAGTCTTTGACCAAATCCATGAAAATCTTGATCATGAAAATAAAACAATCAGTTCGTGGTAAAGTTTCAAACGGCAAAGATAACTTTCTTTTATACTCATTTAAGTGTAAATGTATCAGTCACACCCCCATACATTCCTTCTCTTATGTATTCTAAATCTAGTTTTTATGGTTACAAAATTTTTTAAATGGTTTTGTATCTTTCCATATTGTTGAAATTACTGTCGCAATCCCTAAATTTTCAAATAATATATATTTATTAACATTAATTTCTTGGATATTAGACTTATTCTGCCAAAGAGATAACCATGATTCAATCTAATAAACAGAAAAATGTTTATTGAAGCTTTTTATATTTTTTTAAATTAATTTCATTTTAGATATATATACAATTTTGTCTTATATTTATAATGTATACAATGATCAGTAGAGGGTTTTAAATATCCAACATTTCAACGTCAGCATCAATTTGGAATTTAAGTTATTAAAGGAAATTTCAATCTTGATTATATTCCTTGATTTCCTATCCCGTTATTTTGCCAGTAATCACGATGACCTTTTAGAAGTACCCAATTATGAAAAAAGAAAAAAATTTAGAATATTTTAGTAAATTAATTTTCTATATTAGAATGTTTTCTTTGGTCGGTTGGATACAAATTCAATAAATTCGATTATGCTTTGTTTACACACCATTATTTAATATTGCTTAAATTTACAGTAGTTTACAAAATATTATATAATTATAAATTATTATAAGTAAACTAAATTAAGCAGTTTACAAAATGTGACATTTTTCTCTATGTTTATATGAAAATTTTTGTTTCCGATACATACATTTGTTCAAGCAATTTTTCAATCATTGCATTATAACCATGAATAATTTCTGTTTGTATTTTATGTCATGTATATGAGATGACTTAAGAGGAAGTGATTTTAATTGCTTTTTTATCTCATTTCTTGCATGAATTCTGAAATTAAATAACAGATGAAAATTCTCATCGAGAGAATTATGTTCCTTTCTTTCATATGTTCGATTAATTCGGTCATAATCACGATATTTCTTAAAAGAAGTCCATTTCTGCTACATAAAATTACTGTTTTTATACTAATAATTGCGGCAGTGGTAGCCTAGTGGTAGAGAGCATCGGCCCTCCGTCCGGAAGGATTCCGAATGCCGCCTAGACCAGCCAAGTACATGCGATATACGTGCTCGTTGAATCTGTGGAATCGAAATTGCTGTGATCGGTTGTTCAGCAGTTACCATGCGTGTAATGGTCTGGAGAAAATTTCCACCCCTACAGATCAATGTCGAAATTGAGTGAGTAAGTCCTCAAGTGGTGCCATCTATCGGATGGTCTTAGAGCAAAGTCGTACTTTCACCTTCGTAGTGCTCTGATTAAACGAGAAAGACGCATCCTACTGACTTAATTATATTACAACTACGCTAAGTCAGCGGCATAGCGATCTTGGCTTGTCCGGTGTCATATTGTTGTTGTTCCATGCCCCCAAAGGCCAGCAGCGCTAGACCATGTCCATGGCGTTGTACACTCTACAATAATCCAAAACCAGAAGAGGGTCGTCAACCAAGTCCTGCCTTGAGAGCCCTAGGCACTCAAGGATATGTTCAGGCGAAGCCTGCTCGGAAGAACAGTTAGTACAGGTTTCAAAGGTTCGGGAACCCTCAGAAAATTTTAGGGTTTTATGATGTCCACTGTCCGGTGTCATAAATAACAACATAACAGGAATTACTTTTTCCCATTTTCTTTTCCCTTTCGAATATTTTCTTTCGTTTTCATGTTTATCCGTAAATTTTCTCCAGAAACAAAACTAAATAATAAACTGTCCCAAAACTGCTTTATTTGCGCACATCTTCCTTACACAAATTATACAGTATATATTATTTATAGAATAATACCATCTTTAACTTTGAAAAAAGAAATATTTCAACTTTAACAATAAACTACATCGAAGCTTCCTTTTCACTTTTCATTACCCTATGAAGAACAGGGAAAGTCAAGAGTCGAGATTTTTTTACACTTTTCTTAACCTTCATTTCTTCCTCAGATAATTCATTGAATATTTAACTATCACTTATTTCAGACGCTCATAAATCACTGTATAGAAGTAAAAAATAATCCACATAATTATTTTTCATTAAACTATTAGGTACAGATGTGAAAATATCTTCAATATGGATGCGCTTGATTCTTCATGTCCGGAAACACTGAGTACTTTTAAAGGGACAGCAAATAATTTATTACATTTTTTATGAATTAGTTTAAAAACTCCGTCAGCTTTAACAAACACCTTTTTGACAAATAAAATCCATAAACTCGTATGTTTTTCTCCGCACCTTCATGTTTAACCTTCCGATACAACTTGATAGACCAAGCAAAATGTTTCCAGTCATCAATAGTTTGATGGTGGTGTTAGTGGAGCCAAGGCAAGGAGTACAGCTTTGTATCAACAGATCACAACTCTTCATGAGTAAGTACACCTATTCCGAAACCTTATATCAACGATGATCCACTGAGAAGTTCGCACAACGACACTAGTTGTTCACTCAAACATAGTGAGCCCAACTCACACAGGGCTCATACAGGGAAGCATGATAGTTCAACAACAACACAAATACTGAAGTCCGCAAAAAATAAAGAGACTTGCTTATCTATTTCGCTTAAGAATTCACATCATTCTCCTAAGTTCAGTCATTTCTTCAAGATCTTTCTCCAGTTGCACTGCAATTTGAAATTTAATGTTTTTACTGGATAGTTAATATTTACGATACATTCGTAAAATGGTCGTAAGTAAAAATCCAAATTTCATTATTTCCACGGAGATGCTGTATCCGTCTTTTATGTATAGACCAGAATTGCCCGATATTTAAGATAGATTAAATGCAGAGTTTCTGAAGATTCAGTTGAAAGCTGAAAACAATGCCAAATTGTTTGTTTGTTGCTCAACGGACATTTTTAGCATCAGGGGTAATTAGACCGGGACCTACGTTTCAAAGTGGATTCCGAACCTCTACAAACATCCAATTCCAAGATGGAATTCGAACACTGCTGAATCAAATTCAAGACCGCTAACCATTCCATCTAAAAAAAAATGTGCTACCATCTAAAAAAAATATGACGTCAAGTAGATGAAAGCAACTAATCGCAAAATGGCTGATTGTCGAGAATCACCAAATTATGTTTTTCCCAAGCTCAATGACAGCAATTATCAGTCCTGGAAGATTGACAGGAAAATAGCTTTAAGGGATTGAGGCTCATTGGAATTTATAACTGAAACTCTGAGTCATATATTGAAGATTCATTCGAAAATATAGCTTATGAATGACATAAAATAAGAACAAATACTACGATCTATCAAAATATTGAAAGAAACTTTGAGACTCTAATTGCTTAAACTAAAGTTGGAAAAAAGGCATGTGAAGTTTTAAAAGAAAATTTCGAACTGAATTAAAGAAATCGATTAACGTTACTGTTAGACTAATTCTTTGATCTGAGATTTCCTCCCAAGAAAGACACCTGCATTTTGTAAAAGAATTTTAGAAAATAATAATCAAGTCAAAACATGCTAGATTTGATATACATGAAAGACTAGTTTTCAGTTAATTAGAAGATTGTCACTTGAAATCGAAAATCGCGCTCCACTGATGAACCGATTGAAAGATTTAATTTTGAATAGTGTTTAAAAGCAACTTTTTATCAAGTCTAATTGTATGGAACGAAAGAAAAAAGAATGGAAATTTAATCGATATAGAGTAGGCAAAATGATTATTTGTACACCACTTTTTTTTAAAGTTTAGAAAAATATAAGCAGCTATTTTATTCCTTGCATTGTGTGAACGTGAGTTTGCTGTTTATTTCTAAGTAAACGAAAAAAATAATTTGAAATAATTGAAAATAAAACCTAAATCTTACAAACTTGGAAAATTTCTTGCAAACAGTATATTTGTACACCTATATCTCCGGTAAGTATTACTATCATTTCATGCAATTTTTCACATGATAGTTAATTTTTTGGATAGTTTGTATTTATTAAACACATTGAAGATTATCTTTTTTAACAGTGAAGGTCACTCGTAGAGAAAATTTGAAAAATGGCCACGAAATCAAAAGAAGTCTCTTTAGACATGAGAACTCATATTGTTAACCTTAATAAAAGTGGAAAATATTATCGCGAAATTCAAAAGATGGTTAAGTTACCCTTTACAACTATTGGTTACATCGTAAGAAAATATAAAAATACTGGACTCGTTGAAAATGAACGCAGGCCAGGTGGCCTGAGTAAATTAACTTCAAGAAATAAACGAAGTATTGTTAAAGCAGCTATTAGAAAACCACAAATTTCTGCTCAGAAAATTGCAGATGACCTTCTCGCATCTTCTAACATTAGAGTGACCGCTCAAACAATAAGAAATGTGTTACATAGTGCTGGTTTAAAGGGCAGAACTCCGAGAAAAAAAACCAATGATCTCTGAAGTTAATAGAAAAAAGCGTCTAGAATTTGCTATGAAATACAAAGACAAACCGATGGACTTCTGGAAAAAGGTTATTTTTTCAGATGAGAGTAAGTTTGAAATTTTTTCAACCCCTAGTATCCGAAAAATCTGGCGAAAAAATAAAACAGCCCTTGATAGTAAAATTGTACTTCAGACCCTGAAACATGGTGATGGAAATGTGATGGTTTGGGGCTGTGTAGCTCATGGCGGGGTTGGAAAATTACACTTTATTGACACAAAAATGACAGCTTTAGGTTACATTGATGTGTTGCGGCATAACTTATTAGACAGTGCTAGAAAATTGGGTATCGGAGACACTTTCTTATTTCAACAAGATAACGATCCAAAACACACTGCGATAGTTACTAAAACATGGTTGCTTTATAATGCGCAAAGACGCCTTGAAACTCTACCACAATCCCCGGATATAAATCCAATTGAAAATTTGTGGATGCTATTGGATGCTCAAGTTCGAAAAAAAATATTACAAGTAAAAATAGTTTGAAAGAAGCACTCATGGAAGCTTGGGAAGAAATAGATCAAGAAACCACCAAAAAGTTAATAGAATCAATGCCAAGACGTCTTGAAGCAATTGTAAAAGCCAATGGAATGCATACAAAGTATTAGATTTCTATAAAATAATTATAATTATGTTTAAAATTTGTCACTAAGTAAGTGTACAAATACTCTTTTTGTATAGTTTTTATAAAGTTTTATTCATTAATCAACTAAAGTTTATGTGATTGTTTTTTTGTTGATATTTATTATTATTTTACCTCACTAGAATATATTTCTGCAATTTTAACTTAGTTACCTTATTTTATTTTGCTATAAAATTCTAAAATTGAAGTGTACAAATAAACATTTTGTCTACTGTAATTGAAGAGATGCATATGTGTGATGGATCTGAAATTAGAAAAGAAAAAGCAACCTTTTACAAGACCGTCCAATTACTGTGGTAAAATAGGGTAATCTTGGAGCAAAATATTTCTAGAATCAGAAAGGAAAGCCAGAGAAAACCACATATTTCAGAAAATTTCTACAGTGAAATGAAAGACGTAGTTTTAGACTTGAAAGCTGTAAGTTCCAGGTTGATTCGCTGAAATATATCACGCAACAATAGACTAGTTAAAAAATTTAAAATCCTTGCCACTTCAATGATCTAATTGGAGACAAAAACAGTGTATCAGAAATCAAAACTAAGGCACACGAGATACAGATGTAATATATATACACACTGCTGACCCCTGTAAATGCAACACCCTGAAAAGAACATGCAAATAACATGAAATTTACAACATGCATTAGTGGAGGACAGATATGTAAATGATTAGAATTTCAGCTCAGACGCACATCATGCGTGCCTGTGGCGCCACTTCAATGTGTTATTTGTTGAAATATGACTGTTGGCAAGCTCTGAAGGAAGAAAGGACAACAAGCTCCAACACCTTGGAGATGTAGCGCTGGTTGTAAAGTACCGGCAATGCGTACTAGAAGAGTGCAATAGTGATATCCAATATCGTCCCATACCATAACTCCTGGTGCAGGACCAATGTGGCGGTGCATAATGCAGCTGTTCAGCATTCTCTCTCCACGGTGTCTTCAGACTCGAATGGGATCATTGTGAAGTTGCAGACAGAAGCGTGACTCGTCAGTAAAGACAATTTCATTCAATTCTGTCATCCACATCCTTATTTCATTGCACCATTGTTGGCGGAGACTGGTTGGTTGGGTTTTATGGCGCAAGGTCCGAAATTGGACATACTGCGCCAATTGGTGGCAAAGACGTCTGTGGTTCCACGTCAAGGGTAGATGAATCAATGGACGTCTTGCAGACAGACCACTCTGCTATAAATTGTGTGGAATGGTACGCGCAGACACTGGATGATGTGTTACAGACTGAATGTGAGGTGCAATGGTTCTTGATGTGGCTGAGACATCCGTCACTGTCATGTGTACAATTTCCCTGTCATTACGTTATGTGATGCACTGAGATGGATGCAATCGAACGCATCGGTCCGTCGTACCCTCCTGCATCCAACGATCACATATCCACATTATAGTTGTTTGGTTTCGTCCAATACGACTACCGATTTCCCTGAAAGATAATCCACAATCTCGGTAGGCCACAATCCTACTTCTGTCGAACTCGAATACTTGATCAAAAAAAGATCGCTGTTTTCTACGAGGCATAATTGATCATTTTTTGAAAAAACCACCATTAAAACGCAATTGCCAAACTTGAATTCGTCGAAATTTCCAAGTCTTAAATAGCGCTTTGAAGTGTCGCCACGGGCACCCGTGATGTGCATCTGCGCTGCAATTCTAATCATTTTTATGTTTTCTTAGGCTGTTGCATTTACGGTGGCCAGCAGTGTACAAAGCTAGACAGTAGAACAGGGTTTTAGTCAAAGGCTTGATATAGATTTCATTGGCATACTCTCATCAGTTAATTTTCCAATTGTTAAACTTTTATTCAGATGCTTAAAAAATACACAGATTACTTGTATCTTTTTTAAGTTATCATTCTCAAATTAATGTTAAAACAGCTTATTAATACGGAAATTTAAAAATTCTGTTTTAATGAAGCAACCACCTAGATTTATAGTAATAGGAAATGAAGGAAAACTGCTGAAAAAGGCTATATACGGTCTTCATCGAAGTAGCCGTAAATGGTGCGCGGGCAATCACGTGTGTATATGTAACTTGTGATTCGATTTTATACAGTCAAAATTCTTACAAATAATCTCAAATCATTTAAAAAGCTGCGTAAAACAGCAGTAAAGTGAACAATTTTTATCTTCCATGGACGTTTATCAAAGTCTTTACAGCGAAGACATAATATGAATAATTGCCCATAGAAAGAGAAATTTTGTTCCTATATGCCTAAAAAACCTTTTTCACCTGTAATATTATGTAAAGTATACTTAAGTTTGAGAATTTAAATTTAGTGTTTCTTACAAACTGAGGGTTAGTCTAACTTCATTCCTCCTCGTTTGATCGACTATCTATAACTGGAATTATAGTTAGAAAAATTGAATGCTCAAGCATTCGAATCAAAAATCCAACTGACATTTACC
This sequence comes from Latrodectus hesperus, assembly GCA_037975125.1. Lineage (NCBI taxonomy): Eukaryota > Metazoa > Arthropoda > Arachnida > Araneae > Theridiidae > Latrodectus > Latrodectus hesperus. Next base: position 63,210,309 of record CM075861.1, read on the forward strand.
AAGAATAAGAGTCAAATTTTGCTAATCAAGCATTTGAAACAAAAATCAATAGTAAAAATTTTCTTTCAAATTTTCATTTATTGTTTAATTTATTTACATTTATTTTTAAATTTTCAAATGCTTGAATAATTTTCATTAATTAGCACCCCAACCTATCCTATTTTGCTTATTGTGAAAACTTGCAACTTGCTGATTCATTAAGCAATTTAAACGACTTACCAATAAAAAATATTAATAGATATTAGTTTTTATATTGATATTCTTGTCCATGTGTACTCAATTTCCTTCCAAATTTTTGCAATTCATGTGCTAATACTTGGATAATTTCTTTTAGGTAAACCATTCATCGTTTAATATACATTGGTGAGCAAAACCCAAGTAACAGGTGTGGTTTTTTGCCCCAACTCCACGAAAAATCCTGAAATATGAAATTCATCTGCACTAAAATGAGAACGGAAACACAAATGCATATAGAATGGAATCAAACAAAAAATGCTTTAGTTTATAGTAGAGTTACATATCCAAATTTCTTCAATAAAAAGAATAAGCAAATGTTCCTTAGTATGATATAAGCCCTCCAATTTCTTTAATGGTTACTTTGCATCGTCTCATTCCTCAATCAACATGTTTCAGTTCTTGAACATTCTGCAAAGGAAGTAAATGTACTACAAGGTATCACCCCATAGCATCCAATACAAGCTCTGTGGAAGGCAACGGTGGCCTATTTGATTAGGGCGTCGTTCTCATTATCGGAAAATAGTAAGTTCAAATCCCATCGTAACCGAAGATCCGTCGTGTTTGCTAAAATAGGCTGGGGCACCTTAAATATGTCGTGGTCGTAATGTCCTTACAAGTGAAATGATACCCCTGGGGTGGCAGGCCAAGCATTGGGGATCTGCTGCTTGGTCCCGGCTTCAAAATCACGAAGACTTTATCCGACTGTTTCTATCTAACTAGTAGAGTCAATCTCAAAGAAGCATGCTGGTACGACAACATGCTCGATGAGATTTAAATCAGAGTCAATACACAAGATCTTCCCTTTGAAGGAGTTGAGCAACATGGTCGTACACTGTCATCAAAAACGGATTCTGCTCCAATGGTATCTCGGAACAGACGCAGATAGGAAAGAATCAACTTATTATAATAGCGATATGCTGCTGATGGCTGAATGTGTGGTTAATGTTTCTGACTCCTAAGCTATTGGTCTCGAATTGGAATCCTGGTTACGGAATTGATGTTTCTCTCTATCGTTCCTCCTGAGATGATGAATGAACATGGCATACCCTATAAACGGATTAGTAATAGAATTACGTGAGTAATGCTAGTCTCCCACACATTGATTCACAAGTAAGGATAAATGAGTGGCAGTTTCCATGGTAATGGGTAACTATCCCTTCTCAAAAACAAGTTCCTTGTTGCAGCGAAGGAATAGTCAGAGTATCCACTGGGGAAAAAATACATACAAAAACTGCCTAAAACGTAGAGCCAGTCTAAACATTAAGCAAAAAGGTTTCTCTTCACGACAATTCCAGAACTATCGTAACAGTATTTTTCCATATTACTGAGAAGAAACCGTGTTCCGACCTCCCTCCTAATCAGCCGACGTTGAGAATCGCTTGCAGCACAGAAACGACCCTCATTTATAAGTTATTTTTATACGTATTATCGGTAAAAAATACACATCGTTATTTTTCCTCCTTGCACCATTCTAAACCATAACACCTATGGCCAATTTTCTAAGGGATGCAGCATTCAAGATGGCAGGGGAATAGAACACTTTTCTAAATGCGTCAGGACACAGCAGACCGCTACACTTGTCCTGCTGTTGAATAATGACGCTTGCTAACTGATTAAAGGCTCTTTTAGAATGATATATGCGTAACATCCACAATAGTTATTTTCCTAGGGCGGCCACCACCAAGTTTTCTAAAAGCTGTACTTATTGTCTAGAATTTCAAAGCGTGCAACAAGACATTTTTGTTGACTACGCTCCTTCTACAGCTTTCCGATCATTATTTTTACGTAAGAAGTTGTCTAGATTTCTTCTAGCCACATGTCACGAAAGAACTTACACTTTAAGCCAATATCTTTGTGTCTCCATCCTTTTATTCCAGTTTGAGCACGCGCACCGATAATACGTCTTTTGCCTATTGCCAACGTTACCGGACATTTTGTATTCCCGATATTTGCATATACATATTTATTTTACTAAATTGCGTATATATTGTACTGATCGCACAAAATCCCTTCTCTGCAATTTCATAAGCTATCTACTTAAAATTTACATTGTTGCTCAAATTTTGCCAATGCAGTATTTCCTATTTCTTCAGTCTACAATATTAGTATATACGCTTCGGTGGGTAATTTTAATGTCAGAAAATTTTTGGACTGGAAAACAATTGGCATTAAGACTATTAAATATAAAGGAATGACTATAACGGTAATTGAAATTTTTTTCATAATTCACTCTTTTGAGTTGGCGACCAACGTGTTGCAATGCTGCCGAAGTAACAAAAGGCGATTTTTTTACCACCAAATTACGAAATAGCACTTAAAGGATTTCGGGTACTCCGCACCAAATTGTTCTCTAATTCTGATTTAAAAGATAATTATATAGAACGAATGCAAAATTATTCCTAATTGTATTTGACACTTTTTCTCCTACACCAAAACAACCTTCCTTAAATGCTCTGGAAAAGCAGTCTTTATATATTTGAAACTCTCCTTTCCTTGAAAAAAAGAGTCTAAAAATATTTCAGATTTAAAAATTACCAATCATAAATGATGAACAATCATTTTTATATATTATTTTAGTTGAAAATTTAAATTGTACTAGGATTATTGTACTTTGGTTTTAGACAGAGAATTAAAAAAACTACAATGCTTTGATTATTGTTTTTCCTTATACTTTTTGTATTATCTTCAAATGATTTTATTATTTCCAATAATCTTAGTAAGTTACCCATTATGCATTCTAATAACTATTATATTGCTGCTTAACATTTGGAGAATATTTCCATGGGTGACTTAGTCGTTGATGTTGAAAAAATAGCCACAATCGTTTTACCAATAAATACAAAATTTAACGACCCCTGTTTAAATGGAGTACAGCAAGCTATTTGGAAAGAAAAAGATGCTTTATAAGCAATACAGGAGGCGTGGGGATTAATATGAAATCCATGGAAGTGTTTCATGCAGACTAAATAAAAACATGTATCAGTTTTTATCGTTCCGATATTACAATGTTTACTCCCCAAAACCATAGCAAAGCTGCAGGATCTTTAGTGGTGCTATATATACATATATGTATGTATGTATAATCCTTAGTAGTTGTAAAAATATTTTTCAAACCACGTGCCTGGTTCAAAGAAATTCAATAAAATTTGATTTGCTAGTCATAGACATAATAACAGGTTCTCGGAAATATCTCTACACTATAAATAAGATATATATTCCTCCATGGATTGGAATTTCTGTGAGTTCTCAATTGATAATTGTGTTATGTTCCCAGAATTATACGTAGAAATTTGGAGGAATGGACCAGATTGGTTGGTGTAAACTTTAAATGCCTGGTAAATGAAACTAGTTCTTTAGGTAAATAAAAATTAACAAGTAAAAAAATTAGTTAAGTAGACAAGCACAGCACACTTCAACATCACAAAATCTGATAAATTCCATTTCAATTCATACACCAGACCTTTATCAGCCTGCATTTATTGCTTTCTGCACAATCATGTGATTTTCGACAAATTTTCAATTACACTCAGAACTTGGGTACCCCAAGACCTCAAGTCATAATAGTAGATAATTAATGCATACTTATATGTCAATTGACTCCCGTTTTAAGTTCTAATGTGAAATATAAATGCCTCTTCCAGGATATATTTGCACTTTGTATATCTTTTGATATTACTGGAACACGATTTTGCAGGTCCTGTTCTTATTAAACTTTCGAACACAACATAAATCATGCTATTTATACTCCATTATTACTTCAACACATCAAACTTATTCTTGAACTTTCTATAGACAGGTTTACTTTAAGCTTAAAAAACATTATCAGTGATTTGTCATTTGATGGACATATTTTATTCATGAGGGCTTATTAGATCAATTGACAGTAAAAACGGACTTACACACCATAGTCACTGATAAAGCCACCCCATTCAAAATCACAAATGAGGATAATTCATTTTCTTATTCATCTTCTTGGAATGCTTTGACTTGGTGGAAAGCAGAAAGTCTATACTTAGAATAGTTACAATGGTATAGAGAGAAAAAATATTTTATGAGGAGCAACTTATTAGGAAAGATAGTGGAAACAGCTGATTTGTTTAGCCCAACGATGCCTTCATATATCACTTAGTCGTACATTACTATTTGAGTAAACTTTTAAATCAATATATATATATATATATATATATATTAGTGGGAATAAAAGCTTCACTTAACAGTAGATCCACAATATATGCGCATGATGAAAATGATACAGACTGAGCTTTGATACAGGCTCATTCATAACTGGTCAAAACTTTCTACAGGCTTTGATACAGGCTTATTCCTAACTAGCCACAACTTTTATTTGGACCTTAGCCTAAAAATGACAAGCTTATAAATATTTATAGACAACACCATGATTCATTGGATATGTTTTGGAACAGATACAGGCTGGAATTACATTCATATCAAGTACTAAATATCCAATAATCTTGAGTATAAATAGAGACTCTAGTCAACTACCGAGATTAAGACCATGACACGTAGAAGAAAATGCTGTCATAAAATTGATCGACGAAAGAATCGGTTCCTATATCGTATGCATGGAGAAAGAAAATTTATCTATTGAATTTTAATGGTAATTTTTTTTTTTTTTTTTTGGAAATTGGCCAGGGTAGACAGGATGTTTCAGTTTTACTAAGGACATTAACAACATCTTTGTTTCAGATTCTCTTTAATAACATTGTCATAAGCAATGTAAATTTGATAACGATTTTGTTAATTCCTTTTAAAACTTGGATTTCAGTATTTTTAAGTTCTAATCTTAATATAATTAATAATTTAAAATTTGCATTTTCATTATTCGATGCTATGGACAGTTAAGCAGTCACATTGTAATGCATTTTAATATTCACAACATAATTTGTCTTCAGGAAGGACTTTTCCTATTTGTTTACATATTCTTTCAGAAGGACTATCTGAGCCATATTCATCTACCACAAGAAACCACATTGTAACATACTTAAAATTCTTACTTTTATTAGAATCCTATTTTAAATAAGAATAGAAGATAATTTAAATGGCAAAGTCTAAAAAAGCCTAACTACAAATATTAACTCAATCAAAAGACAGAACGAATATTTCTTTAAAATGTGTTTATTCCAAATTATTTTATCATAAAAATATCTATGATTCAGAATTTTAATAGTAGTTGTAGGAAAATAATTGCACAAAAAGTGCATTAATATACATTTATAAGAGATTCAAACTTACTATATACAATTCAACAATGGCGCAACAATTTAAATAAAGAAATTTTAAAAAAAACTTTTATTTCAATTCAAATATTAAAGAAAAATTTGGCAATGCATAACATATCAGATTAAAATATGCAATAAAAATAATCAAAGGTTATTAATTTCTGGGAGATATGTCACACACATTTGTGTGATACTATTGAGCTTCTAGATTTGAAACAAATATTTCATTATGCAGTAGTCAATAATAGCAATAAAAAATCCAATAAAAAAGAATTGTAAGTCAAAAAAGAAATTACATGAAAAAATATTATCTCTACTTTACAATAAAGCAAATTTTTCTTTTCACCTTGGCTGACTTTATTAAGAGAAAGAAACTATTTTAGAGTTACATGATCAAATAAAGAAAAAGATCAAAAAATTTCAGACATAAGAAAAATGAAATTTTGCTTTTAATTTTTATTTGTTAAATTCCTTAACAGATCTCTAGAAAAAAATGTCCAATATATAAACAATAGCATCAGAGTTTGTAAAAATTTTTTCACAAATCACTCTAACTTAATGATTCAAATTGTTTAAGTATCTACATTATATGTAATTTTAACAAATATTAATAGTGAACTTAGCTTTCTCAACTTTTTGTTTCACTATTAATTTTATGTAACTATTAAGGAATGCTTTTACAACAAAATTAATTACAAAATTTTCCCTATAAATATACATAATTGCATTAATTCAGAGTAAAAATTCTCATACATGTAAATGAATTTAAAAAAGAATGATTTTTAATAAATAAACGTTACAGATATTATATTAGTATTTATAGATATATTTTTTTGTATAAGTAATTCTTGAACAACAATTAAATATAACAGTTTACAGCAACTAAATAATTTGTAATCATAAATTTGCAACAAATATAAAACTAAGCAATAAGTGTCTAAACATATTAAGCATAATTAAATTATGTAAGACTTTTTGACATTTACTAGTGAAACAAAGTTAAGATTCAACAAAAAATGCCCTTACTTATATATGATTGTAAAGATATTATTACATTTCATTAAGAGATTATTGAAAAACAAAAACAAATGAAATGTAACATTAACGTAATTTAAAAACTAATATGATGCATGCATTATGCAAGTTAATATGGCACAAACATAAAACAGTTTAGATAAAAGGTAATAAATAAAAATAATTGATAGAGGAATAATAAAAAACATTTGACATCTATTGCATAGTTTTAAATATATAGATTATTATCACCATAAACTATTTTCCTAAAATACATTCTTGTTAAAAAATGGCAGTGTATTGAGATATGATAATCATACCCAGAATAAGGCCACATACACATACCATTTACATATTTAGTAGAAAAAATATTTTCCCAACAATATGATATGAATTTAACATATTTTTAAGGAAAAATATATATACATTAAATCATTAAAAAGAGGGGAAAAACAGGAATCTGATATTTAGAATTAATCTCAAAATAATACCTATTAATTGTTAAAATAAATAATAAAACAGGCAAGTAAAATATTAATTATAAAAAAACAATATTTATACATATGACACAGAGTGTATTTACAATTCTAACATTTTAAGGCATATGTTGTTAGGCTTCATAACTCATCACTTGTCTTGATTACAGATCTCGGAATATTAAATAAAATCTGAAATTGAATTTTAGTAAATGAAAGTAACATTGCATAATAGGTTAATATATTTTTCAAGAATGATCAGTTATAAACACACAACAGAGCATCACAAAACTTTGGCAACCAACAAGAGATCCATCCAATTTGCTTATACTTGAAAATGCAAATGTAACTGCAATAAAAATTCTTGATTACATACAGTATTGGGCCATTTATCACATAAGTACTCTGCTCGCTAATTTGGCAAACACTTCAACTGTTGCTTATTTTTAAAATATATTTACATGATTTACATTTCATATTAACATTTAAAGATAACTTAAAATAATCTTCTTAAATCATTATTTTAATCTCTTAATGCTGAATCTCAAAACAATAAAATTAGTAAATATTTTTGAAATTTTTAGCTGCCCTTTGAAATAATTTCTTTGTGACAAGAACTTCCAAAAATTATGTTTTGTACAATAACATAATTATTTTATACATAAAATTGTTATTAACTTAAACTGAATTTTTCAATAGCTCTTTTTACATCATACACATAAAAAGCTTAATACTAGCTATAAAAAATTAATTATTAAAAAATTCCCATGTACATTAGGTTTAACTTACTTCTCATACAAATATAAAGACGAATATAAATGGAGTTAATATTCAACATATTGCTAAATGTGGTTAAATAACAGTCCATCACAGAAAATTAATTTCAGGTACCAATATTAACAATCAAAGTTTTAACAAATTTTATAATAGCAAAAAGAAAATTAGTCTTAAATAAACAATCAATCTGCTTTTCTATGTATAACATTGTTGTGTATTGCATTGGATGATTGTAAATTTTCTATAGGTCCAACCACAGATGTAAAGTTACCTTTACCAATAAATGCTTGAGCAATTTGCTTTTGGCTTGGAAATATAAACTAGAAAAAAATCAATAAAATAATTATAAATTGAATGAATGGCAAATTACAAAAAACATTTGTATAAAACACTGTATTTTCCCAAAGCAAATGAATTAATACAAAAATAAACACCATATGGCATTAAAAAGTAAATTAGAAAAGATATATTTTTAAATAATGTATTCCGTTCTTCTCAGCATTATGCATCATTGTTAAACTCAATGCAATAATTTGAGCTTATTCCCTGGACTGAAAAAAGGTTTTAAATAGACAAATTAATTCAATGCGAAAATTTTTAAAAATAAATGTAAAGTTAAGCAACATTAGAAAATATCAAGCAGTGGAAGAGTTGATATACATCATGTTAGAGAATAACACACGAAAGAAATTGGTTTAATAATTTGGTTTATAAACAGTGAAGTTTCTAGAAACTAAATTATATAGGAAATACATCTTAAAATAAATATGTCAAAATCAATCGAAAAATTTCGGCTATAAAAAAACCATATAATTGTTAGAAATGGCAATAAACATGTTACTAAAAAATGTCCTCTCAAAATCTTGCAAATTATTAACTTGAGAAATTAAGGATGAGTTGAATAAATTAAAAATGAGAAACAAAACAGGAAAAAATAAACATATATTTTTTCAAGATTTTCATGTGATATTCTTATACTATAAAACGCAATTGTATAAAATCCTTCAAGACTTGTAGCTTTTGTTTTCTACAAAATATTTTTCGGCAAAAATTAAAATTCAGGCAGACTGATAAAATATTTTCTGAATATTTTTAACAGTATTTTTAATGGGGATTCAGCTAAATTAGACAGTAATTGTGCAGAGATTCATTTGAAAAACTATGTATAAAGTCTGTAAATTATTTTTAGTAATACGGATATAAAATAAGTAATAACCATCGTGGTAACTGATCGAATCAGCAAAATTGTTAAATAATATCATTTACAATTTAAGACTTTAAAAATATACAAGTGTGCTGAAAAAGTTTCTAAATTGCGTTGATGTGACATGGAGGCATTAATGGAGTCTGTAAGTGTCTAGATTAATGTAAAGATAGAAGATAAAAGATCAAAATTAAAATACTGGACAAAATTTTAATAGATATTTATCATACTTTGTATAAAGTTTATAAAATTAATATAAAGAATCACAGCAATTTCATTTTCATATGTAAGAACACACAATAATCAAAAATCAGGGAAATCAACACACAAGTTCAGTATGAAATGCATACACAATTCTTGAGAAAAGCTACCTGTGAAGAATTAAAATAAATTACAGACATTTCATGAGCATAAATTTATAAAGTTTGTCAATGTTAAAAAAAATTCTGTTTAAGTAGGTCCTACACTGTTTGAATTTTAAATTAAAATGTCATCTTGAAACTGCAAAGATGTTAAAACAAAATTCGGCTCTGTTTGTTTGTTTGATGCTCAACGGTCATTTTTTGCACACGAGGGCTAATTAGACAGGCACCTACGGTTTAAAGTGCATTCCGAACCACTATAAACATCCATGCCCAAGGTGGGATTCGAACCCACCAACTGTTGAACCGAAGGCAAGAGTGCTAACCATTCGGCTGCCAGCTCGGCAAAATTCGGCTCTGATGGGCAGAAATTTTTTTATTCTTGTAGTACTGATATCAACTAAAAATTGATTAGATATTTTAAACTAAAATCAGAATCTCAATCACACTTGTGTCCATGTTATCTACCAGAAGTCAACATTATCTAGATCATATAAGATTATGATAAAAGTAATGATGTTTGCATGTAAGCAGTGAGGAATCATGGATAGAATTCCACATATACAAGTGTAGCTGAAGATTATTCTTGCAAATAATTCTAAACAGTACATAAAAATGCATAAAAATTGCATTTATGTTGTTGTTACTTATAATACTTGGACAAGACAAGCTCGCTTTGCAATTGGCTATGCCAATTTAAGTCAGAAGGGTGCATCTTTCGTTTAACCAGACAATCACGAAGGTGGAAGTACAACATTGCTCTAAACTCCTTCGATAGATAGTACCACCAGATAATCAACTACCTCAATTTCGACATCGATCTGAATGGGGAAGAAATTTTCTACAGACCATGACACCCATGGTAACTGCTCAACGAGAGACCACAGGGCTTTCAATTCCACAGATTCAATGAGCACATATATCGTATGTACTTGGTGGATCTTTGACGGTATTGGGAATCAAATCACACCTTTCCAGATGGAAGGCCGATGCTCTTGCCACTAGGCTACCAAGCCCCAGGGATCAAACTCACGACCCCTGGTTTACAAGACCAGTGATCTAATCATATAGCTATGATGGCTAAAAAAGTTAACTCTGAATCGTTACTGACAATTCAGAGTTGCAATATTATAAAAATTGCCCTGAAAAAATTAACCCTTTATTGGTTTGTTTAGTGTTGTGGTACTCATCTTGAACAACGATGTGAGGTCACATGCCAGAATGATTATGACAAAGTTGATAGCAAAATAAAGAAAATATTCATTCATAAACCATGTGGTACAAAAAGAAGTCAAACTATTTTTGAGCTTTTTAAATTTTTTGAGCAAGATGCTGATGAAATCCCTAACAAATTAGAATTGCCTCTCTATTTTGAAGATGTTATTGTAATCTGTATCCAAATTATCACAGATCAACAAAAAATATCATTCTATTTTTTGTTGATTTGTTATATTAAGCAGAGTAACAAATCACCCTAAATTTGAGAGTCAATTGTTGAGAAGTTAAAAAATTATACTGGAAGATTGTGAAGAGAAATTATTTGAAAATAAATTATATACATACATATTGAAAAAAAATTCACTAATCAATAATGGAACCTATAGAAATCTAATAGTAAATTGCCACTGAAAAATCATTAAATAAAATATAAATTTTCTTATAAATGAACTTACATTTGTTAAAACAATATTAACGATATTATCAATGAAAGTTCCAATATGTTGAGCCTCCCCTGTAAACCTATAATAAAAAATTATTTTTAACCACATTGACAAAAACAATAAATCAACTAACAGCAATACTTAAAATGATTAAATAATAATTTTAATATATGCATACCTTGAATATCCCCACAAAGCCAAAGCCACAAGAGAAATAACCATGAAGAGATTTATAGATACAGCAAATGCTTCTAATCCTAAAGCTCTTAGTAAGGTAGAATTTAAATAACAAATGACAGTAATAAAAAGCAGAGTAGCAGGAGTACGAATGGCGTGAGCTATTTGTTTACCATCGTTAAAACGAACAAAGCTACTGTACATTTCATCAATTTCCTGCAATTAAAAAGAAAATTCAAGTGTTAATCACTTTTTAAATTTAATATAAACTCTAAAAATTACATTAATAATAAATATTTATCACATTAAAAACAATAAAATGTCTAAATAAAAACTAGAAAATTTTTCTCTTTCTCAAAACATTTACCATATTTGATCTATCATGTAAGTGATGGGCTTAGGTTCATCAGCTTCCAATGATTTCTTTTTCATAACATTTTGTTTTCTTAAGGCAGTTTCTTGAAATAAGGTTGTAACTTATGCCCCATGTACAAGGAAATTTGATTTCGGGCATGAATGCATCTGTGTGTTTGTATACTTGTAATTGGAAGTATTCAAGCTACATTCAAGGAATACATTTTGCTTATGAGCACTTATTAAACTGGGATCAACAATTTAAAATGGATCCCAAACTGATAGGTGAATTCAACATCAAGGTAGGAATTAAGCCCCCCTGAACCATTGAATTAAATGCCAAATTCAATGCTTAACTCAGTTCAAATTCTTCACATTATTAAAATGTTTGATATACGCATGCAACAGCGAGCTAGGTAGCATATAGAGAAATTTATAATACAGAGCTAAGGAAAAAAATTTATACAATGTTTAATTTTTTAGCATTTGAATCTTGTGTGAAAACAATATAAAATGGTAAGAGTAATTTCAGTCACCAATAATCTACAAGTAGCGTCAATTTTTTAATAGAAACATACACCATGTGCTTAAATAAAAATAATGAGCATTTTTAATTTTTTTGAATATCACTTAAATACCTTAATATATTTTCTGTAAAACAATTTAGGAAAAGTTTCATTTCAATTATAACAACATTTTCAGCAATCACTATTTAAATACTCTATTTTGACTTAGCCATAAATAACAAAAAAAGAAATTATTTCTTGCTAAAAAAAATAGCAATCTCTCTTTCCTTAATGAATTTACATATTTATCTTTCAATACGCAAAAATATTCCTTCCTATTAATAATTCTTCATAAATTTGTTTTAATGTAAGCATTTATTCTTTACACGATGAAGTAAATTTTTTTTACCATGATTTTGATTTTTTTAAATCTTCAAGTTAATATAGTTTATTAATAAACTTTTGTATAGATTAGCAATAAGAGAGATAAAATGATTTTGAAGTTGCATAAAGAGTCAGCTTTTAAAACAAATTATCCTCTGAATCATAATGTAATTAATAAGGGATAACAAAAAGTTTCTCATTTCAAAGTAGGTAAAATTAAAACAGTAAAAATTTTCCACTGCTAAGTTCAGATGGAACACTTTTCAAAACCTAGGTATTTCTAGAAATTAAAGCAATACATTTAAAAATTAGATAAGATAATAAACGAATTTTTTGAAATAACGAATTTAAAGTAAATTCAATTATTGAAGAAAATATTTCCAAAATTAAAAGAGCATAGGTCCAAAGTGATAAAAAAATAATAGATAAATAATAAATACTTAATTCTAAATTAATAAACCATTAAATTGAGCAGAAAACTCTGGTTTCTAAAGAAAGTGTTTTAAGGATCATAACAATACAATCTTAAAACTATAAAAAAAAAATGTATAATTATAGTTCTAAAAAATCTATGAACATAAAATCTTTAATATGAAACTTCTTGAATGCTGAAGTAAATATTAAAATATTACTTCTGAATTAAGAATATTTCAAGTTTTCTATTAATTTGAAAGCTTATATTAAAATATGTTCATTATCATTAGGCTTTAATTAACATGAAATGTATGAAAATCCTCAATTTAATTGGGAATTTCAACATGTAATTTTGTTGAATTTTTCATATAATTTTCATAAATTCTGACAGATATTAAGTTTATATGAAACTTTAACTAAGAATCAATACCATATTTAATATGGAATTAAGTTTTCGCTACAAAAGTATGGTAGACATTGAAAAAAAAAAAAAGATTTTTCTTTGAAGTAACCACTTAAGTAGTTATGTTCCTTAATCAGTGAAAAAAGACAAAGATACTTAATTTAAAAAATACTATTTTTTCATAAATGAAGAAATTTTTTAAGTAATGAAGTCTTTTAATTAATGAAGGACAAAGATACTGTAATGTGAATAATGATACTATTATTTCATCTCCCCATATAAGAGTAAGTTTTAATTAATTATTTTCAGTAAAAAGAAAAAAAAATTCAAATATTACCTTCTAATATAGTTTAGTAAGAAAAATTACAATGTTTTTTTTTAAATAAACTAGAACTACCAATAAAAAAATGTACAAAAACAAACTAAAATTCAATATTTATAAGCAAGGTTAATAAAATTACAACAAAATATATATAAACAAACCTTCACTAATTTTTCTTTAAAAGAATGCTCTAAATCTTCACTTCCCATTTTCTTTGTTTCACTGAATTTCTGTAAGGCAATTTGGCGTAGTTCAAAATGTTTCCTTTCCAAGGCTTGGTGATTAATGTAAGGCCTATCACCACCACAAATCTAAATATAAACTGCATAATTAAACAAATCTTGAAAAAAAACAAGACTTCAATTTACCAGTAATCTAATCAAATATAAATGTAAAATATAATTACCAACAAGTTCACAAATTTATTGGTATGTGCACATGTGGTTCAGTTAAAATAAATTAGATACATCAATATTTATGATTTTATAAATAATCTGACATTCCAGGTTACCTTTTCCATTTCAGAATTGTAAAATTCCTTTGAGTTTGCAGCAGCAGATAAATTGTTGGCTTCAGCTGTTGCCTAGAAAATAATAGCAGTAGTCAATAAATAAAATTATTTGTGTAAATATACAATGCCAATTAAATTTTAATCATTGTTTGAAAAATATGAATTCAAGTAATACATTTTTTAAAACAAAATTAGAATATTTTCTAAGCAATATAAATGAATATTAAATATAATAATGCTGAAATGTAAAATTAAACTAATTTGTAAGTAAATTTTATAGCGATCTTAAGATCTTTTTAAGATCTTGCTTATAAATTATATATAATAAGAATTTTATGAATACTATTCACATGCCTACAACAAAATTAATTTCAAGTGAAAAATAGGATGAAATGTTAAACTTTTTGTGATATAAAATGAAAATAGATAAATGCAAACTCAGAATGGCTACTTAACAAATAAAAACATTAACAATTTAAAAAGTAACTTAGATAATAAAAAAAAAAAAAAAAAACTAAATAAGTAGAGTCTAAATTTTTAAACATTTCTATTTTTAAAATACAAGTGAAATCTGATTTCCTCAATCTTAATATGGCATTTACATAAAAAAAATTACAACTTATGTTTTTATCAGTTTTAATTTCTTCTATGTTTTTATCAGTTTTAATTCTAAATTAAGAAAAACTTTCTTTTAAATTTATTATTCAACTCCAACATTTTCCTTTAATTAAATGATTTCTAAGGAAAAATGAGTGTAATCTAAATAAAGAATAATGTCAATATTATTGATAGATGATACATACTGAAAAAGAGATAAAAAATTTTCTCATGCTCCTAAGATGTATTATAAGTTTAATGAAGTAAAAGATCAAAATGAAAATATTTAGTTGATTATTATTTTGGATTCTGTAAAACGAAATAAGCAGTTTATTATACATATAACAATTTTTATATGAATATCACACAAATATTACCTTTAGCATTAACTAAAGAGTTATCAAACTTGCTTTTAAAAATTTCTTTTAAATAAAATATAGGAGTAAATTGGTTTCCCATTTTAAGCCCCATACCAATACAGTAAAATATTCAGGATAGTTTTAGAGATAAATAAGTTTGACGGTTGTTAAAAATTTTACAATGCATAAATACAGATAATTTCAATATTTTAAATGTATACGAAAGTCCATTCATTCATTACTTTCCAAATATTTTATTTAAATAATTTTTTTATCGCATCACAAAAAAATAATGCTATCACTTTTGTCAATAAAATATAACTCATATTTATCTGACATTGACAAATCTTTAGAATGCATTAACAATTCAGACACTATTGATAATAAACACAAATAACTAAATAATTGAAAAATAGACAATTAAATACTTAAACTAAAAAAAAAATTGGATTTAAAACAGAAAATGAGACATTATTTTTTGATTAAATTTTTTATTCTTGTTTATTCTAAATC
Organism: Latrodectus hesperus; assembly: GCA_037975125.1. Taxonomy (NCBI): domain Eukaryota; kingdom Metazoa; phylum Arthropoda; class Arachnida; order Araneae; family Theridiidae; genus Latrodectus; species Latrodectus hesperus. The sequence continues at coordinate 63,225,820 of CM075861.1, forward strand.
TATAGTTGGCAGACTCTTCAGAATTAAGGAATCATGCAGAAAGAGTTCGCAAGATTTAGGTAGATTTACAACACATATCAGATGAAAATCATTATACAAAATTATTTTTACACAGATAATTAAACAATTTAAAAAATATATAACATTTAAATTTGAAAAATACATAACATTTTAATTAATTATACAAGATTAGAGAGTGCAGATTTTGACTTGGCCATTCATCAACTGCAATATGACATTCTCCAAGCATACTAGCAAAATTGAAGGCTCAGTAGTGGCTTGCTAAGATTAGTTCTTTAGTGGTATAAAAGATAATGTCGAAAGCTCTGTAATAAAACCTAAGAAGAATGTTGAATGACAAAAATATAAATTGAAACTGATCCCCTATGATAAAGCTATCAGGAATTCTAAAAAAAACTATCAAAATTACTGTACTGACATTAAGATTATACCTGCTACTGCAAGATTTGTTAAAATAATTTCTAAAGACAGGAACTGCTGTTTAAACGCCCTTAAAATGCCAAATGGTAAGTTTTCAGAACCTGAGGGGGAGAACTTCACTTTCCAAGTTCTAAAGAAATAATTGAGCTCTTACCTTTACATACTCACATCAATTTGTGGTAGAAGTAAATAGGATGTTGCCAAAAAAATCTTAACTTATGATAGAACAAAATGGGCTATAATGTCTTTTAAATCTTATAAATCACCTGGAATGAATGGTGTTGTATAGGCTCTACTTATTGAAGGACCAAAGTGCATCACCCTAATTCTTTGCAAAATTTTCAGAGTATGTATGGCCTTTGGCCATATACCTACTACTTGGAGGCAAACAAAAGTAATTTTTAACTATGATTATCTTCACAAGGAAAAAAAATCTTAATCTCAAAAAGACAACTTTTTCAGTCAAAAATTAACTTGCTCTAAAGAAGTAGAATTCTTAGAAATACATTTTGATATAAATTTTAGTTGAAGCAACCATTTTAACTTTTGTATTAAAATAGCAAAAAAGCTTTCTGGGGATGTAGAAATGCATTTGGAAGAACTTGGGGATTAAATCCGAAAGTTATTCATTCAACTTACACTATGATCATTTGTCCCATCATTACTTCTGAAGGTCTAGAACCTGAAATGTAACTGCTAAGGCAGATTTAACAAAATTTCACAGGTTGTTCTGTGCAGCTTACTCTGATTGTATTAAAAGAACTCTCACTTGAGCTTTTTTGCTTGAAATAAATTTAATATACCATAACTAAAAATATTATCTCTATACATTTTGTTGTCAGTAAATACAATTTATCATAATTGAGGGTCATCTACAAACCAAGATTTGATCTTATTGATTGCATATTGTTATTATAATTTATAATCAAAATCTTTTCAATGTTGATGACCACACACATACACAAATATATATTACATACTTCATGACTGCCCATGCTGAGGCAGATCAACTGAAGAACTTACATGTGACACTGACTAGCAAAGATCTATATATTGATAGAATCTTAACAATGGAAACATGCTTTAAACATCAAAAATATAAAAGATGAATCATTTTTTGTTTTATTTATTCTTCAGAATTGAGAAACATGGTTATGTGAGGATTTTTTATATTTATTTATTACAGAAATTAGGTTGTGTAATTGCAAAAACAATAATATTATAAAAAGATTTTCCCATTAATTAAAAAAGTTTAGACAACTTTGAGAAAATATCCTTTGAAATGAACTATTATAGATATTATTTAAAACTAAATAGATTATTCAAAACTAATTTTCACTTTTAATTTTCTCATCATGATAATAAAACCAAAAACAGTGAGGGTAACATAAAGCTACATTATAGTCTTACTACTGATGAATTAATGTGTTCTAGGGATTTTTTAGTAAAATTTATAAAGGTAATGGAATTTGGCAAAAAAGTGAAGTCACTTGAGAATAAAGAGCATTTGAAAAATTATCCACTAAACAAAGTTTAAAATTTAAATCTATTTCTTAATAAATCTAGAATCTCATTTTACACTCAATAATTGTTAATGCAACACTTTCATGAATTTGCACAAATTCTTATTTATAAATAAAATGAAAATCCTGTTAATTTTTAGATGTTCAAAATGATTAAAAAATGCAAGTACTTTCTACTAGAAAAGCACTTCATTAGTAACAAATAACAATTGCCAACAGCTCTATTGGCTATTGCATGATTACATTTAAATTACAAATTAAAAGTAGTCTAAGTGAATGTTTTTTTTAATCCTTTTCTTAAGCATTTAAAAGTACAAATTTTCAAATATTTAGAAAAAAATAAGAGGCAGTCAGCAAACAAGAAAATATCGAAAACAGAAGTTACTTACATTTAACATTGATTTAGGCTCAGGCAATTCTCCACCTTTGAAAATTTCTACATATACCTAAAAAAAAATTAATGCTTTTAAGATTCTCTCATGGTTTTATTTGTACATAATAATGCAAGAATAAATATCAATTACAAATAGACAACACTAAAAATAAAAATTGTTAAAATTAATGTGAAAAACATTTCTCAAAAAATTGAAATATAAAACTTTAAAAAGCATATTAATACCTTTTTTAATAGGGACATTTATTAAAAACAACCTTAAAGCTGCAAAACTAAACACAATAATCACTAAAATTTTATTCATTACATAAATTAATAATCAAGATTTTAGAACAATGTCAAAATTGAGGGAGTGGGTCCTCTGGTGCTGCCATCTATATCGGAGGATTTGAAGAGCAAAGTCATGCTTGGCAGAGCAAGCTTGGCTTGCCCAAGTGTCATAAGTAACAACAACATATTCAAGATTAAAAAATTTAATTGAATAACATTGAAAAAAATTTTCGTTTAAAATTTCCACTAACAGTTTCTTGCACATACTATCAATTCTTTAACTACAGTTTCCATCTTTCACTCTTGACATTTGTTTAGTACAATTATTATTATTCTACCGTTATAAATGTGGTTCAAGTTCACCCTCTTAATCAACACTTACAGTCATAAAAATGCTATCAAAGTATACAAAAGTAGCTGTAAGCTAAAAGAAACAATTTGTATCATCTTAAGAAATTAAATATAAAAAATGAGGATCTATTTCAATAATTAAACAAGATATAGGAAAAAGCAAATTACAAATTGTAGTGTAACAGCGATTTAGGGCAAAATATCATCCTGAACGGATATAAGAAAAGAGCATGTAAAATACTCATTAGTCTATACAAATTCTAAGACTCATAATTTAATGCATCAGAAGAGGTACTTTCACCTTCAGTCCAACTCTTGAATGACTCAAGACCTAATGGTTGTTTAACTTCATTGGTTGCTGATCTTGAAGTTTATCTGTGAAGTTTAGTTCAATAATTATCAAATGATGGAATAATGAGTTTAAAAAAAACCCAGTAAAATCTAGGATTGATTTCCATATCCAATAGAACAACAGCGCTTGATAACTTCTAGAAGTCGCAGAAACATATTGTATTAAAATTCTGAGCTCTTTTTTTTATCACTTACATGCAATTTCTATCACTTGCGCAATGTTAACTTCTTATATGTGCTTTATATTTTGCATATTTCTTAATAATAATAAAGCAATAATGAAATAATGGGAGGATGCCATGATACAAATTTGCAGCTGCTTTCATCTACCACTGTAGTGATTTGCAACTTCACCAATTCAAATTGCCATCTGAAAATTAACATTTTCTTCAACACATTTATTTAACTTTATAAATAGAGTTTTAAAATATTTAATGACAAAAAATTTTATAAGAAAAAAGCAAGTTTTAATGTTTTGAACTATAAATTATTTCACTATTATAAAATTACTTATAATACCTTAAAGTAATTAATAAGATCTTTGGCAGTAACACGCCGACCAGCAATCTCTTTAGGAAGTAAATTCTCTGGTGATAACAATAAAGAAACTAAATCATTAAGGCTATCTTTGAACTCTTTTCGAATATCTAGAAAAAATATACGACGCATTTTTAATATTGAATTTTAAAAACAATCAACCCATTTTTATTATACTCATAAGCTTATAAATAAAACCTGATAATCGGCCATCAAATTTTGGACTGGTTGCAACTTCAAGGCCAGGATGAGGCATAAGAAAACATTCCACTTCAGAAAAACATGATCGTATGTGTTTGCGAAGCTGTTGAAGTTGAGGATGTTGTTTTTCTGAAATCTGTTGATAAGAAACACATTAGATGAATATTAAACTGTAAAATCTGGATATATAATAAATATTTTAATTTTTATAACAGTTAATCTTTTATGTAACTGCAACAAAGATATCGTTTTATAAACGATTGTTTAATAAAATGATATTTTAATATAATACAAAAAATATAAAAGATATTTAAATACTAACTTCCAATCTTCTATCTAAAATTTCTTTCCCTCCTTTATTTCCATATTCAGCTTCATAAGGAAAGCTCCAATCTCGCACCAAAAACAGCAGTTTCTGTAAAAAAAAATTATACTCAGATAGGGGAAAAAAGATTAAGAAAATATTATACAAATAACTTATTTGTGTAGTATTTGTTAGCAATTTCACTTTATATACATGCTAAAACTATAGTAAAAAGTATTGGAGTGATAGTTAAAGTGCTGATGTTCAGCATTCGTAAAATAAATCAGTGTAGTGTTTTGCAAAAAACACACACACACAATCAAATACACATAAATTAAACCCAGCAGCACTATGTAAACTGCCAGATTACTAAAATTAAAATCAAATCTTGCCATATTTTTTTCAAGACGAAATGCTTAAAAAAATGTAGTTAAGCATTTACAACTTTATTTATTAAGTATTATATCATCTAATTTTGATAAAGGCATAGAAAACAAGCTTACATTTAATGAAGAAAAATAAAACTAAATTCTAATACTCCTCACAAATTTAAAAGAATTACAAAAGGGTGACAATGGATGGTCAAAACAAAAATCAAGTCGCAAGATGAAATTTAAAAAAAGCAATATTAGTCATAAAAAGACTCAATAAAACAAGGTACAGATTATAATGAGATATATCAGTAGAGAAGAATGTAAGAAATAGAGCATTTCTAACAAATTCTTTAAGTAAAAATTTATAGGTTTTAAAATTAACTTTACAGATGAAAGAATTAGAGGTAGAAATTTATATGCAAGTAGCACAATAAACTAGATAAAAAAATTAAAAAAACTTTGTTTAATAAAATATGATAACTCCATACTTTCATGTATTGTTGGAACACAAAAATTTATTTCTTAATGGTATTTCATGCTGATCCTTAATTTCTATTTTTCATGCTCAAAGTTTGTTATTGGGATTCCAACGGATATAATGAATAAATATTATCCAGAATTTCCCATTTGACTCTGGTTTAATAAGACCATTTCTCAAAAAAGAAATAAGCCTGCATTATTTAACACTAAGTTTTGAATTTAGATCAAGCCTTCAAATTCTTAGCAAAATTAAATATCTTACAATATTTAAGGCTCTGGAAATTAGGTTTAATTGTGTGATGAAGATCATTACGTGTTGAAAAGATTAAAATTACATATGCAAGCTACAATGTTTACATCTACTTTTCTTTCTTAACATTACTTAGTTAACCTTTATTATTTATGTTGAAAATTTATAGGCATGTTAATGGGCTATTCTATATGGTTCTTATCAAGTGAGATAAATCATGCACAACAGGATACTTATGAATATTCATGGTATCTAAATATGATTAGAAATATGCTATCTAATATGATTTCTGTATGGCTCTCTGATAGTTAAGAATATATAATTGCATAAAATATAAAAATTTCATTTTGATCTATTTGTTCAACCACTTTTGTCGGTTTCATTAAATCCATACAATCACAATACATTTATTTCATAATTATATACTATTATTACAATTTAGAAATTTGAGTGTTACTCTTTTTCTCAACATTAATTCTGAATTTTTTGGCACCAGTGTATCTTTAATGCTCCAAAATATCTGTTCTTCATTGACTTTAACATATGAAACAGTCACAAATTTGTCTGTAACAAATTTGCTTGCTATTCCTGTAACTGATTAAGTAGATTATAAATTCTAAAACAAGCATTTTCTGTTATTTCAAATGCTATTAACATAAAAGAAAAATAAACAATCAAATGAATTTTTCTTTTATCTTTATCAGAAATATTTGAAGCAAATTAGCTCATTAATATGCTTTGGTTAAAATTACCATTTTCATAAAGATCGGACAAATTGGTGCTATTTTTCCTAACATGTTATTGCTTTAGTAAATTAAGAATTTATGACATTTTTTTTGTTTTCCTTTTATTATCCCTATTATTTTGGCAATAAATGTAATTAAAACAATGTAACTCTCATGTATATTTATGCAGTGAGAAACATACACAATCATACCTTCATGTACATAGACTGAAATATATATTTACTGATATATTACTTTTATACAAAGAAAGCTTGAAAATGCTTCTCATCAAAGCCAAAAAATAAATAAATCTGGTATATATAGCTGGTTGTAGAAAAACATGATAATAAACAGCTAATAATGACATCCTGTAAATCAAGTTAGATTTAACTAATCACAATTTTTCGTGCTATTTCACTTGATTCATTTTCTGTGTTTTCAGTTTCAATAAAATTGCGAAACTTCATATTTAAGAAGAAATTACACAACACAATTCCAATATTATTTTACTCAACAAAATAATCCAAATGTGAAAGAATTTTAAGAAAATATTTCATGCTTAGACAGTTATTACCTATTATTTTGAACTGATATTACTAGAAATGTTTAACATCTTCCAATATGCAAAATATTAATAAATTTATAGCAGGAATATAAAACATGTTTCAATTTTTTTCTTTTCTCTTTTGACTTTATTAACATGTATATTGAATTCATCAATAATGAAATTAAAAAGAAAATTCTTTAACAATCTTTATAACACACTACAAAAACTTAAATATTCTGTTTTGTTATTATTTTTATATTTAATAATTGAAATTTTATTTTATTTTTGCAAACCTTTATCTCATTAATCTTTATTTGCAAAATTTTCCATGAATCAAAAATTTATAAGACATTATAAATTCCAGTTGATTTTCTGATTTATTCTAATCTTCAAGAAAAAAAAATTGTATTTATTATTTTTGCAAAAAATAATTGCTTCTATAATTGATGACTTATAAAATATAACATTCTCTTCTGACTTAATGTGGAAATTTATTTTATTGATTTCGGTTACATAACTGCCAACTTTTGGAAAAGTGCTTTAGTAAAACTTTTTGCATGTCAAAATTACATGTCTCTAAGATATTTTCCTAATTTAATTAACTAAGTTAACTTCTAAACATTTAATTTTAAATTTTTAATTTATTAAAATACATATTCCAGGGGTGTTTGTGGGACCCCAAAAAATCACCGGAAACTTTTACGGACTTACTACCGACATTTTGGAATTTCGAGAAGGGGGGGAGAGAAATGAAAAATTACAGTTATGAAGTACTGAATGACCTAATTATTGCGTTTTCTGCTTTCAAAGCAAACAAAATTACCCAGATCAAAATAAATAATTCACTATTATTCATACTTCCTTTTGAACGACGATCCCCGGAATTTCCGGGTATCAAAGTTTAAAATCCCCGGAATTCCGGGGTTTCCCCAGAGCACAAACACCCCTGATATTCTAAGAGTTTAACTCAAATAAAATTTTATTAATAAAATTTTTTATCGTTTGTTGTATTAAATTCATAGAATCTAGAATACATTCATAAAATACTTGTATGACCACTGAATATTAAAATTACTTACAAGGAAATACTTTGCATGTCCCAATAAAACTAAACTGCAATCTTTTGAAATATTATTTCAATCATTTTATCATAAAAATTAGTTATTTGAACTAAATTATGTCACATGTTTACAATAGCTTTTAACTAAAATAAAGCTAATAATTAGAAATATAGCAACAATTAAATTAAAATGTTCTTGATTAAATAAATCTTCCATGTTTTATGTACGAGCCAAGGCTGTAACAGAGGCTTTTCTATAATAAACTCTTACTGAACTCTTGCTCAAAACAAAATCCATCACTTAAAGATTTCACAATGAGTAAATTTAAATTTTAGATAGTGAGTTTCTTAATTTATTTCACAATTCTTTTCACTAAACTAAAAATTCTTTCACACTCTGCACTGCTATGAGGTATCATTAATAAATATAAAAAAATTTAGATATTCAATCATATTTGTCAATACAATCTATATTCTGAATTTTACCAATTTGAAACCACGGAGAATTTTTTCGTCTTCAATTTTTAATTTTGATAAATATTCTGTTTGTGAAGAAGAAAACTAATTTTCCATCTCATCCATGACCACATCCTTAGATTCATTATTTTTGATTGATAACAAAAATGGAAACATTTGAACAAAGTACTTCACACTTGAAAAATTTGCCTTATCCAGTTTATCCACATTTGGGAACTGCAAATAATGCAAAAGATCTTGTTTTATTGGAAATTTGTTTAAATTATAATCACATGTTGTAAAATATTTCCAAACATTAGATAAAAATAGTTTTTTACTTCATCAGATAATGTTGTCACAATATCAGATGTACTATTTCCTATAACTAAATCACAAGAGTCTTTTTGATTATTAGAAGAATGATAATCCACTTCAAATAAAGGTATACTTTGAATTATGGATAGCTTAATAAACTTAAGTAACAGTTCTTTCAGCAAGTTATATATGATATCCTTAAGTATATGAATTTGTGGATGTGATAAGATTGTAATAAAACATTATACTTTTCAAATATATCTTTATTGTATACATCAAAAACAGATTATAAGTTTTATTTATTGAAGATGATAAGAACAGGAAAAGTTTCTCTTCTCTAGATATACTATGAGATTGCAATTTATTATTTTTATCAAAATATTTCTCAGTAGTGTTCTCTGATTTCATATCTTTTTAAACTTGGTTTGATGCATATATAGTGTATTAACATAAGAATTTTAACTCGTATTCTTGATATACTGAAAGATACCAGATTTTCAGAATCTGTACATTTTCCCACTTCAACTATATCATGAAAATACTTTAAAAAGATCTAGATCTTATAGATCAACCAGTCTCTGAAGACTCTTTTGTAGTGACAGCCAACACTTACAAACATGTTTAAGGATTTTCTGTGTATCTTTATCACACAATTCTTGAAATCTTTGCAGGCTTTCTTTTCTTTTTCAACTCCAATTTAGATAATAAATGTCAATTATGACTTCATCAACTTTATATATAAGCTTACAGTACCCCTTTCTCAGAGGCAAGATTTATCAAATAGCAAGAGCAATCAATAGCTATTAAATTTTTAAACCAAGTTCTTAAATGGGTTATCCCACCTTTTTTCCCCCCCTTGCACTACTGCTGCATTATCAGCTATACAATGTATAAAAAAGATATTTAATTGCTCCAATTTGTTTAAAAGTGATTATATTTTTTCCTGTTGCATCCCCTGTCAAACTTGGAAGTAACAATAAGCAGCATTGAATGGATTTATGAATGGGATTGAAAAAGTTTACAACAATTGAATACAATTTTGGATTGCTATCATTACACCCATTACATGCAACATAAAATGGTGATTTTTGTAGGAGTTGAATAATGTTTGCCTTTTTGTCCAATGCTAATTCCTTTGTAAAGGCAAAAATTTTGGTTTGGACACATCTACAATGCTTTGCAATTTCACTTTTAGGAAACACTTTCCTAAAAATGGGCCAGCATGATTGGCAATGCTGACTGGTAAGTTGTGGTCAATCAAGAAAAAAGTAAAATATAATTCCATCGAGTGACTTCTTGAGTATCATTTTTAAAATAAACTTCCATTTTAGAAGTACTTGCTATACTTTTTGCTTCTTGTGCATGTTTTGAGCATCTGACATGATGAAAAATATCAAAACGACCATTGTGAGATATATTAAAATCACGTACAATTGCAAAATACACAATGATCAAACTTAGCTCCTTGAGATGTTTTATTACATGGAAATTTTACACTGTAACTACTCTTAAAAGATTGAATATAAGATTTATTAGGTTTATTAGTAGCAATTTTTAACAAAATACCAGCAACTATGTGAATCATGACAGAGACAAAATCCTTGCTTTATGTTTTCACCCACAAAAGAGCCTCAGAGTTAACTCCGCCCATCAATAACGATCCTCCAATCACAGCAGTTAAAATAAATAGAGACAAGTTTCGCGACGTTACTAAAGAAAAACAAGATTGTACCTCTACCATTTTAAGTCCCCATCTATAGTTACTTAAGCTCGTGCCTCCTCCCCCCCATAGGAAAAAGGGTTGAAATATACATTGTCTGATATTTCTCTCTCAAAGATGGATTAAAGGGAATTATAGTTAGTCTGTGTACACTACAAATCCCAAAAAATGAAAATTTTCATACTTTATTTTATTAATATTTATACAGATACTTTTTCATTCCTGCAAACTAGTGTTGTTGTTCCCAGGAATTTATAAAAATGAGAATTTAGTGAATGATAAATGTTTCTAAAACATACATTACAAAATTAAAATACATTTATGTTCAAATTCATATGAAATTGTTTTAAAATTAGTATAAGTACAAAATAAACATATTTTTACATGGTATGACTTTAAATTAGAATAATTTCATATGTTAAAACTTACTACAATCAGTATTTATTTTTAAAAAATTTTTCAAAGACAATTTTACAGATAACATGTTTAAATAATAAACTGGTCAAAAAATACATTTTTTTTTTGTAACTGAAACATAGAATACCTGAAATGGTTTATCTTCACAACCTTCCATTGCTAAACGACCATATTCAGTAAAGAGCTACAATAAATTAAGTTTTAATTAAATTGCTGTCAAAATAAAAAAATATTACAAAATTTAATACTTTTAACTAAAATAAACAAAAGAATGGGTTTAATGCATATTATTTAGTATGTTAATCATAAATTATATACACTGCATAAGACAACTTGTAAATTTAAAAAAAAAATTTATAACACTTTATGTATTTAAAATCAAACTAATTATTTGCATAGTTCTTTTCTCATAAAAATTAACAATAAATTATCCATAACTAAAAAATGTAAGACCGATTACATGATAATGAAGCAATTTTTTATCCAAATCTTATAAAAGAAAATTTTTGCAGCAATATCACCACCTAAATTGTTTCATTAGTATGCAAATACAAAACAGAAATAGTTCAGATATGATGAATTACTAAATGGTATCATTTAAGAATAAGTTCACATGGCAAATTTACCTTTTCATTTTATGAAAGGTAAAAATTACTAGTATTACTTTTTACCTTTTTGCCTCATTATTTTGTTGATTCTCAAACAAGAAAGTACGCTTAATATTTTGATTAATTACAGAATTTGAAATTTTTATCTATGAAATGAAGAATTAAATAATTATTTTCCTGCATGATAAAATATTTTAATGGGAAAAAAAAAACACTTTCAACATAAGCATCCAATAAACTGTTAGATTTAAAATGATGCCTAAAATATTCAACTGATGAAAAAAAATCAAACTTTGGTGCATAAATTCATTTACATAAATTCCTTTTTATAGGAAAGAAAAATATTTTAGATAATCAATATATAATGGAAAATAGAATTTTTTCAAATATATACAATAAAAATAATATGACAATAAATCAAATATATACAATAAAAAATACAATGTAATTATTTTTTAATGTTTTTTCAATTATTTAATCTGCTATTCTGCCTTTCATATTTTAAATTTGAAATCAGAGATTTTATCTTGTGCACAATTCAACACAAGTCTTAAAAAACAAAAAACAAGACTCAAAATAACTATATGCATTGAAATTTAGTAACTGCGATTTAATCCATCCCTTATATTTTGCCTTCACTCAACATTGAGCACTTTAGTGTCAAAGGTCTATACCACATTTGTTATGCATTAACAAATATTTGTACATGTGTGATAAAATAATCACACATAACACTTCACAAAAAATATAATGGACAAACATGCAATGCATGTAGTGAATGTAACAAAAACACACACACAATTATTAGAATCATCAAAGGGCCATACACACATTATTAGCCATAAAATAATTTCTCTTAGCATATAAGGATAATTTCAAATACAATATTGAACTATTTTCAAATAAAAGTGAATTCTACAATTAGCTACTAAGGTAGGATTGAATAGTAACATAGTTGAGAATCAAAATAAAATTATAAAAAATTTATTTGTTAAATTTTAATATAGATGACATTTATGTATAGATGATAATATTTATGAAGAAAAATCTATAAATCTTTGTATACCCTAATTAAATATAATAGTATATTTTAAAGTTTAGTCATGGCAATTGAAAATTATTTAGACTGTTATAAAAGAAAGTATTTTAAAATATATACTATGATAAATCAATTTTATTTTAAGTTTTTACATAAAATTTACCTTTTGATTTCCTTTCCCACGCAACTTTTTGTTTAGTGAAACATAATTTTTGAAATTTAACTTTTGGTACCTAATTTTTTATGAGAAACTATTCATTCTATAATTTATGATAGGAATACCTATGACACTCTACAGTAAAATACTGCATAAAGGACTAAGAAATTGAATCTTTCAACAAACTTTTTTTAAGTAGATGAATTGGCTATTAATTAAAACAGCAACTATACATATAACTAACTAAAAAAAGTGTTTATAGTTAAAATATATAAAATAAAAATGTTGGCACAATCTCCACTTAATTTAATCATTTTGGAATAGAGTGCTTAAATATCAGGAATCTCACAAACAATTGAAAAAATTTTATCACCTTCCTGAATAAACTTATAAATGAAATTTTCTTTTGTAAAGAAGTCTTCAATTAAAAAACTGAAATTCGAAAAATTGCTTTTTAAGTAAAGTTGCATAATAAATATAAAATTAAAAACAATTATTATCTTTTGATCACAAATAACTTTTATAGTGTTAAAATATATAGTTTTTCTTTTTTAAATAAATACGCATTTTGTCAAGATTCATGCTTAAATTCTCATGCAAAATTTTCCTGCATATTTATTGAATAATTTAAATATTAATCATTAGTGAACTGCTTAATGATTTGTTAAGTTTAAAAAATATCAGCATAAGTGAATCAATTCAAAATCATCAGCATTAAAATAAGAGTTTTTCTTTTTTAAAATCAGAAGCCATGAATATTAATATTAAAAATAAAATATTTTTTTTAATTTATTTTTTATATTCATGGCTTTTGATATTTTTTGATACTGTCAGCAAGATTTTATAATTAATTTAATCAATAGTGAAACCAAAATTTAATGCAAAAAATTCCATTTAAAACTTTTGAAAAAATTAAAAGAAATTATCAGAATAAAAGTTGGGATACTATTTTTATACATGCGATTATCATAATTTTTCAAGCAAGAATAAGCAAAAAGCATAACTCTTACCTGACTAACAAATATTAAAATATTTGAAGATGCCTTGTTTCATTTACTATCTTCATTTTGCTAGTTAATAATTAAAAATTATGACTACTTAAGTAAAAATATTTTTATCATGCTAAAAGTATTTGAGCAATTTTTCCTGAAAATTGAAAATAAAAGGAAATTTGTTCAAATGTTCAGAAAAATTAGAGCAACTGACAAATATAGTGGATATTTCATTGTACTGGAAAAACATTGTTATTTGTCATCCAAAGATTTTTGTTTGCAAAAAATTGGTTTCTATTTGCAAAGATAATATCTAAGTTCTAAACTAAGTTTTTCACATTTATATTGCTATAATCATAGAAAGTTTGCTTTAAAAACCTATTATATTTAAATATACATTTTTAGCATCTTGGTGCTATATACAATAAACTTTTCATTGACAGCACAGAATACAAAATGTAAGTGTGTGTCAGTAAATCAAAGAATGTTTACTCAGATTACAAAGAAAACTTAGCATGAAAATAAACGATATGAGCTTTAATTTTTAGCTCAACAGTATTAAATTTAATTTGATATCTAGAACTGTTCTCAAAATGTAAGGGGGAAACAGATTAAGAGCTGCAAATGAATCTAGCTGTATTTAAAATTCAATTTTTTTATTCCACCAATTTTGTCGTATGAGCTTTTTCATTTTGATTTGTGTGAATTCTACATAATTAAATCATTACTTTCTGGAAATATTTTATAAATTTTTAATTAATAATTTAAAGAGCATTGATTAGTATTACAATATACTTTAGCTGTTTACATTATTGACAGTTGAGAATTTATGTGCATTCAATTTAAGAAATGCTTAGGTTTGTTTGTCACTCTAGGTCATTTTTTGCACATGAGGGCTAATTAGACTGAGACCTACGGTTTAAAGTGGATTCTGAACCACTACAAACATCCATGCGAGATAGGATTCGAACCCACGAACTGTTGAACCCAAGGCAAGAGCGCTAACCATTTGGCTGCCAGCTCAGCTATAAGAAATGCTTAGTAACATTTAATAGCTTTAAGTCATCATAAGCTATATTAATTTAATGATTATAAGCTAACAATTCAATCTGCACTTTTATCTATAGTTCCAACTCAAAACAATGGAAATTTAATAAACTTTTCTCACTATTAAACATAGATTAGAAGCTAGCTTCAGAAAAATTCAAAATTTTTTAAATAAATATTCAAAAGTAATCAAATTTCTGGCTTTGCAATCAATAAAACTATTTAACAATAATAACGCATATTTATCATACAAATTCTGTAGCTATATCTCAGTACAACCACTAAATTAGCAACACTGCTTTTATTACAATAATACAAATATAATTTATTAAATTTTTGTAGCATAGCTTAAAATCTACCAATAACATGTAAATTTTCTAAAAAAATTTTGAATTACAATCTTACGGAAACTACCAAGCCATGACTAATCACAGCTCACAGGAGAACTCCTTTTAAGAAAAATACACACACAATATTTGTTTATAAATTATTGATGTTTTAAAAATTTGTGTACATTACATAAAAATATTTTTCCTTTCTTATAGAAAGTTAGACTTAGCTTATTATTTATAGAAAGTTTAACTTTGTATTTTGCTCTATGGTTACTGTTTTCACAAAAGGGTTGATTTCACCAGCACCTGTGATTTTAATCAGGATCTGATGATCCACAGCTTCAAGGTGAAAAATGAACCCATAAATTGTTGAACAGAAGATGAAGGCAAAAAATTAAATATATAAATACATAAGAATTGATAAGTAATACCATCAATAAATCATACAAGTCTTTTCATTTAAAATATTTCTAAATTTTTACCAAGGCCAAAGACTTTTGAGGTATCATAAAAAAATTTCAAAATAAGATTTTAATCTTGATATTGTACAGTATGCCAAAAAAATGGGGAAGACTTATGATATAAAAGAGCACAAGTAAAAATCTTTAACAAATAGAAGACATTTAAAGAATGAAATATATCAAATATATATAAGTTATTAAAGTAAAATTAATTTTTAAGAAATATAAAGGATTATAAATCATACTTCTAAATGTTGCAAATCATCTTCTTGAATATTTTGAGATAAATTATACACCTGTAAAACATTAATACTAGATTATAAGAATAAATATATAAAATTTTGCAGACTATATGGATTACTTTGGTAAAAACTAAACAAATGATAAAATGCATTTTATCAAGAATTTAAGGAAGCAGATAGAAGAGGACATATTTCATTGGCTGTTTCTATATTATGGCACATTAAGAGTTATAATTTGAGTACAGTATGCAGTACTATAAATTTAAAATAACTTTTACTTAACACTATTCAATTTTTTAAAATGTCAAACAGCAAAGAGAAATAGAAATTTATGCTCTTTCTCCTATGACTATGTAAAATTATTCTCATATTGAAAGACAGTATGAACATTAAAATTCTAAGTAATTTAAATTATATTTATTAGTACGAGAGACACATTTATAATTTTATATACAATTATTTGATAAATTTTCAAATGCAATTTCAATTGCTTGAATATATAAATTCACTGTAGAAAAAAAGGGAACTACTTGGAGAACTGCAGACTTATAAGTAAGAATGAATAGAATGAACTTGAATTTTAAAAAAAATGTGTATACATCTAATAATACTGTTTCAAATAAGATAAAAGAATATTTGTATTTGTTAATAAATTAAAGTCAATACTTAACTTCCATTTATATATATATATATATATATATATATATATATATATATATATATCATATATTTCAATACATGAAACAATGATAAGTCTTAAAATATAAGTTTAAAAAAGTAAAGAAACTATAATTTATCTTTAACGAAAATTAAAACATCAAGATCAAATTTCAATTTAAAAAAAGTATACTCATTCTTGAACTCTATATATGTAATATTACTGAACTCTATATATTAATAAAATTATTTATAACTTTGTAACTTCAACTTACTGCCATAAAAATACTTTAAATTTTCCATAGCAATTTCAAAATTTTTTGACATTAGTATTGAAAAAATTACAAAAATTGGCTCAAAATC
Source organism: Latrodectus hesperus (assembly GCA_037975125.1). Classification (NCBI taxonomy): domain Eukaryota; kingdom Metazoa; phylum Arthropoda; class Arachnida; order Araneae; family Theridiidae; genus Latrodectus; species Latrodectus hesperus. Next base: position 63,242,434 of record CM075861.1, read on the forward strand.
ACTAAAAAACAATTAATAAAACTTATAATAAATATATATCTACCTGAATAGAGCTAATCATAGTACTCAAAGCAAAAACTGTAGCACATTCTTTAACAGTTGATGTACTATCAAAAGCTCCTTGTGTATCCATCAAAAGAACAACTACCTAAAAGAAAAATATATAAATAAAATATTTAAATGATACTTAAAAATTGTTATAGCTGAAACAAAAAATTCACTCATGACTTTATTTTGTTTCACTGGTATTTTCTAAATATAACAGAAAATTAATTTGAAAACTCAGTCAAATCATTCAGTTTGTTTGTTGTTCCACAGTCATTTTTCGTTCCCAAGAGCTAATTAGACTAAGATCTACAGTTTAAAGACGATTCCAAACCACTACAGACATTCAAACCCAAGCTAGTTTAGTCAAGCAAAAAAAGAAAAAAAAAAGAATTTAAATTATATGACAAATTATCAGGGTTCATACAGATTTCCAGGAGTTTTAAAGAATTTTCCAAGATTCAAATCAAAAATTTCCAGATGGTATCAACATTTCATATTAAATAATCTTTTATTTTAAAAATTGTTCTTAACGAAATATGCATATAATTATGTATATGCACACATTTTCAATAACAGTTATAAGTAACAGAAATAAAGAATTATAAAAATTACAGCATTTTTTTATTAAGGTTAGAATTATATTTAATGATTACTTTAAAAACCTTCAGTGAATTTACAGCTATAACAGAAATTTTTTATTACAATATTCTTTACATTACTGAACTGTATATTGTATAAAATAATGGGTAATTAAGGGTTTTTAAACATTTTTATTATATCCCTATCTATTAATTTATTGAGTATTTTAAAACGTGTATAACACAACTTATTTTCAAATAAATATACTAATTCAAAATAAATACAACTATTAGACAAAATTACTTTCTTTCCAATTATTATTTAAGAAAAGCAATTCTAAATTTTTCTTCCGTTTACTTTCAAACTCTTTTAAAACTACACAATTCCACATCCATTCTAGACTTCTCCATTTCTTTAATCATTAAATAGATTTTCCCATTTTTTTTTATTTATGTGTACAAAATATTGCCGTTAGAAAATGCTAACTTTCCACCTCTAAAGCATTTGCTTTCATTATTAATACTGAATAATAACTGTTGATTCTCTGAAGTACCACAGGGACATGTGTTTGAATTTGTAGTTAATGTTCATTTAGCAATTCTTTCAGCTTTCCCAGGATATACACTATTGTAAATTTTTCAAGTTTATTCTAGCTATATTCCAAATGCTTCTTTCTGACTTTTAGTTGACTTTCAGTTTCTTCAAGAAGTTGACTTTCAGTTTTTTCTTTTTCTTTTCCCTCTATTTTTGGTTGTCTTTTTTGTTTTAATTCATCAAAATATAATTTATATTTTTGCCTGATTATACAATATAATTTATACATTTGTTTGCCAATGATGTGATTAGACACGATTGATTATTTAAATTTTCTACTGTTAAATTTTTGTTCATAGAAAACCTACATTCAACAGATGCTTAACAATGATAGAGTAGTAAAAACAAATTAATTACTTTCTGTAAGTGACAATAATTTTTTTTACTTATAATAAATTAAAAAATATCTTTTCTCTTTTTAATAAAATTAAATTTCTCCCTAATAAAATATTGAAATATTATATTCATTTATAATGATTTAAACTTTTCTACAAAATCATGAAATTCTTTTAACCCTTTAACCGGCTATCCCGAGTACACTCGGGCAAACATTTCTGTGCGTTTTCCGGCTATCCCAAGCCCCTTGGTAGGGGCAACGGGCTTCACTGCAGTACTGTAAATTCAACCCCCGTATTGATGGATTGCCGTGAAATCGTGGCTTGGGAACTTACTTACTGAACGGTCATGATTGATTTAACTAATGTGAGCGGGAATCGAAAGTATTTCAAGAAAGCAATAGTTTTACTTTTCTATATTTATTCACATTTAAATTTTCATAGTTGAAATTTCTCTAATTTTTGCAATTTATAAAAAGTATATTTAATACTAATTTTCATTACATTTTTTATCAAGTTTTTAAATAACATTATTTAGTTTCTTTGTATAATACGCACATATTATGTATACATACATACATATATATATATATATATATATATATATATATATATATATATATATATTGTTTATAATTTAATTGGAAACTGGACATAATGAGATTATATTAATATGGGACTTAGTGACAAGGTTAAAATAATGAGGAATCTATATAATTTAAATATTCAAAAATATGAACTTTGAAAAAGTTTAAAAAATTTTCTTAAAATTAGAATGGATAAAATAAGTAATAAATTGAATATTATTTTCTTAAACATTTGAATGAATTTAGTATTTTAAACAATTTTGTAATGATTTTTGTACGTATTTATTCCTTGTAATCTCTCAGATTTTAACTAATTTCCCAGTGAACCTAATTTTAATTTATAAATTAAATAATTTGTTTCTAGAGTTATCATTTTAAATGCTTATATATTTTTATTAATGATTAACAAAAAATCGGAAATCTTAGTTATACAAAATATGTGTTTATATAAATAAAATATTAAAGCTTAAATCATTTTTTATTGAATGTAAGAAAAAAATAATATTATAAATTGAACTAAATTCTTTCACACTTGATTTTAAAATGTAAAACTTTAAATTTTAAAATATTAAATTAAATTTTAACGTTTAACTGTATTTAAATTTTTAATAATGAAATTATTTCCATAGAAAACTAATATTTATGGCATTATTTCATCAGATACATATACATTTATAATAAAATGTAAATTATGCTTAAATGTTAGTATGATTCTTACCCTTACTGAAGACACTTCCAAATATTTTATTTTATACATGTGACATGAAAATATTTGCTAATAAATGTTATAATTATGCTTTGAAGGTTTATTACTTATTATATTTATTTATAAAAACAATTAAAACTATGAAAATAAATCGAGGGATATAAAACTCAGTCAAAGCATAAATCTTAACATCATGAAATTTTTAATTCTATTTCGTAACATCGCGTTGATAAGCTTTGTTTGGAATCAAGTATTCAGTTTTAAAAAATACGGTCTTAAAATAATATTAATTTTCTAAAATTTACAGAATTTTCACCACTTAGGCTAACAGTTTTCTTCTGTGAATTGAAGAATAATTTGCAAACTATCAATCAAAATATAAAATTATTTAGACTCCATATTTTAGAATATAAAAATGATTTTTCAAATTTAGATAATATGTAATTTAGACAATTAAAATTATTCAAAGCAAAAATCAAAAATGTACCACAAAAAATAATATTTATTAATTCTTAATCTAAAAAATCATGACAAATTATATGCTATTGAAATTTTTTTAAAAATATATAAGCTTAGGAAGTGTATAAGGCATTATAGAAATTTATGATACTGGAAGGAATATGAAAAAGATAGATAGCCATATACAAAAATTGATTTGGTGCTTTGAAAATTTTAAGCAACAATTGTAAAATTATTTCTAAAAGCAATCAAAAGGATAATTATTTAAAAATAATTATCCTTTTTTACATTTTATATCCACATTATATCAATAAACACATATTATATACATTTTTATCATAAATGTGTACTAGTCAAATTGGTTTCATGTTTTGAGAAAATTGAAGCTTACTATAGCAACGTTAAATAAAATAAAATTTTGAAAATCAAATATCTACTCAGATTTTACTTTCGAAATAGTAGAAATAATTATTTCTCCTTATATCATGCAATTCAAAAAATAATAGAAATAAATGGAACTCATATATATTGTTAAATGTAAATATATTTTGCATTTATTGTAATGTTTACTGTCACATTTTAAAATATTTTTTCACTAATTTTATTTAATATTTTTTCATAATTTTTTTCATACTATTGAAATAATAGCATAAAGATTTCCTTGCTTTTATTCTCCTTCTAAAATTTTTCAGCGTGAGATACAACATTTTATTATTTGTGCAAAACAATTTAAGAAATATAAAAGATATCTAATCACAACATGAATCTTATATCGAGAGATATTTCTTGCATAGTTAGAAACACAGAAATCTTTCTCTACAAAGAATTTAATATGTAATTTAATGCATGTTATTTTAATACGTAAAAAAATTAAAAGCTTAATTACTTCCCTAAAAATAGACTTCAAATTATATTTAAAAAAATTTTGAATGAACAATTTATATTCAAATAAAAAATTTACAAAATTTCAACTGAAATGAATAGTTTACAATAAACTCTGAAGTCTATTGTTAAGCAATTAATGTAGCTTTTTATTTTTAAGCTATTAAAATTTTAAAAATTTGTCGAAATTCTTCAATTTGTGTATAAAGCAACAGAGCTGTTTCTTTCAATAATTTTGAAAATTATTTGATGATTTTAAAAAATAGTGTTGACTTTGAAAAGTATCGACAATAATTAAAATCAATTAATAATTAAATTGCAAATTAACGCGTTTTAAAAGCTATTTAAATCATTTATTCATTGAGTTAGCTATCATATATATATATTTTTATTTAAGAATTTTAAATATAAAAACTGCGTAGAAGTAAATTAAATTTATTGATAATAATTTTCAAAATAATAAAATAAAATTTATATTAATTGTAATTAAAAAATTATAATAGAGACTTTCAAGCAGAACATTCATAAAGAAAACTACTAGCACACGTGGGTTTCTTCAGCTGACAACGATTGATGGTCTTTCCCCACTGCAAGTGATTAGAATGTGATTATTGTGAGGTGGTCCAGGGTAAAACGGAAATACGCCTCATCAAGAGTTAGAGGCTTTTGTATTCTTGACAAGTTCTAAAGGGGGAAAAACTTGCATTGCAGTGAAAGCCAAAACTATGTTGCCACCGCGAAGCAAAAATGAAGCACTTTCTTCACTGAACCCCAGACGGTTAAAGGGTTAAAACAGTCACATTCTGACATTCATTTTACAAGTGTAAATGTAGTTTCTGCATTTTACTTAAATTACTAGATGCATTAAATATCATAGTTTGAGGATCTAAGCATGATGATTCATACCACAGAATAAGCAAAAGGACATTTTTCTGTTAACTTTTTTGTCACTGATATTAAAAATGATTTGCAATTATAATAAAAATTCCGTCCTCAGTTTTTCTGTCTAAGTTTTGCTTATATAAAATTCTCTGATGACTTTTATGTGTGGTAACAAATCTAACATCTAATTGGCTACCATCTTTTTTATTGTCTTTATCTGTTACATCAATATTAATAAGTTTAAATGTAAAAAACAGAATACAAAAATTCTTTTAAAAACTTTTGCACTTTTCAACAAAGCATGAAAATCTGTAAAAAATGACAACATTGTTTTATCAGTTTGATAAAATGTCAGAAACGATATGACTTCCTGAGCTATGAATATAAAAAAAATTGCATTTAGAAGAAAAAAACATCTTTTTGGATACTTTTGCAAAATATCAAAGCCAAGATAAGTAAATTTATTTTTATTTATTTATTTTTTTAACAAATGACCGCTTAATCCTCCCAACATGTATCAATTAAACGCAACATGTAACACAGTGGATTTGTTAAGGTTGCTAATGTTTGTCGACATTTAGGATTGCAATAAAGTTGGCAATACGGGCTTCACCCTATCAGTCAGTAATGGTACCTAATACGACAAATCTGTAGATACTATGTTAGAATGTATTTGTTCAACGATTCTATGATGTATTACAATGTGCGTGATTTGTTTGTAGTTTTAGAAACCCTTGGGTTTATGGTGTATTATTTTATCTAAGTCTATTTTTAAATGTCTGTGCATGGAAAAATTTGTTTCATTTTGTAAAATTTAAAAGTTGATTAGATTGTTAAATTTTTTAAGTTACTGAGCTTGTAATTTATTGTTTCAAAATTTATTTCAGAAGTTTTTTAAATTTGGAGCACATGTGAACTTTATTAGGTAAATACTTTTACTTTGTGCTATTAAATTTAATATTTTATTTTATACAGTAAACTATGAGTTATTTATTAAAATTGAGTAGAAATATTTGAGACTTTTTTGTTGAAATGTATTACTCGATAAATTAAAATTATAATAATTTGTTATTTTAAGATGGATGTCAGTACCTGGTTAATTAGGAACTCTAGTATCATATATATGCATGTTATTTACGTTTTTGATTTATGTTAGTTGTTAAAACCTGCTTTATTTTGTTATATACTTTGTATTTTTAAAATGTTTTTATTTTATTGATTAATTAAAAGAAAATTAAAAAGTGATTATTTTTTGTTGCCCCACTACGAATAATATTATTAACTTTTAGAGATTTATATTGGCATTGTAATATCTAAATTTTGTAAAACGTGCATACTTAAGTTTGCAGCTTTTAGTTCTGTAGGAAGTAAATATAAAGTATCTGAAATATGAAATAAAAAATAGCCCGAGCTTGTAGTATACGTTGGAGAAGGCTTTCAGTATTTTGTAAATATCAATTTAACTGCAACTGGTTTAGAAACCAGAGTTTTCATAAAATGTATTTTATGTTTTTGATTTAAATTTATAATGCAGGTGTTAATATCTGCTTTGTTTTATACAATGTATTTTTAAAGTGTACTTATTCCTTTGATTAATTTTAAAAAAAATCAAAAAATTTGTTATGATTATATTTTATTGTCTGATTACAAATAATAGTAGTGACTTTTGGAGATTTATATTTGTTTTGTAGTACGTAAGTTTTTTTAATTATGTGTAGTAAACTTTGTAGCCTTTAGGTTGGTAGTTCTTTACTAAGTAAATGTATTAAAATAATCGACATTTGAAATCTAAAATAGCAAAATATTGTAATATTTAAAGTTGGAGCTAGAGCATGATTGGGATTTTGAAAACTACGATTTTATTGTGATCTGTATTTGATTTGATGAGATTCAGCAGTTTATTACATTTTAGATATTTGTATTCAGAAATCTTGTAATTTCACCATTGGCGGCATCTTTGAAAATCATGCAAAATGCTTTATGAAACGTAGGATTTTACCCAAATGACATACATGTTTTAATACACTATAACATTTCAATCAATCTGCTCAGAACTCAGAGATGCAAGAACTCAGAACTGCTCAGAATTCTGCTTTGCAAACATTGATGTAGAAAACAGAGATGTTTTCTACATCAATGTTTGCAAACCTTTAAAAAAGTTTTACACCTCATCCAAGACTAGCAAACTCATCCCTGCAAGCAGGTGGGTCCTTAGTCTGTAAACACTTGTTGTTACCTCAATTTCTGGAAATGAAGGACATCCATGACTAAGTGTTGTATAAAATGTGTAGACTGCAGTTTCTGACATTTGCAATATTTGAATACTGTTTGATTTTTAAAAAATCAACTATTTTAGTAAAAAGAGACCAGTTTACATTAGGACTATCTACTGACAACTGGAGTAAATCCTTTGTTCCTAATTCTAAGAAATTTTCTTTCACTTTTTCAAAACATATTTTAAAGTCATATTCTTTAATAGGAACAGTAGAATGAAAAAAATTTTTAAAGGGCAACTTTTCAAACAAATTCACAGAGAATTTTAAAATACTAAAATAAAAAAACTCAAAAAAATTATAATGTATTCCAACAAAAAATTGTGCGTTAATGTAAATAAAAATTTCAGGAGTAATTCATGATTTTCAAGGAGTCGGGTCGATATTAAAAGAGTTTCAAGGGCCCCTAAAACAATTTTTTGAATTGCAGGAATGGTACGGACTTTAAATTATGTACTATTTTGAAATCAGACATTGTGCTTTATGCAGCTACATTAGAAACAATAAATATTTTATTTTTATTTAATACATACCTCTTCACCAGATTTTAAGGTTAATGGAAACACTTTACTCCATACTAATATTCCTGTTGTGTCTCTTTCTGATCCTCCTCGCCAGGAAAATCCTTGTAAAGGTTCTTCCTCATTTCCTAACCAACCACTAGACCCCTAAGGAAAAAACAATAGTATTTCATAAGACAGTGTGCCAAAAGAACGTAATTTTTAATGAAATTATTTAAATTAGAAAAAATTTACATCAGGAGATTAAATATGTAAGAAAAATATTTACAAATGCTATTTATAATCAAAGAGTTTATAAGTCAATACATAGGATAAAAAATATAGGATGAATTTTCAAGTGAGTCTGAATCAATATTTAGAAATTTATACATTGCTTCATTCAAGGAAAAAAATCAGTTACATTAAAAGTATGTCAATACATTAGTTACATTAAAAGTATGTATTTACAAATATCTTCATGTCATTAGTACATTCTTCTTTTACAAGACTATTCATATTAGCTTAATTTGTGACTAAATTTTTTAGTCAAATTACATAATTAATTTAAATTTTTTATTAGAATGTTTTGTATGTAAAACTCAAATTTGAAAATTATCTTGGTTTAGAATATTTTGAAGTTCAATGTATGAAGCTGAGGCAAAATTTAAAAAAATAAATAAATAAAAATAATAAAAAAATCAGACAGAATAAAATGAATCATTTGAGAAGAATAATTATGATAGCTAAGATTAGCTGTTCCTTATTCTGCTGTAAGTCCAAATGTCAATCATTTGTTGTCCAATTCAGTGTTGAAAGTCCATACATAATTCAGAATATTGAAAATGAATCTCAAAAAAAAAAAAAAAAAAAAAAAAAAAAAAAAAAGTCATGAGATAATAATGCAGCAAACCAACACAACTTTTTCAAATTTAGTTATACTTGTTAAAATATGGGATGAATTTTCAAGTGATTTTGAATCAATATAATATTTGGAAATTTATACATTGTTCCACCCAAGAAAAAAATAGTTACAACAAAATTATGTCCTTTATGAAAATTAGATAAAGATATTCTGATTACATTATCCATCCCAAAGGATTTTCCTAGTAAATTTTGGACTTGCAACAGGTCATAACTATCCTGAAGAACACTTGTATCATATTGGTGTAGGTCATATCTCTAAATGTGTCTTGTATTCTTCAATCAAATCTGTGAACATTTTATATTCAATGAACTTGAATACATTTTGACTTTTATTCTTGATAATTTACAGAGGCTTAATTCTATCTTCAAAGTCTGCTAGAGAATCTATGATTAAATTTGCTTAATGTCCAAAATAAGAAATTCTTTTAATTGGCATGTAACACTAGAAGCAGAAGTCTTACAAACCAATGTGCACATACCTGAATGGTAACAGATAAATATATCAAGTAACCACAAAACTGCACAATTAAATAAGTTACTATACACTAAGAAATTTAAAAATTATTAAGAAAAATTATGATAAATAAATAAAATTGTTAAATGAAATCAAAACATTAATCCCTTTATAATTTGGATTTCTTTGACATTTTCAGTATAAAATGAGATTAACACCCATGGTTGAAAGATTTAAAATGCAATAGCAAAAGAAAAACAGTTCTTTAATATAAATGGTTTAAATTTTTTATACAAATTATTTTCAATATTAATTTTACAAGTAAATAAACATATTTTTTGAAACAATTTATCAACAGTTTTCTTTCTTACATTTTTCAAGTGGCTCTTCAGTTCTCTTATAATTGCAATTCTTTCATATTTTTCAATGAACATTTAAAATGTTTTTCACAATTCCCTCACTTACCTCTATATGATTTTAACAAGTTTCTAGTTAAAAGGTTTAAAATATTCTAGAAGTTTTTGATAAAGAAGTACACAATTGTTTTTCATTACAGTAAAGACAGAAAACAATTACAAATTAAATAAAGGAGAAGTAAAGTTTAACGTTTGAATATGCATAATTATTAACAAATAATTGTTATAGCATTCTTGTGATGGATACATGGTTTTCACAGGATTCAGGTCTAGCCTTCAAATGACATGTACTCCTGGCTGATGGAATGAAACTTGCTGTTTCATATTTAATTTACTGCCATACACCAACACTTATTACTATATTTTTTAAAGATAAAGATTAATGCAAAATTGCAAATAAAAAAAGATCTTTAAAAAATTATGACTATGTAAAATGTTTAAAAAACATTAAAAAAGTAAATAAAAAATTTACAAATATTTTGAATTCTTAAAAGAGCAAATTTATTTTAAGAATATAAATTTAGAAAAACATACAAATATCATTATAAAAATCTTATGCAATTACTCTAAAAGAAATAAAACAAATACCTTTAAAATGAACGTTAACAAGATTATTAATGAAAACAGAACAATTCTTTTCTGTAATTAAATTTAAATTCATTCATGTCAGCTGCAACTAATAGGACATAAAAAAATCATCAAGTTATCGATGATTTTATTAACTTATCAAATTTTCACATTTTATATAATTATGTTACAATATTAACATAATTATACTTCACAGAAGCAGCAAAGGTATTAGCATTCAGTTTTATGCTGGGTTTGAAACTTAAAGTAAAAATAATTTTGATTTTTTTACAGAACTGTTGTATTTGGAATCTTAAAAATAAAGGCAGTTATTACATATATCTCATCGTATATATCAAAAAAAAATTTAAAACCTAGACATCATTGAACGCTTAATATAGTATCTTGTATTTATTTCATTATTTCCCAAAATTTAGGTAAGTATGGCTAAAACCATCTTAGCAAAATAATCAAATCATAAATCTTATTATTTGCAATGCTTAAACAGTACTAGAATATCCCTTAGATAAGATATAAATGCCGATTAGGAAGTTACATTGTCACATGCATGTGAATTTTAATCTTCTGCGACAATCAAAGAGGATCTCATAATAAGTTCTTTGTTTTTATTATAGTGTTGCCAAATTCAGTTTTTGCTACTTCTCAGATTTTTTTAGATGCCAGATTTTGTTTTTCTCATGTTTTACATCATTTTGACGTCATATATATGCTTCTTTTCAGTGGCAACAGCATTTTTAGCACAATTTGTAATTTTGCCTTGTTCGTTTTTTTTATCGGATGTAAAGTGCGACAATTTAAATCCTGTTTTTTCATACTTTTTTCACTTCGGATGTAGCACAGAATATGAATACTATCTTTTATATTCACATTTTTATTTCGCTGTGGATTTAGCACCGGAATTTCAATCCTATCTTTTATATTCGTTTTGTATGAGGGTTACTCTGAAATTTTTGAGATACGTGCAGACGAGAATTTACAAAATAAAAATAACGGTTTAATTTTAAAATACAAAGTATTTTAACACAGAAGACGATTTTTTACTGACTTACTTCAACTTGTTTAGCATATAATAAATTTTAAGCAGAAGAGAAAATGGAGTTGACGCAAGAACATTTTCGCGCTATGATTTTCTATGATTTCAAAGCAGGATTAAATCAAGAAGAATGTGTTCAACGGTTGCAATTAGCATTTGGTGATGAATCACCAGCTCGTGCTACTGTATTCAGATGGTTCAAAGAATTTAGAAGAGGTCGCAGTTTTCTTCAGGATGAAGAACACACAGGAAGGTCGCCCCCAGCAGTAATCCCGGATAATGTGTCCGAGATACGAAAAATGTTAATGGATGATAATCGCTGTTCCTATCAAATGATACAGAAGGAACTTAACATTGCATCCGCAGCCATACACAAAATCATTCATGAATTACATATGAAAAAAGTAGTTTGCTGTTGGGTACCCCATAATCAAACTGAGCATCAAAAAGAAGAGCGTGTCATAATCAGTAAAGAAACTATTAATATGCTGAACGATGGTGGCCAGTGCATCATTTCTAAAATTGTAACAGGTGATGAAACGTACATACCATTTTTTGACATACCAACATGTCAAAGAAAGCAAAGTATGGGTCTTTGAAGATGATTCCACGCCGACAATGGTGAAAAAACAACGCGCACTGAAAAAAGTGATGTATGCCATTTTCTTCAGAAGTACGGGATTGGTCAAAGCCATCAAGTTGGAAGGACAGAAGACAGTAACAGCAAACTGGTATACCACTAAATGTCTTCCAGAAATTCTACAAGAACTCAATGTTAGGGGACTAATGCTTCACCATGACAATGCATCTTCACATACAGCCGGATCAACAGTTGAATTTCTTAAACAAAAACAAATTAAAGTGATCGAACATCCACCGGATTTAGCTATGTGCGACTTTTGGTTATTCTTTAATCTAAGAAAGAACTTACGTGGATATCATTTTCATTCAGAAAGAGATTGATGTGGCTATAAATGCATTTTTTTCATCTATTCGAAGAAATTAATGGCTTGAGGCATTTAATCTGTAGAAAATTCGTCTACAAAAGTGCATTGATGCTGGAGGAGACTACTTTGAACACACCTAAAATTTTGTAAGTATAACTTTAAAAACCTAGTTGTATCTCAAAAATTTCAGAGTGATCCTCGTATTTCACTATGGATATTATGCCAGAAATTAAAATCTGACTTTTATATTCATTTTGGATTTTGCTGTGCATGTAGAGCACTGGAAGAAAAATGAAAGTAAGAATATTATTTTAATTATTTTCTGCAGGCACAGAATTCCTAGAATTGTATTTTAAGTATTTAAATTTTGAATAGTAAGTGAAATTATAGAATGGTTCTATTTTTTGGAATCAATCTAGATTTGTCTACTTTAATGTAGTAATGATTTGTAACATTCTGTGCCTTATATCAAATTCATTATTTTGTTTATTTTTAAATAGATGTTATTAAATGTAATTATTTTTGTTGCTTTATTTCCTTTAATTTTAATTATGCAATAATTTTAAACAGAATCTTTAGTTAATTCTTATTGTGATTACTGTTTTCTTATTTATTGTTATGCCGAGCAATTTGAAATCAGGGAGGGGGCATGCTTTATTTACATGGTTGTCATTGTTTTCTTATGTAGTGTTAGGCCTTGTTATTCAAAATCGAGGAAAACCCAGTTTTTTTAAGCCGATTGGTACCCATTCTGGGTTGCTACTTTTTTCGTCGCCAAGTCGTTACGATAATAGTCGCAATGATCGCCAATCAATAAGGATACCTTACTAGTTCTTTAATTTTCCAAAAGTAAAGTATTAAAGCAAATAACTTGTTCTTTTTTATTTTACTTATTTATTTTTTGATTACTTATTGTATTCAAAATACTAGGATGAACTGAATAACAGATAAATATAGGAAAATGTCTGTAAAATCCTATAAGAGCTTACACAGTTGGTGTCAAACTGAAAAAAAGCACCAAGCCAGAACGAAATTCCAGAAATAGTTAGGTTTACCATATCTAGTGTATCGAAGTACAGTTATCAAGATTGATACAAGCCACAATTATTGGAAACTAAAATCATTTGCACCAATGGTGTTTGCTCTGCTGGGATCCAACCAAAATGTCTCCCATGAATTAAATCCAATATAAGGAATAAACTTTCAAATATGTAAAAAATTATCTTCAAGAACATTTTCTTCAAACAAATCAACAAAGAAATTTAAACTGGTAAGTAGGAGTGAAATCATGAAACTTCAAAGGAAATTTTATTGGCAAACAGAAGGTAAATTATTATTGGTGTACCTGTAAATTCAAAGAAAAATCATATATGTAAAGTTTTATGGTTATAAAAAATTCTTTAAGTAGAGAAATATTATCATACTATTAAAGATGAACAAAGTGCAGCACTGTAGTTTAGAAATGGGTTATAATACTGAAAAAACAAATATTTGAATTTTTAAATTCTGTTTATTTAAGAATACATAAAAATATTTACTATTATCTTCATATATTTCTTCATCATGCTAACTATTTTATTAAATAAATTCTCACAACATAAAACTCTTGCATTTTCTAATGAGTAATTTCTAATGATGAAATTAGTAAATATATTAATATTGATAATAAACATGTATTTTCAGGTAAGAACATGAACAAGAACATTTTGTTTTAAGAAAAGTTCTTGTCAAATAGTTTTAAATGGTACTTAAGTATTATCCTGTCAAACTTTTTCACCATAAAAATATGTCCTCTATTTTTGTAAATTTCATTTATTTATTTTTTTTTAATATGATGGTAAAACAGAGCAATTTACTAATATTTTGTAACAAATACATGAAAACTTTTTTTAAAAATTTATATGATGTTAAATCACATTATTAAATGACACATATTTTTCCCAGATGGTCAACAAGATAATACACAAGTATCTTTTATGCATAGTTATAAGAAATGTTTTAATCTCATAAAAACTGCAAAAATTAAGAATTAAAACACTAAAATTTAAAAGAATAATTCTTGAAAATGCAATTTTCTCTATCATTATCAAAATAAGTTAAGAGACATTTCAGAATTAGAAAAATAAATATAATGAAATAATTCTAGAAATTTTTCATTAAACTTTAATGAAACAGAAGATGATTTTGAAAGAATAAAGTTTCAATTTCCTCTTTTGCAAAGCTATTTGCTTCTTTGAATGGATTTATAATATTTAATTACGAAATTAGTTTTCTAATGCTTTAATTGCATTTACAATATTTAACACACCAAGCAACTATAACAGTCAAGTTTTTAAATATCAAAAAGAAAGAAAAAATCACAAAAGAATAGTAATAGCTAACTTAGATAAAAATAAAACAAAAAATTCATTACCAGCTAGATTTCAGTGGCTTAATATTACATTTAACTTCACTTCTAGTAAAACCATTACATATTTGCAAAATATAGTAAATAATTTACAAAAAGTATACATACATTAACTACAAAAAAACCTGCTAACCTGATTCTGCAAATATCTTAACATGAAATTCAACAAAAATGACTTTCCTTTGCGAAAAGCACCAGCAACAGACACAACTACTATCTTTTTATCTTTAACTTCATTATTTAACAATAATAATCGTAAATTTTCTTCATTAAGTTCAAATGTGTGATCTTCAGCACAAACGATTGTCAGAGCTCTGCCGCTATCTTGTTCCATTTTTCTTTTCAAATACAGCAAACTTGAATCTGCTTAGCAAGAAATTATTAAGAATTAAAAATGGTTAAAAAAATTATCTAAAACTTTTATAATTAATTAGTCCCATACATATTTTAAACAAAATTAAGATTATAAAAACATTCGTTTAACATACTTATCTAATTAAAAAAAAAACTAGCTTTCAGAAATATTAATTTTGTATTTTATACCGCTTTAAACATTACTCTAAAACTGCCCAGAACATAAGGAAGAAGGAAAATTAATTTAAAAGTGTATACGATTGATAATGATAGATAATACAGAGATATAAAAAATATCGAATAAGTTAAAAACTGATGATTACTATAAAATAAGTCCAAATATTTTATTTTTTAAATAATTTCATATTTTTTACTAATAGAAAATGTGCGTTTATTTTATAAAGACACAACAACATTTAGATACCTCACGTGCATTTGTTTGACATCGTCAGCAATAGCAAATACGTCACTTCCCCCAACTAATTTCATAAATATATATTTATTTATGAATTTTCTTTTCAAGGACAAACAAGTACAACAATAAGAGAAATTTCATGAATTATAAACATATAGAAAATTTACCTTATTTCTCAAAACATCTTACAAAAATTCACACCACAAACAATCGGAGACGGGAGTATTTGTTTTTGTTATTTAAAATTATCCAATCTTTACAAATCCCATCATGCATTATTCCAAACTCCAAAGCTTTGAAGTTTGGAATTATTCAATTTAATATAAAAAATATACACTTAATTTTTCCTAGTGATAAATATCGTCATAGAGTTTTACTTTGAAAATACTAAATTAATAAATTATAAAAGTTAAATCATCAGACAAAATTTTAGTTTATTTTCTAAACTACGTATTGTAACACTCAAAAATTTCCTTATCTTAGCTTTTAATAAATTAATTTCAATATTGGGTTTTTAAAAATTTATTAAATATTTCTTTTAAATATCACATGTTTTTTTTTAAAAAAAAATGTGAACTGCATTTTAAAAATTACCGCAGAATGAGAAACAGCAAATTTATGACGTCATTGTACATATTTCGAGAGTAAAATAATGAATTCTATGTTTGTTTGGATAATAAAAATGAATTTTTTGAAAATCTAAGGAAGTTGCTTGCTGAAATTGGTTAAATTATGAATTATCTTTTCTCTGAAACACTTTCTTTAATATACTTTAATATAACGACCTTGAGACAAGTTTTGAAAGCTCAATGTTGATGCTCATTGACTGTGCTTCATGGAGGAAGGCAACATTAATAACTCTGTTTTAAATATATTTTCTTTATTCCCATCGTATTTATGTGAATTAAAAGTGAGTAAGAGAATATGAAAAATTTCTAGAATGGGTATTCGATTTATTCGTCCTTACTTTATTATCCGATTTTGATTGGTTTGTTTTGACGGACTTGATATTGTAAATATTGAAATTTGACAATTTCTGAACTTGCTTCATTTTCAATTTGCTAACAAAATATTCTTAATTTAAAATTCACATCTGCACTTGCTACTTAAGTTCGTCACTTTTCATAAAATATCAGCTTTACTAATAAAATGGTGTCCACATTTTAAGTTTTATTTTTTCAAACAAATGATGGTTATTTTGTTAAAGTACAAAAAAGTATGTCGATCTTTAAAGAGACAACTGTAATTTATAATTCATTAAAATCTATAACTAATAAATACAGATTTTATACCATTTCAACCGAGTAATTTCAATTTTATATCTTAAAAAATCTTTTAAGCAGCTGTCAAAATTTATAAAAAATAAGATAAAAAATTTTAAGCCCTGTCAAAATCAAACTGTTTTGTTTTACTTATTTTATGCTATAAGAGTATTTTAATTATAGACCATGATAACTTTTGTGTTTTTTTTATTAAACTATGAATATACTTACTGTTTTTCATAGTATTCCACCACTAGTGTGACATGAGTAGTCTGCTCAACTTTCAGCAGCTTACTTCTTAACAGAAATATTTTTAAAGTTTTGCCAAATTTTGAATAAAAAAGGAAATTTAACAATTTCTTGATATTAATGTTGATTATTGTGTTTAAAAAAGAACTAAAAGTCATTCATTTAATTTATTAGAATAAAATAAAAGTACAATTATGATTTACTACTCTCTCTCTTGCATGCAGTAGATTATCATTTTTATGAATCTCTTAATTTACTAATGCTCACAACAATTGATAAATTTGTGGCTGGTCCCAGAAAGTTCACTTCAGGACTTTGAATCTGGAATCAGATGTAATTTGTTCTTAAGAATTATTAGATGATTAAATAATTGAATGCATTAAATGAGAATGAAAACGAACTTTTAGGCATCAAACATGAAAAAGGCAACTTATTACTGTACCCATCTGCGAAACTAGTAGGGGAATGTTGAGTTACTTTTGAAAAAAGTTAAATATTTTCTACATCAAAAAAATTGTTTCTTAATATATTGAAAAAAGTAAGTGATTGACTGATTTTCCTCAGAAAATAAGAGTAAAAATTGTTTTTAACTATGAATTTTATTTTGCAAGTTTTTTGTAAAATACATACAATAGATGTAAAAAAATAATTTTTAGATATAACAGTTATTTTTCTATTTTATGAACTTATGATTTTAAGAACAATTTTAATCTATCTCTATATGTTCCTAAAAACTAGTAACTACTGTTAATGAGAAACAGATTTAAAAAACTTTATAAACACAGTTATTTATCAGTGAAACAATGTAAACCGCTATTGATTTACAGAGTGCATGAATTTTGTATATTTCAATTTTGAGAATGTCAAAATAAAAGTTCTTGTTAGTACAATTTATATTTATTTTAAATATGAAGAATTATTATGTATAATATAAGATTCTATATATATTAATGCTTATCATTAGTAAAAATATGACTTAAACAGTTAGTATATCTTTAATATGATAAAAGTTTTGATAATAAATGAATGACATCTGCAATGTAATCTTTTTGGTGTAATTTCATTCGTTATTAAAAATTTGTTAAATTATTTTTTTCTAACGGCGAGCACTTGAGGGTTGAACCCTATGCCACAACAATGCTAGAAACTGCTACTCATTTGTCGTTACCTAGCGAGCACCTGTGAACCAAGTCACTGAGGCAAGTAGCGTTACCCGCGTCATACCACCACAAACCCGTTTATAGGGTGGGCCACATTCATACATCATCATGGTAGAAAGGATAGAGAAACACAGAAAGAAAGTAACATCCATGTCCGAACCAGGATTTGAACCCAGGACCCACAGCTTAGGAGTCAGGAGCGATAACCACTCAGCCATCGGTCGGCATCGGATCAAATTATCATAATTATTGGTAAATGCCTACTAACACCTAAAAATACAAATTAAAATTATTGTTCTTATGTCTATGGATCTCACCAAAAAAATGTAAAAATCACTAGATACAACCATAAGTGGTAACAAAATAGCTGTCAAATCTAAAGCATCTTGGCTGTAGACAATATCCTGTAGAGCGTCCACAAGTGGTACTAAACCAACTCTTAAACTAAACTTCTTATGCTCTAAATAAATTAATACCAATCTATAATAAAATTATTGAACATTTATTTTAAAGAAAAAATTGTAAATTTAAATTATGTGTAAATATGAAAACAAAGGGCCCAGTATAATTCAGGATGGCAAATTCTGAGTTTGGTGTACTATAGTATATTAGTATTTACATCATTGTGCATGTCACAAAAACGTCATTTGGGCAACATTGTTTCATCCCCCAAAAAATTCAGAATTTTACATCCTGGATTATACGGCATCTGTGCCAAACAAAGAAATTTAAGCATAAATTTCAGAAACTTAATTGGATAAAAAATACTTATAACCAATAATGTTTAATCAGAATTTATTATAATAAACTTGTATATTAAACTCAAACCATAAAAATTAATATTAATTTTGAAAAAATCATTTTTGACATGGGTTACTAATCTTAAAATATCTCTTTCAGATAATTCATCAAGTAAATAAGAAGTGGCATTGGACAATTGTTCATAAAGTTATGAAACATGTGAGATATTTAAATATGTTACTTTTTCTTCATAAAACCAAAAGGAAAAGTATGGATGAAACATCTGAAAGCTTGTTTTTAATAATGCTTTCAAGATATTTCATGTAGAATGTCTGCTAGTGGATTTCAGTCTATTGCTATTTCTACTCCCACAACCCCTGTTACCTCATCCAACTCACTGGAAAATACCTCCTCCAATCCTGATAATGTTTCTACCCAAGAAAGGTCTGTCTCTCAATTAGCTACACATATGCTTCTGAAAAGAGAGAATTCTCCTGATGTGTCCAGTCCTGGATATATTGTTGAACAATCTCATAATCAATCACAGACAATTTCACAAAATATTGATACAGATTACAACTCTAATTCTTTTAATTTTTCTTATGGTAAGTATTTTGTTTTGCATATTTCCTTGTTATTTAAAATTATTATTTTTAGATTTAAACATTTATAAAACTATGCATTTATAATTCATATATATGTAATCAAAAAATAAATTTTAATATTTTTATAATTATTGTTTTTAATATTATTTTTGTATAAAAATTTATAAATAATTAAATTTATGATTTTAACTAGATGTTATAAATTTTTATTTGTGATAATCATTTTTACAACATCTATAAATTTCAATTTTCTTAAAATTTTTAAATTTTCATTTATATTATATATATATATATTTCATTTTTAAAAAATTTTGGGGACAAAGATTTTTAATAAAATTAAATATTTAAGTTTTAAATTATTTTGTTTTTATTATTCTCCATAATGCTTAACATTTAAAGAAAAAATGGTAAAATCCTAGGTGACTGCTGGTTTGGTGCAATTTCCAATTTTTCTACCAACCATTGCACAGCTATCTCGCTAACCTGTATTACATCATTACATGCAATATCTGGTTACTAGATATTGATTATGCTGGAACATTAACTTTGCATCTTTTAATGCTCTTCTAAATTTTACTTATTAAAGTTTTGAATATTTCATTGCAATCATTTACTACAGAAGTATTAAAAGGTGAATAAACAGAAGCTCATTTCTCAAGGATTACATTATAAAAAATAAATATAAACTAAGTATTACTCAGTGTACAATAAGGGACAACCAAGAAATAAAGCTAAATCTATAACAAAATAAAATGTATTTTTATGAAAAGTTGAATTTTAATTAATCAAGCTGTTTAGCTCATCTTAAAAAAAACTTCAGTGTAACATATCTAGGTCTGCATTGAAACGATCAATAAAGCTATATCTAAATTTAAACATATAATCTTAGAAAACTAGAGTTTCTAATTAATCAATGTTACCATTCTGAATAAATCTAAATACAAATATATGAAATGCTTATAAACAATATTTAATATTATCCTAGTGTTCGTAACCCGATTATCAACTTATAACCTGAAATGTCGCCAGTGTCAAAATTACTAGACTTCCAAATGCAAAATATCTAAAATGTAGTGACCTTCTGAATTTCTCTCAAAATTAACAACAGTTGGTGGTAAAATTGAACTTTGCAAACTCACTATCACGCTCTATCTCCAAATTTGGTTACAACGATATTGTGTTATTTTCGATTTAAAATATCTTTTTTACTATATTTACTTAGTAAATACAGAACTAAAAGCTACATACTTTGGTATACATATTTTAGAAAATTTACTTTTTATAAAACAAATATAAATCTCTAAATGTCAAAACTGTTATTCATAATCAGACAATAAATAATAATCACAATTTATCAAAGGAACAAAAACACTTTAAAAATACATTGTATAAAACAAAAAAGCAGATATTAATAACTGCATTATAAATCTAAAACAAAAACTTAAATAGAATACATTTTTACGAAAATTCAGGTTTCTAAACAAGTTGGGAGTTAAATCGTAAGTTTTCAAAATCCTGATTGCACTCTATCTCCAACTTTGAATACTGCAATCTTGCGTGATTTTTGATTTCAAATACCGAATATTTTATAAAATTTACGCATTAAAATACAAATATAAAAATCTGAAAGTCAATATGATTATCCGTAATCAGACAATAAAAAATAATCACAGTCAATTTTTTAATTTTCTTTTAATTAATCAAAAGAATAAAAACACTTCAAATATACACCTTATATAACAAAACCAAGCAGGTATTAACTGTGTCATAAATCAAAAACGTAAATAACATACATTTTTATGATACTAGAGTTTCTAATTAGGCGGGCACTGACGACCATCTTAAAATAACACATTATTTTAGTTTTAATTTATCTAGTTCACTTCAATAAGAAACATCTCAAATATTTTTACACAACTTTAATAAATGATATGTAATTTACTATATAAATTGAAAATTAAATTGAATAACACAAAGTAAAAGTACTTACCTAATCAAGTTCATTTGTGCTCCAAATTTAAAAAAAGAAGCTTCTGAAAAGAATTAAATTTCAAAACAATTAATTACAAGCTCAGCAACTTAAAAAAATTATAACCTCTAATTAACTCTTAAAGTTTACAAAAATAAAATAAAAATTCTCAAATATTTTTTTAAGCACAGACATTTAAAAATAAACTTAGATAAAATAATAGACACTATAAGCTCAAGAGTTTCTAAAACTACAAATGAATCACACACATTGTAATATGTCATAGAATCATCACACAAATACATTCTGACATAGTAATCTACAGATTTGTTGTATTTGGCACCCATACTGACTCATAGAGTGAAGCCCATATCACCAAATTTATCACAATTCTAAATATTGCCAAGCATTACCAATCCACTGCATTACATAAACTATGATTAAAAGTAGCATAAAATATTATATACAACAGCAATTAAATACATATTGTAAAATAAGTTAACTAATCATTGCTTGCTGAATCATCAACACTGGTCAGACGATAGACTTTGTCTCCCAATAATTATGCCTTGATGTTCTCAAAATGATTACATTCCATATGTACTCTGCTAGGAAAATAATTCAATATAATGAAAATAAATTAATTTTACTGTTGTTGTGTAGTGCCAGCTAGGCTGGCATTATGAGGTGCACTGCTCCTCTTTTCCAACTGAACCATATTTTGGTGTGGAGTCTGACTTCCTCAGTAAACACATGCCATAGATACCCGTTTATAGAGTAGGCAACCATTCACAACCCATTCATACAAGCAAAGGACAGGATAGATAGTGAGAGAAAGTACATCCATACCCAAACCAGGATTTAAACCCAAGACCTCCCTTGCGCTGACCACTAGACAAGTTGGGCGGTAATTTATTTTACTAACTTTCAAAATAAATTTTACTTAAAAACTTAAAATAAAAAATTCACTACAAACTAATTTAAAAAAACTTAATTTTCAGAATATAAACATTAAATCATCTGCTTTAAAAGCTTAAGTTGTAATCAAATAATAACAAATTATTAATCAAATGCTTCAAGGGTTATGTCACAAAATGAAAGTTACGTTATAGAAACACATTCCAGAAAGTGATGAGCCACTTTGGCACATTTTATCACCTGTACTGGCACCTAGGATTCTTCTAGGAAAATATACTTTTTAATGCCCCTTGGCAATTTCTTTTGTCACCAAGGGTGTTTTTGTGCTTGTTTAAATAAACAAAATGGCATAAAAAACATCATGACATGATATGCAAAAAATTTACACAAATTTTGCATGTACTTAATAAATGTAAAAAAAATAATAAGAAATCAATATTTCTACCACTAAAATGTTTTATTTCACAATTTTTTTTAAATAAATACAATCTTCTAGCGTTTTTTTGTGCGTTTTCTAAACAAAATGAGGTTATTAATAAAATGAAACAAATTTTACATATGCTTTGAAACATAAACAGAAAATTGTTTTTAATTGAAAACAAATATTTTTTCTCCAAAATTGTTCGAGTTAACACAATTTTAAAAATAAATGCAATTATCTAACATGTTTTAGTGTATGTCCAAAACAAAATTGCATGGAATAACGGTAATATAAATTATATAACTTAATAGAAACAACTTAAAACTGTGGAAAATTGACAATTTAGTGCTTTTGCAAAAATATCACTTTAGTCGGTGACTCCATATATATATGAACAGTAAAATAGGAAAAATCAACTTACATTATTAATTGATAGTAGCCATTTTAAGGGTAAAAAGACAGTACTGGCTCATCATTAAGCTAGATATCAAGCACTGAAAAATCGCGTAGAATTTCGAAATTTGCATGATGCAAGCATGTCTGCCTATCACGTTCACAATAGGATTACTAGAACAAAAACTTTAAAAGAAATTCTGCCGAGCTGGCAGCCGAATGGTTAGCGCTCTTGCCTTCGGTTCAACAGTTCGTGGGTTCGAATCCCACCTTGGGCATGGATGTTTGTAGTGGTTCAGAATCCACTTTAAGCCGTAGGTCCCGGTCTAATTAGCCCTCGTGTGCAAAAAATTACCGTTGAGCGACAAACCAGACCAACCAGACTTAAAAGAAATTCTAAAAGTGCTAAATTTGCCACGAATGAATGAATATGGCCTGATCTGAGTCAGCTTGGTGAGACAGGAGTGCCATAAAATATAAGTCACTTTGTTTAAATATAATAAAATATCAATTTAATATCAGCCAATTTATTTATTTATTTATTTTTTTAAATAATGGTGGGCATTTGGGTTACTAACCTTTTGCCACTATAAGCCTGGAAACTGCTACTCATTTGTTATAACCTGCGGGCATCTGTGGACCAAGTCACTGAGGCAAGAAGTCTTAACCACGCCAAACCGCCACAAATCCATTTATAGAGTGGGGCACATTTATACATCATCACAGGAGAAAGGACAGAAAAAGTAACATCCTGCCTAAACCAGGATTTGAACCCAGGACCCATAGCTCAGGAGTTAGTTGCACTAACCACTCAACCATTAATCAGCTTTTGTATTCATTATCACTATACTATTAACATTCTGTAACATCCTGCTTATATGGTAATCTTGTGTTGATAAATAATTAAATTTTTGTGAAATTGTAAAATATTTTAGGAATCTGCTTGACTTGGATTTTTTGTATATCCGATAATACACTAAAAGCTCATTTCAATGAGCTGTTAATTTGAATACTAATGATGCTATAAACCAATAGCTGTTTCTTAACAAGTGCTCATAGATATGGTTTTCCCATAATAAACTAAAGTATTGAAAAATCTCTTTTTGTGAACTTTTCATGAATTTTTTGTTTACATATATTTTTTATCATCTAAATTTTTTTCTACTTTTTATGACTTGGTAAACTTGTGCAACGATTTTATTGGGTGATCATAAATTATTTGAAATGTGAATAACTAACTTTACTCTGCTGACATTGAAATCCCAGATTTTTTAAATAATTGGTGGAATTCCTTTAATTTATTTCCAATTTTATAACCCACACATTGGAGTTATCAATACAGGGTTCGTGCAACTCCTGGAAATTCCTTAAATTTGAAAAATTGTTTTAAGAATCCTTGAAACTCCTGGGATTTTGGCTTGATTACTTGAAAATTGTGATTTATTCCTATAATTTTTACTTTCTATGATGCATTTATTTTTTGTTTGGAATTATTATGTTTTTGTTTTAATATTTTCAATGAAATTATCTGAGAACAAAATTTAATATTAGCTCTTAATGTTACCACTAGATGGTGGCATAATCGATTTTCGATTGTTATTGTCTTCATATCTGTTGACTAAAATAAAGATCCATATCAGCCGTAATAGATTTATGTTGATCCAATTCAGTTAGGACTGGGTGTAGAATTTAGATTTATGTGTGAAGTGAAGAGTAATCACCAATAAGATTGTCATTTGGTAAAATCATATGGGTGATTTTAGTTGATTATTTTTCCATTTGTTTCTGTTTACTTTATGTTTTACATAATTTACTCGATATTAATATTTAAATATTGAATTTTTTAATTAAAATATTCTTATACAATTGTTATATAACAATTATTTATTTCCATCATTTATAAATAAATTGAAAAATGTTTCATGTACATAATTATCATACTTGGTTAAGAACAAAAAATTATTTAACATAAATATTAATATCTCCTAAAAGTTTTTGATTTGACTTTTGGAAATTCGTATGAATTCTATCAATACACTTTCAAGTCTAAATATTACATATTTTGCAAAGAGTCTTTGGCTTAAAATTGCCTTATGAAAATGACATTTTATATCCAGTTCACTTGTTACTCCATGTAGAAGAAACAATATTTATGTCATTTTGACATGCAGGTCTCATTAAATAAATCTCTAACTGAAGAAAGCCAAGAACATTTACTTGAATATTTGAGGTAATATAAGTTACCATGAACTTTGATTAAGCTATCCAAAATATCATGTCAGAATTTCTTGAATGTTGACTCAAGTGTAATTTGTATATAAGAAGTATTGTATGATTAAACAATTGAGAATAAGACAAATAAAAATGAAAGGGAACTTACAAATATACCTAAGAAATAAAAAAATAAAAGAAGTAGTATTGCTTCTACCATCCTCGAAGCAAGCAGGTGAATAAGTAAAAAAATTTTAGTTTTTCGAAAAAATATAATTAAAATATTTTTCTACATTAAAAAATATAAAAATGTGCTTTTAAAAACATAATTTTGAAATAAATAAAATTGTTTTGCTTCATATTTTATCAAAAAATTAAAGTAAGATTTGTTTCTAAGCATGAATTGGTTTTGTGTGATGGGGAAGAAATATGTTTGTAATAAAAACTTATTTTTTCTTATTTTACAAACTTTTGATTTTAAAAATTATTTTGCTGGTCCTTACTAGTTCATAAGAACAAGCATCAACTATATTTATGAATTCTCAATATAATCAGTTGAATAATTGCATTTTCAAATTCAGTATTTAATTCTCATCATTATATTGTTTTTTATAGATGGAAGTTTTTCTCTGTCTCCTCAGCAAAGTATAGACATGAAGGACCTTGAGAAATCTGATGCAACAAGTGTCATATTATCAGGACAATCCTCATTGTCAGCAGGCTCTAATGCAAGTCCAAAGTCTACCTTTATGGCATTGAGTATTAATGAAACCAAAAATGATAAAATGATCTCTGGATTTGATGGCCGAGTAGATGGGCTATCTCCTTTATCTGTGATAGCTGTGTCAGCTTATCAAGATGGTGGTCATCCTAGTCCAAATATATCTACTGGCATGCTTTCTAGAGGTCATGCATTACGTTATCATCCTGGTAGTGACACTATGCTTAGTGCTCTGAACTATACAGAGAGTGATATGTTACAAGAAGGAGGATTTGATGTTCCTTCTTCCCACACCTTCAGCACTTTGGATGGATTACTTGGCACTACTAGTGCTCCAGGTATGCGATTGCCAGATTTATTGGATGGTGATATAAACCAAGAAGCATACATTGAAGCTGGGCAAGACTTGCAGCTATCTCCACAAACATTTCCCTCTAATAATGATACATTTACAGTTAGAGAAAATTCTCCTCTTACAGGATTAAGTGAAAACACAATAATCAAAACAGGTATTTCATTCCATGTTTCAATATTTTTTAAATAATTGCCTCAATGACTTAATATTATTTTGTACTTAAAACAGTCACTAAAATATTTTGTATATTGAAATATGCATTTGAGAAAATAAAAAGGATTTTTTACTTTGTTCATGTAGAAATTATGCTTTATTTATTTTCTGATTCGTATATAAAAAATAGGTTTTATTCTATTATTTTTTAATATATTTATTTTGTATTCAAACAAAATCTGATTTAAAGATTTCATTCATTTTAATAATGCTAGATTAATTGAATTTACTTCTTATAAATCTGTACACATATTAAAATTTTATATTCTATAAATGTTTATTGGAATATTTCTTAAGCACATTTGATACAGTGAATGAAAATTCTGAAATTTTATTGATTCAAAATAAAAAACGTTTTCATAATGAAAAATCTTCATACAGGATATTATATGATTTTATTTGTATTAAAACATAATACTGAATAATTAATTAATCAGTTGAAAAAAAGAAAAATTTCATGTAATTTTTATATTTTGTGTCTGCTTGTTACTTTACATTACGATTTTTGTCTTTAACAGCATCAATTTTATATTCCATTATTTTTTTATACATTTTTCTTATTAAATTCCAATAATTTAAGCAGAAAGAAATTTGTAGTCATTTAAGTACTTGTCCATCTTTCAAATTTAAGCAATTTCTTATAGAGATTCTGTTTTAACAATATCTATTAAAACATTTGATAAATTACATCACAAGAGGCAGCTAATATTTCAATAAATAGTACTTGACTAATGGCAAATCTGAAAAAATTGCAATGCTTCTGATCAAGAATTCTTATGTTGAACAGCTGAGAAAATGATTTAAGGTGCATAATAATATTAAAAGAGTATTTAAAGATTCCAAGATCATCAATATAAATGTTCTCTTATTCATGGGTGTCTTTTTTTCTCTCCTTAGGATTGATTACTATCTTCTGAAAATTTCATTATGAATCTTAAATTTGCATAGTCATTTTGAAAACAAAGTTCTAAAAAATTTAAGATTTTATAACTAGAAATCATAAAAAAATCCAATTCATTCATCTGTTTGAGCTAATTTGACTTCTACATCATTCAAATTAGAAATTAAATAAAAGCACTCTTGCCTTCATTTTAACAATTTGGGAGTTCAATCCCCATCATGGACATGAAAATTTGTAATGATTTAGAATCTATTTTATGCCAAGCAGTTTGCACTCTAGCCTTTGATTCAACAATTCATGTGTTTAAATCCCACCTCTCTTGGATTTTAATGTTAATAGTGGTTCAAATCCACCTTAAACTGTAGGTCCTGTTCTAATTACTTGGCGCAGCATGTCCAATTTTGGACCTTGTGCCATAAAACTCAACCAACCAACCTGTTCTAATTACCTCTCATGTGCAAAAAAGACAGTTGAACAACCAAACCAGAATTCATTTTAAATTATATGTTTTAATCAAATGAGTTTTTTGTATTTTTATGGAGTATTTTTGAATGGAAATGACTGTGAAACAGAAAATAAATCAGACTATAGTGAAATTTATTCATCTTCATTAACAGATACCTATGACAATCTAGCAATATGAAGCTTACAAGCACACTATTATTATTGAATCAGAAGTTTTCAAAATACCAGTTGAAACTGAAGTTAAACATACATGTTCTTTTCTCCTATTACCATGGGAATTTTGTATCACTATTAAATTTATTAGAAAAATAGTTAATTTTAAAAAAATATATTGATAATATTTAATTATTTGACATTGCTGTAAAGGAAAAACAGCTTTGGGTATAACAAAAGTCTCCAGAAAAAAAAAATGTGAAATTTAAAAATTCCAAGTCAGTAATATTTTAATGTGTTCAAATAAATCAAGTTACAGCTAGATGGAATTAAAAAAATTTCAGTGAAAATCTGTTCGATTTTTTTTTTATTTTCATCATTCAAAAGGATAATGACTTTTTTTCAAGTAAAATTATTGCTTATATTTTTGCTTTAAAAATCTTAAATACAGGAAAATTGTTTTGTGAGCAACTTGTTGATTGCTTGAAAATTGTCATGTGTCGAAAAGTTACTGAGCTCAGAGATATTAACTGTACTTAAAATTATCTTCTTTATTGATTCGACAGCCCTTTGTTGGCCAAGGCCTTCAGAATCTTCTTCCATTTTGATCTTGCTTTGAAAATAGACCGCAATTTTTTGATCTTCATATTTCCATATTCTTGTCGACGCAATCGTAAAATTATCTTCAATTACATTTTTTCTACTGTCTTGGTAAACAAGATAAAGTTATATATGTATACAGCTGAAATTAGTGTGAATGAACCCATTTGAAAAATTTTCATTTGTTCAATTTTCAATACTGATAAAATTAGTACTGAAAGTATCAGGAATTAATCAAGCTATTCAAGGTTTTATTAAATTTAAGTATATATAAATCTCTTTATTTAAATAAAATTTTTGAGTTAGAAATATATTTCCAGAATTATCTGTAAAGGTCATTTGATATTTTTTATGATTGCATTAATATTGAAAAGAGACCTTTATTTTATTGCTAAAAACAATCATCTGAGATGTTTGCATTAATATTTCTCTTTGCTGTCCAGCAAACAAAAATATCTGATTTATTCCAGTCAAAGATACAATGGTAGCATAAATATAAACTAAGGTTTTATCTCTAAGTTTTATTCATAATCATATTGTGCTATATTCAAAGTTATATGGTAAGATGAAGAAAGAAACAATTTTTAATAATACACTGGAGGCCTTTCCTGTTTTTAAGCAAAGCTTAGTACAAGTCTTAAAACAATTAGAAATTGTTCCTAATATATAGAGTGTACTTTTGAAGAAACATGTAGAATTTGTGTTTTTGTCACAATTGGACCTGAAAATTTGAGAATTCATCAACAATATATGTATACATTAAAAATTAAGGCATTTAATAAATTATTTTTAAGCTAGAAGAGCCTAATATAATTCAGGAAGTAAACATTCATCATGAAATTGTTTAAGAAGATAATATGAATCTGAACAGCATATTATTAACGGTTATTAATAGTTTAAAAATTTCACTATTTGAAGAAATAGAATTTAGTGACAAATTACTATGTGTAAGATAATTTAGTGAAAATTTATTGGTTTTATCAGACTGAAACTAAGTATTGCTTGATTTTCATGTCCTCCAATAAGCCATCAAATCATTTTGAAAAAAAAAATTAGCAACAAAGGCAATTGTAAACCTTTCTATTTATATTTTGCAAACCTGTTAAATATATTGCGTATTTTTCTTTTTAATTTACCAAGAAATGAAGAATATTTATTTTCTAGGGAAAAGGCATTGCCTTACAACTGAATTTACAAAAATGATTATGAAATTAAATTAAATGTAAGTGTGTAGAAGTACAGCATGAAATCTTCTAAACAAAAAATAAGATATTTGCAATAGGGCTCATCACCATTTAGAATCAATCATATGTTGCAAAAATTCTACTAGAAAGGTGAGCCTTTTGAGGTCATGTTAAAAACAGTTGCCACGCTATAAAAGCAGCAATTTGTATCCCAATTATCATAACCTCATTGATAATCTGAGCTCTATAAAAGTTAGATTAGTATCAAAAGTTATAAACAATTCCATACATTGCTTAATGAAGTGTAATTATTTAGCAGAATAAAGGTCTTGTGATTATGGTTATAAAGAATAAATAAAGGATTATAAAGTGTAAATAGGTAAGAATTTATTACTTAACTTCTGTTTTAGCTTCATTTCTATTGCTTGAATAATTTTTTTGTTGCTTATATTATTTCGATTTAAATTATAAGCACACAGCTAACCCTATTTTTAAAAATATTCATTTAATATTTTGAAATCTATGTATGATATAAATTGGGAAGAGTTCTGGCAAAATATAAATATATTTAAAAGAATATCTTAATAGTTATTTGTTTTCTAATTAAAATATTACTGTGAAGAGATTAGCTGTGAATTTTATAAATTTTTTTAAAGATTTAAATTTGTATGGATTTTAATCATGTGTGAAGGGAATTGGAAATAATTACACAATTATGTTAATCTTCCAAAGAAAATAATACTGAAGCAACATAAATATTTAAACTAATTATTAATTACTTAGTGTTAAAAATTCAAATTTATGTTAGATTATTTACCTAAATTTAGTATAAACTTTCTTGTTAGATTTATATATTGGCTAAATTATAGCAGAGACTAAATATATTTCAAAAGTGAAATTTTGTACTTACCATTTTTTAAGTTTATAAAGCATTTATTTAAGTGAAATATGTTGTGTGGAAACTAAAAAAATAGTTATTTTTAGTAAATATTATTTCTAATTTGAAAATAAAATTTTTTAAATAAAGCAAGAGCTAAATAAAGTTTATACAAACTTTTTAATTAGGTTTCTTCATTTTTAATTAAATTTTATTGTTAAAAGAGCTGTAATTTGACAATCTATATAATTTCTAGACTTTTTTTTTTTTATTAATTGCTGTTTTATTTTCTTTTTTTCTAATTTAAAAAAAAGTAATATATAAATGAAACAGGAATTACCTTATTAAGAAACTAGAACTGTTTCCATTTTTCTTAATTGATAAGATAATACTTTATTTCTATTAAGACATTTAATGTTGAATCTTTAAAAATAAATCTATTAAACTCTTGGCCAATGTATTATGCTATTCGTTCGGCATCCACTTTTAGCTGCAGATTCTTTCTTATCAAGTTACTTCTGTGTACTCAACTGTACTGTGAATGTTTTCACTCTGATCTTCAATTGAATAGTTTATAGGCTCAATTCCCACCTTGGATTTAGTTATTTAGAATAGCTTAGAATTCACTTTATATTGTCAGCCCAAGGCATATTTGCCCTCATGTGTAAAAAGTTATAAGTTGCAAACCTTTCTTTCACCTGCCAAAAGGTTGTCATAGAATGATTAATCAATTTATAGGGTGGCTATAAAAGCTGTAAGTCACATGTTTTTGCTCAACAGTAATTTATGAATTATTTCTATTTGAGAAAAAATTATAAATTAGGTGAAGTATATTATCTACGATTTCAAACTGCAATATGTATTTTTAAAAGATATGTGAGACGTAATTTTTTCTATGATTTCCATGCTCTTGTAGATATTTTGTAAAATTTTACTCCTATGTTTGTATTTAATATAAAGAAATTAATATTATTTATCCTTGAACAAATCATTGTATTTTATCACTTTCAGTTAAGATTTTAGGAGATAATATACGTAAATTAAATAATTATTATTTGAATTAAAACCTTTTTTTAACACATACAATCTTCCTGTGCACCAAATGTACAACACTCGGTCTTACTGAAATAAGTTAACTAAAATATTAAATGTTGCATACATAAATAAAACTAACAAAAGTAGAGAACAGCAGTCTGGGTTTCATAAAAACTGATAAGAAATTGCCTTAGTCACACTGAATATTTTCAGTTCTTTTTGTTAGCTATCTTTGATTTGATCTTTTTGTCCCTATCTTGAGATTCTTTGAACATTCACATAAATTATTTGATCTTAAATTGAAATGAAACAACAAATTGGTAACTTGCAAATTTACTGTGACTACATAAAAACTGATTTTAAAGCAACCTTAGCTGAGAAATCAGTTCTTCCATTTCTATAGAGTCCTTGATGAGCTTGCAAATAAAAGCAAAACAGATATCAGTTTCTTTATTTCTGAGCGAACTCACAGTAAGGTTTCAATTACTAATTTGTGGCTGGTGGTAATATTGTTCAAATGATGAAATGGAGAAAGTGAACTAGAACAAATAAGATACCTTGATCATGCTGTCTTATTATTTTTAATGCATGTGACAGTAAGATAAGTACACAGAATTTCAACTTTTAAAACTATATTCATTCCATATATTGCGTTACTGAATTATTGCGTGTTTGTTTCCTTTCATTAATAAGTCCTATTGCCTTTAATATTTTATTTTAACAATAACAATTTTTATGATTATATTCCATAAAATAAATTCTCACACCATAATACTCTGGTGCCAATACGATCTTCATTCGACCGCATCCAAATAGCAACTGACTAGATTCCCCTTCGCATAGGGAAGATGCGCTTCTCATTCCCCTTTAGGGATTTACTGTGGCTGAGTTGCCACACCATACATAGTGATTAAAATAACAAACTTCAGAAAGGTCTTGTAAAAAACAATTGTAAAGCCAATCTTATTCATCTTGCTACCATCTGCAAAGAAAATTGTATTAGAACCCATTGCATTAGTGTCTTTATAATCACAAAAATTTATGGGTTCTGAAATATCTTGGATGATACTATGAAAAAACAACTGAAAGAAACAAAAGTGTAGGCATGCATTATTTAAAAAGTCAGATTAAAGTTGTATGATTTAGTAGATTGTGCTGATTGTTGCTTATGAAAACCAATTTCATAGAAATCAAAATAAATAATACCATATATAGAGTTCATACCACTCCTGGAAGCTCCTTTAATTTGATTATTTTTACCTTAGACCTTTGTAATCTTGGAAATGTTTCATTCTTTATACATTTATTTTTTCATTAAACTAAGGTATATGAATTTTTCATTTTGTTTTTTAAAATTAAAAATTAAATAAATTGAAGAATTTGAATAACAGTTTTTTTTATAAACAAACCTATAAAAAAATACAAGATTGATTGAGGAACAGAATTTTTTTAATGAAACTGAAACAAATGAAACAGATTGCTTTTATAATTGCTTATTGCTCTCATTAGCAACAAAGAAATTAATAAAAAAAATTCTGTTAAAATTTCTATTCATTAGAACAGTCTAGTTCAAAAAAATATTTCATATTTAATATACAAATTGTTATTAGTAATAAATCATTTTTTAAGTAAATTGTTGTAAAGATTTAAGTAAATTGTTGAAGCTTTCTTTATCATCATTTGATGCTAAAAAATTAATGTATTAGAATACGATTGTGCCTTAAAAGAATTCAATATGCTTCATAGAAGAATTTAAGCAATTAAAAAGCAATTTGTGATTTTTGAAGTTGTACTGAGAAATATTTTATCTGAATATTTTTATTTTTCATAAATTTTTATGCTATTAACTATCAATTTTTTGCCAAAGATTTCTACAACAAAAATTTCAAACACCTTTATTTCAGCTTTAAAGAAATTTAAAATAGGAAATCAAGGCTTTGAATTTTGACCACGACCAAAATAATGTTAATACCAATTCAAAATCTTCAAAGTGATGAAAAAAAGCAGTTTTTTCATTCAAAATGCAATTGATTGCAAATTTCAAAGAACAACCTCCATTTTTTTAAATCTTGGTATCTAAATACTGCTGTTTCTTGGGTATATAACTGTTTTGTACTGTTTGACTTATTAATTTACTTTTTTCTCAGAGAGCTCATTTAACAGGAACTGTGTTTTAAAAGGTATTACATAGAGTTGGAGTTATTTGTGCTCAAGGCAGGAATTGAATTCGATTTTTATACAAAACTGAGATAACCCCCCAATAAATTTTATGCTGCAGATGTTAAGTTCACCGAAAATTGATCGCAATGAAATTGGAACCATGGAATTGGAATTTTTTGAAATTTCAATGAAATAGGAATTTTTTATTATTTCCTCAAATTTTGCATTATCAGAATTTGCTAAAAAGCAACATCCCTAACCCACATTTATAATACAAGAATAACTCAGAAATTTAACATTAGTGAATGATTAAAAAAATGGGTCTAGGGAATTATATGTAATGGTGTATTGCTTAGGGAAAGTTTAAAAATAAACAGAAAAACAATTTTTTATTGATTATTAATGATAAAATATTAGAAAAAGAACAGAAGATATTTAAATTGAAACTTACCTAAAATATTGCATTTTTTCCTCCTCAGTTTTATTTACTTATTCTAATTTGAGTAGTTTGTTTTTCTTTATCTTTTAAGTGTGCAATGATAATAAAAGGAACTATGTAAACAAATTTAAAAATTCTAAATATATTACATACAATATTTAAGTAATCAGTTAAAATATTTAAATAAAATTATTTGTAACAATAGACTCATTCATTTGAAACAATCATTTGTTTAGAATTAAAAATATTCAAATTAGTTTTTACGCAATTTTATCTCATTCCACCTTTAAAAATATTGATAAATTTGATGTGTTAGTATTTGTCTAATGTGAATGAATTCATCTCTAGGGAAATTCCTTGAAAGTCGTGTAGTTAATTTCTTGATTATTTTATAAACCCTGCGTGTGGCTCCATTGAATGTGAATTTGTAAAGTATATTTAATCAATCGAAGAAAGTATTTAATTTTATGCAGTTCAAAATGTCAAACACAATTATGCATGTTTATTAAATATATTCATTAAGAAGTTATTTAAAGGAATAAATTCATCATTTTTACTGATAATACAGTATACTATAGTATTGTAAAATATTTTTAATAAGTGAAATTTTAAAAAGATTAATAGTGAATACCTTTAAACTTGGCATTATATACTGCTCTTAAAGAATGGCTTAAAAAATGTTTAAGTTCTCATATTTGACTGCTTTACCTATTTTGTAAATTACCTATATCATGAATATGTATTCATACATCATGAACATTTTTATTAAATATTATTAGGAATTTAAAAAAAATTAAGAAGTTTATATTAAAAAAGCGTTTTTTGTCTAAAACATAAAATATATGCATAATTTTTCCAAGTTGAAAATATGTTTTAGTTGCAAAACATAATTCTGAATACTTTGTACAAACAAGGTATAATAATCGAAACTGATGCTTGCAATCTTTGGAAAACTTCCAAAATTCATTAATTGATGTGAAGTAAATGTAATATTTTTATTAAAATTAATATTAAAATATCAACAATTTTTTAAATTTGTAATTCTTTCATTTAAATACTATATATCAAACTCATTGATAATAAATCATTTATTATACATATTTTTAAAAAATGAAAATTGCTTGATTTTTAGATGAACATATTTTTATTTAAAACTTTGTTCTATATAAAAAATTTCTATGAATGTTTAGCACATTTTATTGTGTATTTTTGAAAAATTAGTATTTTAAATATAAAACTTCTTTCATTTATATATTTTAATTCACAAAGATAGATTTTTTGATCTTAACATATTTCTCACAACAATAATTGATTTAACATAATTTGAACACTCTAATCCAGTATTATTATCTTGATCTTATCATAGTTAATAGATAACATTGATATTAATTTATATAATATTATGCTTTAATAATTATTACCTAAATAAAATCAACACTTATTAAAATAGTAAAAAAAAATTTTTTTAATTTAACTTGAATTTTCTTATAAATATATTGCATGAACAATGTTTGTGTGGGTAAAAAACATTGCATCCTTCTTAAATAAGCTTGTGTAATATTTCGAAATTGTATGCAACCTCTCGTATAAAAATTTATTTGTGTTAAATTACTTAATTTTCATCATTGAAAATGTTGATATGTATTTTCAGATTATCACTATAAAAGTTTCTTAAAAACAAAGATTCAGTTTGTTATATTGTCAACTTTTATGCATATTATATAACATGCATAAAAGTTGACACACAAAATAAGCTTTATGTGTTTGGATTATTTTTCATTTTTATGATTTTCTCAAAGTGAAGAAATGTTATGGCATTTTTTCTAAACCACAGTTTGAAGTATTTTTTAATTTATGAAGTTCCTAATAATTGTACAGATTATTTTTAAAATACTGCATCTTCCTCTGCTGTTTCTTAAGTATATTACAACTCTTTTATAAATGTTGCATATATATAAAGAGTATTAAGGAAGATATGGAAATTATTTAAAAATTTTGTATAATATTTCATTTTCAAACAAAAACCTATTCAGCATTGATTTACTGGAAATCAATTAAAATCTATTATCATACACTTTTAAAAATTTTTATGAAATTATTGAAGATTAATAAAGGATTATTAATCTTTTAAAGATTAATAACCCTTATTAACTCTACTAAAGAGGATTACTTTAAGTAAATATATCCTTTATAAAATGTGGAAATGTTTTTAAGTATTAGAAGTGCTGTTAATTGGTGTTCATGACATTTAAATTCTTAATTTTTTTTAATGTTTCCTGTTAATCAGTTAAGCATTGTTTTTCAAATGTCAGCATTTACTGCTGTATATATTTAATAGTGTTTAAATGTAAGTTCTTTTATTAAGCAGAAATTTTATTGTAAATGGATGTCTTCTGTGCACAACAGTGGAAGATACCAAACACATTTTATAATTTCAAATTTTTAAATATTGGCAACCATGTGTTTGGGTTAAAGAGGCATAAACAAGCAAATATTTTTAATATATCAGTCTTTCGGTAATATTTTAATTTTCTGATTATCATTTTATATCAAAGTAATATTCTTAACTAGTTAAAGAATCTATTGAATAATAATTTGTGTTTCCAAGAAAAATTTTGTTTTAAAGGATTAATTAAAAGTATTCTACTATTTATTCATTTACAAAAAATAAAAAGTGACAGATATGTTAAAATGTCAAATAAGGGAAAAAATTTTGTATATAAAATTTTTCATATCATGCACAATTAAGAAACAAAACAATTTTAACAACTAGAGGTATACAATTTCTACATTATTTTCCCTTTAATTTTATTGACATGTAAATGAAATAAAGCATTTTATAAATATCCTTAAGTTAAAAATATTAATGTTTTTATATTAAAATCTTCAAACTTTAAAATATTTATAAGATTTTAAATTAATGCTTCGATTGTTACAAAGAAAAAATCAAATTGATGCAAAAATCTGGTTTGATATTAAGCTTCGAAAATATATTTTTGGTCAAGCTACACTTACAGTTGGTGAGCAACTGTGTGAGATTATAAGTACTAAATAAACTTAGTTCTTAGAATATCATACACAGATAATGAAACTAATAAATTAAAATTATTTGAATGGATTATTTGTAGAATTTTAATTTCATCATTAATCTAAAATGTAGTTTTTTTTTTCCTTTCTAAATGTACTTGTGTAATAGTTATTCATTGATATATAATGTTGATTATAGATGACAAGTTGTGTATGTTTCCAAAAAGTGTTTGAAGGTGTAATGATTATATATTTCTGACACTTAAAAAGGAAATATTGAATGAAACATAACATTCTGGTAAATTAAAATTCTGGAAAGTTAATTTACTAATGAGAATACATTCAGAAAGATGATTTCTGTATTGTAGTTGATTTACTATATGTTCATTGCATTTAACGTAAAGTTTATAAAAATTTCAAAATTGACTATAAAATGCTCTCCTAGTTAATTTTTATTTCAGAATAATGTACACATTTTCTTGTATTTTCATACCACTTCTAAAATACATTTTGCATACTTGTAATACTAAAAATTAGCACAGCAGTGCAACTTTTGTTGATATTTTTAAAACAATTATATATAATTTTTTTAAACTAATCTTGTCATTATTTGCAAATGCTTCATGCTGTATAAATTCATAGCTCTCCAAATGCAATATATTTTTTTCCTTCTACATTGCCTGCTTATTATGGAAATTTCTTAGAACTGATTATTAGTGTCATTTTATTTGTTGAATTTCATTTCAGATGTCAAGAATAAAGGGAATGAAAATATTACTGCTACATTAATTGTGGACAAATTAAAAGTAAAATCTCGTCCAGTTAAAGCAACTTCGCCAAATCGACCTGGAACACAACCCTGTCCTACATGTGGCAAAGTGTTCAGTAATTCCAGTGCACTTACAAAGCATAAACTAACACATAGCGATGAAAGAAAATATGTGTGTCCACTATGTGCCAAAGCTTTCAAAAGACAGGATCATTTGTAAGTATCTAAAAACTAGATGAAAACTTGAATTAAATTTTTATGATAACAGTGCTGTATTTCTAAATTTTTTCAGCAAATTATACTACTCTTCCAAAAGTCTACTTTCTAGAATAGATTTTTTTTGTAGATTTATTCATTTTTTTACATGCAAATTGAAAAATTACCTTTTTTAAAATGTTATTGACTGTATTTAATAAAATGAATTAAATATATTTAATATTATCATTTAAAACCCCTACTTTGTCATTTTGATAACTTCTAAAGTTAAAATATCTTTATGTATTCCTTTTCCTGTTAATGTTTTTGTCAAAAATCTCTAAGTAATAATAAAATTTTCATAAATTAGTTGAATCTTAAAAATGTATATTAATGTTATCACTCTGTTTTCATTCAAGAAATTATTTTATTTACCTTTTTTAAGGGTGTTCCTTAAGATTAAATATAGATTTTTAAATCATGAAAAAAATTATTTATTTTCCAAAAAATATATACATGTAATTGGGCATATTATAAAAAATCTGTCATTTGACCTAACTTTAAATTTCAGATCGAAAAGGTGAATCAAAATCTGTTATGTTTAGTAAACTGGGTATCAAATTTATTAAACTTGATTTCCATGTTTATTAAACATGGCAATAATTTCTATGTTTAATAAACTGGTGTGAATTATCAAAATTTAAAATTATGCTATGAACTAATAAATATTTTCTGCTATAAACTATCAAAAGAAGACCCAAAAATTTTAGTTTCATTTTCAAGTATGCACAATTAATTTTAGCTATGTCAATAAAAAAATTTCAACAATCTTTATAATTCTGTCAAACTTTATTTTGCAATAGAGAGATTTATGTATGTATATAATTTAAAATATATTTTATATAAGCAGCAGTTAATGATTTCTCAACAAAAATGCCATAACTCTGAAAAAAGCAAAATTTTTTAAATATTTTAAGGAAATATATTGAGAAAATGCCTAACAACACTTTTAAAATGACTTGTTTGCTGTTATATTTGACATTATATTGTAACAAGTGAGATTATGTTATTTCCTATTTGTTAACTAAATTCTTAAGAATTTTTTCTGAGTTTCAGATTAAAACATTTTTATTGAAAAACTATAGCACTGATTACTGGTATCGATATTAAAAATTTTTGTTTATCTGATATATTTTTCAAGAATAGTTTTTCTTCACAAATCATCCCTCAAAATAAGATATTCACCTATTTTCGAAATAATTTTTATGTACTCTGGTTTTTTATTTATTATTATTATATGCTTTAATGACTTGTATTTATTTTGTCTTGAAATTCAAAAATGATTCTTTAAAAATTTCCAGTGCATTATTTTAGAATTTATAATTAATGAAATGCCTGTAAATGGGATATGTTTATGTGTTTCTAATCAATTTTTTTATAAATATATTCTTAAAATTCTTTACTTTTACTTTACATTTAATTTTTTTAAACATTAATTCTTCCATTAAACTTTTCATTCTTCCTATTTAAAAAAAATGTTTTTTAAATTTCTAAGGCTGTAATCATATATTATCAGGTAACAAGTTAAAAAGTTAAATGTTTATACTTCGTTTAAGTTTAAACATATTTCATCATTTCTGTTTTATTCAAGATTAATAGTTTATGCAAATTTAAATGTGTTTTTAATTACTATTACATTTTAGAAATGGCCACATGCTTACCCATCGAAATAAAAAACCCTTTGAATGTGATGCTGAAGGTTGTGGTAAAAGTTATTGTGATGCAAGATCATTAAGAAGGCATAAAGAAAATCACCATTCCACTACATCCTCAAATTTATCCACATCCATGAATAGCCAAGTATCTGTGATACCAGGTTTAGCACATCTGGGATTTAATGTTCAAACTTCTTTCCCAGCTAGTGTAATTACCAGTAGTTCTGGTGCTGGATTTACTGAGACATCAATGGCAAATAGAATTCAATATGCTCCTCCACCTACTACAGCTTCCCTTGCTAATCGTGCATCTCCTGCTATATCTAATACAGAAAGCACTTCAAGAACTGTAACAAGCTCTGTAGTTAGCTCTGTAATACCTAGTGCTACTTCTCATTTACAA
The DNA here is from genome assembly GCA_037975125.1 of Latrodectus hesperus. Lineage (NCBI taxonomy): Eukaryota > Metazoa > Arthropoda > Arachnida > Araneae > Theridiidae > Latrodectus > Latrodectus hesperus. Next base: position 63,282,958 of record CM075861.1, read on the forward strand.
TTCTTAACATTCCAGCAGCAATCTAAGAATCAACAAGGGACTTCACCTCCGAAAACTAAAACAGAAAATGAGGTACTCTCATCGTGGCAACCGCAGACAATCAATACAGGTGCTTTGCTTCTTGCACAAAATTTTGGAGCTTCACAGTCCCTTAATCAGTCTCAGTCAGCTTTAGTATCAAGAAACTTTGAAGTTTCTAATACAGACCAAGGAAATTCATCTGGATCAGAACTTTCTCAATCACAATTGCTTTCGCTGAAACACGATTCCAAAAAAACAGATGTATCATCATCTCAAGATTCAAGAGAACAAATATCATTGGAAGAAGCTGTTTTATCAGAAGCTTGTTTTGAAGTTGTAAGCTCTTCAAATGGCGCGAAGCAAATTGTTGCCCTTACGCCACAAGGATCTATGAATTTACAATTTGAGTCTGCATCTGGTACTGTTGTTCGCATTCAAGAGGGGGAATCACTATATTCTCGTCCTTCAATGCAGATTGTAAAAATAGAAGCATCTGATCAAAGTAATACTGGTTCTTCTGTGCCAACTACACCAACTGTTAAAGAAACTCCTGATGGATCTCAAATAGAGAGTCCTTTACTCCAACAACTTCTGAATCAACAGCAGAATGTTATTAATGGTACTGGTATTAATAGTTCACGCTCTGATCACTCATTTTTGTCTTCATTACAAGAACAACAAAAACAAACAACATCTACACAACAATCATCAGTTTTAGTGACATCATGGTCACAGGTAATTATCATTTTTATACTTATAATCTCTATTTTTCACATTAATTGCTATTACAGAAATTTTAAACATAATTTATATAATTAATTATGTAGTAGTATTTGCAATAATTGGTACAATTCCAACTATAACCTTGTATGAAAATCATTGTAAGAGTAAAGAAAAATCATAATTATTGTGTGTTGTGAATATTTGTATCGTGTATTGTTTAAAAGGATTTACATTTTTAGGAATTGCAAAAAAAAGTACTAACATTTTATTTACATTTTCTGACCTAAATAATTTTCATTTATTGGCTATATAATTTATCTAAACTCCAAAGCTTATTTCTGAAGGAAACTGCTTAACAATCACTTCAATGATTGATTATTAGGGTTTGATAATATAGCACCCAATAATTAATTGTAGTATCAGCAATAATTTCTAAAAACCCTTAAGGAATATAGTGGTCTAATTTACTTAAATATATGCATATTACACCATAATGTATAGCTGGATTGCAAACAAATTTGAAAATATAAATGATTGAAAAGAATACACATTAAATTTTATCGTTTAAAAGAAAAAATTCACAAATAATAAAAACTTAAAAATCTCTAAAAGAAAAAAATTTTTTTAATAAGTTTAGTATTTAGTAGATAATTTGAAATAGTACATGTTTAAAATACAAATCCTTAGATTATTATAACATTCATCATAAATGGTATTTTAAATTATACCCAAAACAGATTCAAGGTGAGTGAATTTTAACTTTCCTTTAAATCAAAATTGAAATAAAGCTATGCTTCACAATTAAACATTTTCTTTGAAAGGGTTATCATATCTAATTGTCTAAAATAAAGATTAATTTTATTATCTTGATGCTATCCGTTATAATACCTAAAAATAAAAAGTAGATGTATTTTCTCTTAATATTATTGCATTGAGGAGAAGTATCCAGTTTGCTGTTTTTAATTCCTATTAGATGACTTTTGAACATCAGAAAGCTAGGTTGCAGATTTGCACCATAATTATGATTTATTGATATAATTTTTTCAGTATTGATTTGATCAATATTGTCATATAAAGGATTTATTCACAAGAAATTGCTTGACAAAGTACGGCTGTTATCTTCATACATCATTTTATCTCATCAACATCATTTTTTTAATTTGGATTCCAAAGGGTTCTAAAATTTATCTAATTTAAACCTTTATTAGCACAGAAATTAACCTTAATAATAATTTTAAAGCCTCAATTACAAAAGCAAAAATTCATGATATAGAGTACATCTACGAGTTTCCTTCAAGATTAATTATGAGCATGATATTTTCCCCTTTGAAATAATGCTTCATTTATAAATAAGACACTAAAATGTGATTAGAAAAATGTTAAATTATATCATTATAGGCTTGTTTTCATACTGTGATTAAATAAGCATTAATGTTTAATATATTTCAGTGGGTGGAAGCAGAGACAAAGGTATTTATAAAATAGTAAAATTTTTCTGTTTTTGAATCTTCAATATAACATGCCATTTAGTGTTTACACTTTTAATGGTCATGCAAAATGTCTTAAATATGTTTAATCTTCTTAAGTGTGCTAAAAAATTTTTATATCTTCATTAAATTGCGATAATTTTTCTATCCATCGGCCTCCCATATCTTAAAATAAGCAAATTGCAAGTCTATATGCCCATTTTTAAGATCATACGGCTTATAAAAAACATAATTTCTGCTATTTTTGTAGATTTAATGTTTAATAATATGCATATCTTTACCAAATTATTCCACAATTAATTACAAAAATAACATTTTTATTCCTTGATAATGCCAGGTTTTGTGTCCGTGAATACTGAAGAGAATAACAATATTTTGTTTACAATTTTTCCAAGTAATCAAACTTCTCTTGGAAGGAAATAACAGTAAATAAATGATATATGATCATCACAGTAGCTCTTAAAGTTTCAATATTTATGTATGCATTTGAAGTGCTTATTTTTGTGTTTTAAGACATCCATAATTTGTGGTGAGACTGGCCATTGATCTTTATGCTCTGAATTTTGTTTCAGCAGTTTGTAGGTTTTGTTCCCATCTCAAGTTTGAATATTTATGTTACATAGAATGTATTTTAAACTGATTTCCAATATAATTAGTCCTCATGTGCCAAAAGGGATCATTAAATGACAAACCCAATAATCAATTTTTTTTCAAGTAACATAATTTTGCTTTATTGTTCTCCAAATGATATTATCAAAACAATTTAAAAATTAACAAAATTGATTAACTACATTTGAAATTCAGTTCTGATAAATAATATACAAATACATTAATTTACTATACAATAACTGTTTTCCATTGCAGTTTTTTGGCTGTTTTTAATTAAATCCAAGCCATTATTATACATCACACTAATTGAGGTTTTAATGTGTAAAATTTGTCTAAAAATTTTTTACTGTTACTCTGTGGACTAATTTAGTTTTCAATTTTCCTGTTCAAATTTTATTTGTAAGCAATGTTACAGTTGTCTAATCCTCATTATATTTATGAGTTCAAATTCCACTTTGGGATTGAATATGTTTATAATAGAATCCATTTTAAACTAGTTCTTGGTCTAATTTGGCTTTGTGTACAAAATGTGATAGACAAAGCAAAGCTCATTATTTTACTTTCAATCACAGGATAAAATTTTCCAATTTTATTAGGATATTTGAACATAAATAAAACATTATTAACATATCATTATGTTAATCTTTTCTGTGTATAAAAATTAGGTAAAAGTTTACTTACTGTTACCCCTTGATTTTTTTGACACTAAGAATTAGGCACCAAAATGTGAATAACAAAATGGCAACCCTAATACTAAGTTAGTCAAAGCACTAGAAACATTATGGTTACCAGAAATTAAATATTTTGCCAAACAATCCGTATTAAGTTCAGTCTCAAACATTTGTAAAATTTTTACAAATAAAAATAACCTTACCTAATATGATTGGGGGAAAGCTATTGCTTACATTGCCACTGTTGTTTTTTTTTATGAAGTTTTGACACTTAGAGCAAAAAATCTTGATGGATTGTTCTCATTGGTTTATTACAACATTGCTGGGTAAAAAAGATTGAAATGTCAGATTAAAGCTAGCTATTTCTAGCTTTTGTCAATTCTTACTAGTTTACTCCTCATATTTTCATGTCTTTGACTACACTAAATGTTTTTAATAAATATTGCTTGCACATTAAGTTTGACTTTAAGGTGCGTGATTTTTATCTTCTATTTCTTTCCTTCCAATAACAAGATTTTTTCCTTGTTACTGTGTGTGTGTGTATTATTATATTTTTTTTTAACTTTTAAAAGGAAAATTATAATCAGTCTTTATTTCACCAGAATATTATCTAATAATTTTTATTATTTGGGAGAGGGGTGAAAATTAGCCAAAGTAAATTGAAAATTACTGGAGCTTAAAATATTTTAGCATGTGAACTCTCCCTGTACAAATAAAATAAAAAGTGAACATATGATATTTTACTAAAGTCTTTTGGATACTGTTTAAACATTATTTAGCCACTGTCTCAGAAAAAACACATTTAGACTCCATGCTACCTAAATGTTTTTTTTTTCCCTCTCTCTAATCTTATAATCTTCAGAAATCCATTCAAGAGTGTAAGCATATTTTGTTAGACATCCAAGATTAAGCCAACCTTTTCCATGTATCCAGAAATTGATTTAAGTACAAAAGTATTTTGAAGACAGCATCAAGATTGCCATAAACTTTTCCTTAAAATATTTATTTTCTAAATTTCCTGTCTAGTTTAGTGTGGATTTAAAATTTATTGAAACAAAGAAAAATTTGGAATTAATTGAAATGAAAGATTAACAAACAGTTTAAAAATTCTAGTAAATAAATTTTACCTATATGGAATTCATTACAGGTACATTTAGCTGTTTGATAAGCTGACTCATTCTATTTAAATCTTATTTTCTTCTATGTATGCCTATAAGATATTATTTTCAAAGATGAATAACATTAAAAACCTCAAAGGGAGATAATTCCACAATTCAATATGCATTCTGCTATAAGTAACTTCTTACTGCTCTAATACATTTGGATTGCTGCCAACTCTACTGATTTTATCGGGAAACTCCTGGTTTTTCATAATTTTGCCCGATTTCCTGATAATGTATAAAATCTACTGATTTTTGGCAACTTCAGTGAAAAACTTGATAATAGCTGAAATTTTGGCAAAAAAGTCTATGAAGTTGTTTTAGTAGATGAGTTTCTGAAAAATGTTTTCCAATACATCCCGGTTTATGCTTACAATTTTAATTATTTTACATTTTAATGCACAATGTGAATGGGCGTTCAGTCGTATATAAAAAATAAAGAATAAATTCAGATCTCACTTTCTGCTGAAAGTTTGAAAAGTTTAATTATAGCTAAATATTTTCAAAATGAGAAAAAATGTTTTGAAACAGCAGTTCACCAATTCATTTCTAAAAAATGCTAAGTCAGCAACGCCTGAAAAAAATAAATTGCCATGAGTTATTCGAATTTGAAATGTAGTATGTTTTTTATGGACAAAGTATTTGCTAATTTTTATATTCTTAGAAGTATTTGCCACTGAATTAAATTTGCTTAGTAATGTATTTTATGTTTTTATCTGATTTTACAAGTTTAATATTGATAAATTGCACTAGTATAGTATAAATTGCTCTATAAAAAATAAATATTGGGATATAAACGTTAATTGCTTATTTTTTTACATGTAGTACATTCTTTTATTTTCCATAGTTCCTTCATGAGGTTGATGAATATTTTGTTATAATAAGATTAGCACAAAATATTTTTAACATAAAGCATTCTCAGAATGTATTATTTAAAGAGTAAAATTGTCTTTCTGCAGTACTACCATTTTAAACATACTGTTTCAAGCAAAAATGTTGCTAGTAGTGTCTCCTGATTTTTTCCTTCAAAATCTGTAGAATCTACTGATTTTTTTCCTCCAAAGTTGGCAGGTATGCATTTGTCATCTAATCAGCAACTATAGAAGTCACTAATGTCACTTTAATATGAATTATACATATTACTGTATTTTTTGTCACTAAATAGTTTTGAGATATTAGTGTATAGTTTTATTATTTTCTCAATAATTACAGGGTCAAAATTATTTGGTGGCACGTCTATGGCCTCATTAATTATTTCTTTGAAAATAAATGTTATATTGATCCATAAAGGCTTAGAGCCCTGTTCTAGACTAATAATTGATCTATGAATTAAAGAATCCTCTAACATTGCATGAATGCCTTACTGTAGTCTGAAAAAGATTACAGTTAAGTCCTAAGAGCCAGTACAATGATTAATGTGCCAAACTGTGGTTTACTACTCTGGAATTTATTCTAGCACTTTTAAGGTGTAACTTGCAATTTTATGATGTAACCTAATGTGAGCATAACAAAATTTGTTTGGAATTTTAATAGCCCTTGAAGCATTTATGGTTGAAATTTAAGTGTTTATTGCTTTAAAAGTGTATCAAACTGAAATTTAAGTTTTTTTGTTTTGAAAGTGTTTATCAAATTAAAAAATTTGAATTTTAGTATTATTGTATATGAAATAAAAGGCATGGATAAAGATAAATTAATTTTGCATTTTTTTTAACTCTATAAGTGGTGATAAGGCAAGTACTTTTACTTTATGTGTTACTCAATTAAAATTACTGTTCTATAATTTTGTAATTTACTGAATATTGTATAGAAATATTTGACCTATATTTAAGTTTATAATGAATTACAATTCTTGATTTTTCACAAAAATGTATGCTTAATAATAATACAATCAGAAACTCTAGTTTTTTCATAAAAATTTTATTGATTTAACTTTATTACCTGGTTTTCTTTGAGGTTAAACTGCATTTAACCTGATATTTATTAATGTGAGTGTCACTGCCTGATTAATTAAAATCTGTTTTTTTATCAGAATGTATGTATGTTTCTATTGTTGTTTTAGTTTTATTGCATAGTTCTTTCCAGGGTTAAATTGCATTCTCATTAATGTTTTTTTAAGGTGGGTGCCACTGCTTGGTTAGTTAAAATCTGAGTTTTCATAAAAATGTAATTTACATTACTCATTCAGTTTTATTCCCCATTTGTCTCCCACTGTAGACTGTGATATTTTATATTTGTATTAATATGTAATCTTGGGAAATTGGTTTCTAATTATTAATAGTTTAATATTTCTGTAGTAAGTAATTATAATGAAATATTCAAAATTTTGATATTTGAAATTTAAAATAGTACGAGGTTGCAATGTTCAAATTGAAAGCCTGATTGGTTTTTATAACCAGATGTTGTGCAAAGTGTTATAATTTAGGTTGATAAGATAACTATGCACTGCTTGGTGTGAAAATTAGGAATTAATTTTACTTAAGCTTGAAATTTATAATATTTTGAATGGTGGATATGTAAAACTAATCCTTAAAAATTCTTAAACTGCTGAAACAAGACTTTCTTCTTAAAATAGTATCTAGTTATTTATTAAAATGCTCACAATTATAATTTATTTAAATCATGAAAGATATAAATCAATAATTTTAATATTTCTCTTGTGTGTTTTTATTCAATATCATAAATCATTTAACTTTTTGTTTCAGAGTATGCCATAGTCAAATTAATTCATGATTTCAAATAACTAATAAATTTAATAAATATATGTTTTGCTTAAAAAACAAAGGTTTCTTTTGTAATTCTGCATAAGCTGAAAATCTAATGCTTTTAAAATTAAATATCTTTGCTTGTTTGCGTGTTTCAAATATTCAGATTGAATTGATTTGAAATTTATATATAAAATTTTTACATAATCTATTTTATGCTTACACTGTATTATGTGTTTTCTTAACTTGCTATTACAGGTGCCATTTGCAGGAACAAATTCTACTTCTTCACGTTTAAGGTAAGATTTTTATTACTAATTATTTTTAAGTTAAGTGTTAGATCCAGTTATTGTAGATATTTATACTTTCTTGATAAAACTTGTATTTTGAATTGTAACATTCCAAAATTTCATTGGATAATTTCAAAACAGGCAATTAAAAATACAAAGCAAATGGGCAAATTTTCTTTTGCAGTACTCCATGACTTAATGATGAGAAGCAGTGCATTTATCATTATATATATTCCTCAAAGAACAAATGGTTAGGAAAGTTCAACCCATTAGATATTGCATTTCTGCTTTGTCACGATATCTGTAAGAATGTGTTTGGAAAATCCAGAATTCCTTTCTTTACAACTCAGGAGTGTGACTTATTGCCTTTAGGAAAATATGTATTTATTATTAATAAAAGCTCCATAGCTAATTTTTCATTATATTACTTAATCAAATGTATTCCTATAGAAAATTTTAAATTTCAAATCATTGACATCAAATGTGTTAATAGAAGTATTGAAGTTTGTAAAATGAATTTGAAAATTATATATATTATAATATATTTATAGAATTTGTGTGTGTGTGCAAAATATAAACATGAATTAGAATTAGAATAAGTTATATTTTGGTGAAAAAGAATAAAAATTAGAAAAGGGCTCTTTATGAAGCATTATTGATAAAAAAAATATTAATTGAATTTTTTCAACAATCTTCTAAGGAATTAAAACATACAATTTTATGCATAATAAATATATCAGGGTTCACACAACTCCTTTTTTTTCCAATGGCGGGCACGAACCCTATGCCACAACAAGGCCAGAGACTGCTACTCATTTCTCATTACTCAGCGGGCACCTGTGAACCAAGTCACGGAGGCGAGTAGCGTTACCCGCGCTATACCACCACAAACCCGTTTATAGGGCGGGCCACATTCATACAACATCACAGAAGAAAGGACAGAGTACAGAGAAGGAAAGAAACATCCATGCCCGAACCAGGATTCGAACCCGGGACCAACAGCTCAGGAGTCAGGAACGCTAACCACTCAGCCAATCGGTCGGCTCACACAACTCCTTGAAACTCCTTAAATTCAAAAAAAAATTTTTTTTAAGGAAACTTGAAACTAATGGTATTTTGACTTGACTCCTTGAAAATGAATTACTCCTGGAATTTTTTCTTTTCCTTGATGCATTTTTTTCTAAAAAATAATATAATTTGTTAAATTTTTTTGTTTTAGTATTTTAAATTTTCAATAAAATTGTCAGGAAATTTAATTTAGTATTAATTTTAATATTGTGACTAGATGGCAGCACAATTGATATTAAATTATTGTATTCTTAACTATTGACTTGTATTAACATTAGCTACAATAATAGCTAGTTCAGATACAATAATTTCATGATAATTTATTTTAGTAGTATTTAGATTTATGTAAAGTGAAGTAATTACCAAGCAAAATCAATATGTTGTGCAACTAAGGCGGGCAATTTTAATTGATGCTTTTTTTATTTGCTGCTGTTTTCCTAATATTGTATAAAATTCTTAGAATATTAATTTTTAAATTTTTGAGTTAAAACATACTTTTCCTGTCTCTGTTGATGAAAATTGCATATAATTTAATTGAATTGGGATAAATTTGTTTATTAATGAAATAAAGACTGAAATAAATTATTTAATACGTGTGGTTGAATTTGTCTTTTTCACTGACCAGTGGACTCTGGAAAAGCCATACAAAGATTGGCTTTTACGTGCTTCAGAAATAATGCATGCCCATTGTCTGTTTTGCCAGAAAGACTTATGTATTTCAAAAAGGGTGCAGCATGTCCATTTTTGGACCTTGTGCCATGTAACCCAACCAAAAAATCTGTATTTCAAATATGGGCGAATCGGCAATTAAATCCCAATAATATGGAAGGGAAAAGGCATATATATTTATTAGAACAAGATATATCCTTTAAAAAATCTACTCATTTAAAAGATTTTTTCTCTTTTGCTGGTTTTTTTTTAAAGCATGCTCTGAAATTTTAGATTCATTAGTTTCTTCAAAAGTTTTAAAAGCTGAAATTCTATGGGCCCCTTATGGGCTGATCTTCTATGGCCAAGTTTTAAACAGTGGATTCAGCTACAGTTCTTGTAACAATATAAATTTCCTCTTACAACCAATGTTTCTAGACAGTGCTATTGCAAAAGCAATTCAACTGTGCTGAAAAAAGTATGCTTATTTAACAGTTTTTGAAATTGCACCTTAGTTTTCCAACTTATTTAAAGAAAAAGTTAAGAATGTTTTTTAATTATGTGCTTCTCTTTGATGAAAGCTTAAATAATCATCTGCAGACAAAACAACTGGACTGTTATGTAAGATTTTGGGATAATGATACAGTTAAAACACAGATTGCTTGAAATATTACCGCATCTTAAGACATATGTCATTTGTTCAAAACAAAAAATTTCCTAATCTTGGCTCTGAAACATTTGATATTTTGCAGAAGTGTACAAAAGATATACTTTTTTCTGCTAAATGCAATTATTTTATATTTATTGCTCAGAAAGTTGAACCTTTTTTGACACTTTATCAAACCGATATACCAGTGTTGCCATTTATTGCTGATGATTTTCATGCGTTGGTGAAAAGTTTGATGCAAAAGTTTTTAAAAGAATCTTTACTATCCAGATCTATTGGAAATGTCTAAAAACTTTAAAATTAATTATTTTATACAATGTATAATATAGTATTATATAGAATGTTGATTATTTAAATAAAAATTTTCTGTTATAGAGCCATAAATTCATTGAGGATTCTTTTGAAATAATCATTAATAATTTTAACTCAAATAAAAAATAGTCTCATTAATGTTTGCAATTATTTATTTTTATTATTTACGGAAATGCTTGAAAAATATTGCATGTACGTAATTATATGCATATTTGATTAAGAACATTTTAAAAAAAATTTATTTAACATGAATGTCAAAACCTCCTGGAATCTGATTCTTGGAAATCTTTACAAACCATGATATATTCATGGCACTAATCAGCTTTCTATAGTTAATTCAATGCATTATTTTCACCATGTATTTCTGAATGGTCTGCTTAATTAAATCGAGCACATCTAAGAGTAGATATCCATTTTCCCATTAGTTATTTAGACATGTTACTTTACTATAAAATAATCTCCTTTCTATAATAGTACATTACTAAAAGCTAAAACAGCAATTTTAAAATGTAAATTATTAATCATTTAATAGTCTTGATTCACGCACCTTAGTTATTTAAAATTTTATTTATTAGCTGCAGAAATTTTATTATTTTATTTAGTTCTATTAAAAAGAAAATTGAAATATCTAGTTTCTATATATAATAAATGCACAAAAACAAAATGAGAAAAATTATTTTAATCATTAAAAAAATTTTTAGTTTTGATTTTTTTAATGGTTTGGAAATAAAAAGTAAATAGAAAGTACACAATGTTTTAAGTTCACAAATATGTATGTGAACAAAAAGGGAAATATTTCTTTAAATACTTAAAAAGATATTTCTAATTAATTCACTTACCTAATTATGTCCTTAAATTGCTGGCTGAATGTTGGAAAACAAAAGCACAGAAAATATAATTATCTTTTAACTAATAATATGCTCTCATTCTAATCAGGAATTCTCTCATCAAAACTTACATGTCTGTAATTAGGCTCCTGATAATCTTGGATTCTGTGTAGAATTGGGTACTCCTTGGTTTGACTATAAAATTTTATTTCTGATAACCCTGTCTTAGTTCAGCTTTTGTGTATTTGCATCAGCCATCTTGATTATCACTTGGTCAAAAAATCAAAGGGTACTCAATTGTAAACTTTTACCATAATTAGTTACAGGTGTTGCCATATTAGATTATTTTGAAATTCAATATTCTTTAATAAGTCAATATAGCTTTGTCTCTTGTCACAAATGTTCTCCACCTAGTGGTGGTAAAAAAGAAAGATATCACTTGATCATTTGGTGTTGTGAATGTTATATGAAAAAAATTTTTCCCTACAAAATGCTTTATATATAACACACTGTGAAGCATGATTATTAGAGTTATAAAGTGTTCACATTTAAAAGATTACCTTGGGAATGTTTCAAGAACAGCAATCAATAGTTATGATAGCTTTTACAAATTTGAAAAATTGTTGACTATTAAGTAAGAAAACTTAAAAAATATACATTTTTTTCCCATAACATCTATTTTTGTTATCTATTAAAAGTTATTTTTTATTTTTTTGGATGTTTCAAAGATTTCTATATCATAGTTATGCTGACCTATGCAAATTCATATATATATATATATATATATATATATATATATATATATATATATATATATATATATATATATATATATTAGTTTTCCATATCCTGAACTTAGTACTTTTTCATTGTATATGTAGCCCCTTTTTAACAAATCTATGAGTTATACCACATTCTGTTGCAGAACTCCAAAATGTAATTTGCACTATGAATGTTTCTAATGGTTTAGAAATTTCAAACTGGTTGATGTTGTCATTTCATGCCTCTATTCATAGCGAATACTGTATCCTCCTGAGGAGTTTTCTCAGGGCTTTTTTGGTTGAACTCTCCTATCAACAAGGTGTGCGACAGATGTCATTGTTGGTTTTCACATCCTTGAAACACAATAAAATTGTTCCTGTAATAATAAAAATTATTTTTGAAAATATGAGTCCTTAATATAGAGTGACAGATAAATTTACAGATATAAGACAATTGGCCTTTCTGTTCATTTTTTCTATACTTGTAAATCTGGGCTGGATGGTTGAAGTGACTTCAGTTTTCATTTGAATTTCCATAGTGGTGCTTTTTTAACTACATGAGGTTTAGAATTTGTTTTAAAACTGAAAATTTAATGCAGAGCATCTTTTTCAATTTGATTTTTATTAATATTAGATTTAAAAAAAGATTTTAGCTAGCATGGTACTATGAACTAATTTTTAAACTCATACTCAGAATATTGCTAATACCGTATTTTCCTGTATATAATCCGCAGCGGCATATTATCCACAAGCCCCTTTTTAAAGCAAATGAAAAAAGCGTCACATAATACGCAGCGGCGTATACTCTGCACCAATTTTCCCACCAAAAAGTCAAAAATTATACTTCTGGTAATTTGGAGCCAAATAAAATAAAAAATACACATTATGATTAAAAATATAATAAATTCTACAGAAAAAATATTTATAATGACAAATATCTGTTTGAATCCACTTCATTGCTAAATATGATTTACTGAAATGGAAGCACAACATCGATCAATATCTGAGAAGATTCTAGTAAAACTTATTGATTTTTAGATTTTAGTAACTTTTAAAAAACAAAGTTTGATATATTTTAAAAATAAACTATATTTGTTTTGTTAATAGTTAAATGAAAAAAAGAAATTATTTTCAAACTGCGCATAGAGTACATTTTTACTTTTGTACCGCAAATGCTTTGTTTTTCACCTTACATTATATATCTGTTGACATTTTCTCATTTGCCTTCCCTATAGCTTTCAATTTAAAATTTGCTCAGTAACTTAATAATTTTCACTTCACTATGACGATATGCGAATTTGAATGTTTTCAGAGCGAAACATTTCAGGTCAAGACGATGCAAAATGACGTTGGTGAAGTGCAACTTTATTGTTTAGAGGAACTAAATTCGTTCTTGAATGTAATTGGACAATGCTGATTATAATTAAAATAAACCAACCAAATCATAGTTCCATCTGTTATTTATTCTATGAAACAGAAACATTTCTTTTAAAACTTTATTGGAAGCTTTTCTGATAAAAAATTTTTTAACACATAATCTGCAGATTATATACAGGAAAATGTGGTAATTTACTTTTTTATACCAGGTGTCTCTTCTGTATTTCTAGTTTCTTCCAAACAAAATTGCTCTCTTTGCAATGTGCTACAATTTAGTTTTAAATGAAAACTACTGTTTACTCTCCATTATTAAAAAAATTTGACTGATTAATTCTATAATTGAAGAAATGTATTGAAACAAAAATAATGGGTGAATAACATCTTCTTTATATTATCAATAATATGATAGCATTTCCTTTTTTTAAATTTTATTACTATTATATATAAGTTCTGCTAAAAGATTAATAAAATCTGTGGAAAATAAATTGGAAATCTAAATTCACTTTCATTTTTTAATAATTGCTGTAGTGAATATTAATTTCTTTACACCATGATATTAGTTGAAAGGCTATCAATTATTGAGTAATTTAAGCTTTTATGATGGATATTCATTGTTTCTGACCAAATGTGAAACTATTATCTTCTATTACTTAATTAAGTGATAGAGCAGTTTGAATGCATTATGTACTTTAAGCTGCAAATTGTTGCTTTAAATATTATATTTTAAAGTACAGTACTCTGCTATTTCACTATATTAAATTGCATCTGAATTGTATGAAAATTTATTTATCAAAAGTTTATAAAAATGGGGTAATTAAACTGCGGTTGCTAATTAAAAATTAATAATTGTAGATTGTGTATTGCTTATCATTTTTATTATTATTTAAGGTATATTCATGTCATAAATTATCTGTCAAATATATTTTATAATTTTTTTTGTTATACATATTAATAAATGTAGTGTTATAAAATAAATGCATAAAACTTAATAAAAAGATTTTGCTTGTATGAATAAATGAATCACTTAGAGGAGTTTTGAGAGTGTCCTTCAAAAATATTGAAAAGTCATTAATTAGAATATCAAATGTGCTTTTTTATTCTATATTACCTGTGTAAATGATTGTTTATTGATTTATTTCAAGTATTTTTTTTAAAAGTCTGGTCATTACTAATTCTAAAAAGTATTTTTCCCTTTTTCCAAAGTCATTTTTTTTTTAATTTAGTGAACATGACTCAACTTTTGATTGTTAATTAATTTAAATGATGATAGTAATTAAATTTACTTGAATTATAAATTATTTTACAGTAATCAAGATCCTAAACCAGTTGAATGCAGTTTGTGCCAAAGAAAATTTAAGAATGTACCTGCATTAAATGGTCACATGCGACTCCATGGAGGATATTTTAAAAAGGTGTTTTCCCCTTAAAAAATTTTAGTACTTTACAAGTTTGAACTTTCACTAAATTTTTATTATTTTGACAATTTTTGCAGTTAGTTAATCAATATATTTAACTTGAAATTTAAAAAATGCAGTTTTTAAAAATCGCATGTTGGAAATTATATTTAATGTAAGCAAAAGATTCCCCCATCTGATTTCCTATTTCAGATTTTAAAAAAAAATCTTTCAATTTTGAACTGAATCAATTTGATTTGACAAAAAATGTTAAAAAATTGCTGTAATGAAGTATTTTTCTAATTTTATTATAAAAAAAAATTCCTACTGATTTTCTGAAAAATGTATGTATTGGAATTATAAGTAAATTGCTTCATTTTAAACAGCTTACTAAGCAATGACAGAAATTCTTTAAGTTAACCATCCATTTTACTTTAAAAAGATTGATATTATATAATAACTTATTCTTTGAATTACTTTTTTTTCCCAAAAACACCTTAGGTGTAGTGTAAAAATATCTTTTTATTAATTTCTTTTACTTCCTTAAAAATTAAATGCAATAAAAAAACATTCATGTTTAAATTAAAAATGGTAAAATATTTTCTTAGCTTTACTTACTAATTATCCCCAATATTATCATATTTTGATGTATTATATCCATTAGCTGTATTATAAAAATTTTCATTAATAATTGTTTCATACATCTGTAGTTCAATTATTTTAGAGATAAGTTTATTTCTTTAGAATATATAATGATAAACAAATATTTGCTACCTCTTAAAATTTTGAAATTAATTTCTTCTGAAGTTAATTTAAAGATACTGATGATTGTGTGATCATATAGTAAAAGTAAAGTTATCAAATAGTTTCAAATCTAAAATAATCAACAGAGAATTTCTATATTCACTAGATAATTCTATCTTCTCCTTTTACATATTGTGGTTTGTTTTCAAATTAAGTTATTTGTATGAAAATCAAAATAAGTTTATACTTTATTTTGATCCTCATATAATGAGAGAGTTACTTTATTTTTTATTATTTTGATAACAAAAATATTACTGACATCAAAACAAGCTGTCAATTTAGAAAACAAGGGTCTCGAATTTTCTTAAAGTACTCTGGAAATAAAAAGTTAGAAGCTATTGTCTTAGAGTATGTAATATGTTTATTATATTGTGCTTATTAAACATTTGGCTTATTTTTTCATATCAATTCTATTGACATTTTTAAAAATTCATTATTTTATTTTGCAGCTAATAGTTACATCCATTATGAGAATATTTACAGGCTGAAGAATATTAATATAAAATATTCATATATGTTTGTGATTTTTTCTGAAATGTTTTATATAGTTTTTCATTGCAGTTCAATTAATTTTCACGTTATAAAATGTTAATGCAGTCTGAAATTTAAAAATATATTGTATTTGAGGGGCAGTTAACTTCAATGAGTGAGTAATAGTCATGAGGCTTATTTTTCTGTTTTCAAATGAAAAGAACTCATTGATTTAATTAGATTTTTATATAAAACCTTTATTTATATTTTTTCTTCAGTTTGTTTGTTTTTTGAAACAATGAATTTTATACATTTTACATATTTAGTTATATTTCTTTGTTACTATTTTGTGCATCAATACTTATTTGAAATATATTTTTTGTGTAGGAAAATGAAGCCAAAAAGAATGACAAAAAATTTACTAATGCATCTCATCAGCCACCTTTACAAACAGCTAGCACAAATGTTAGGGCTCTTATTGAAGAAAAAATAATACAAAAGAGAAACTTTTTACCACAAACTTCTGTTCAAAATCAAATGATAGCTCCTAATCCAACACAAACACAAACATTTGATTTTCAAATCACACAGTTGTCAAATCAACAACAAAATCCTAATGCAATTACTCAAGCTTCTCCTATTCTTAGTCCAGTCACTCAAGAAACTTCTGTTTTTAATAATTTTCCTATTTCTAGTCAAGCATCTGATCTCAATTCTTTAACCGATTCCCTAAACTTGCAAACATGTGATATACTGAAAAAGTTGAACCTTAAAGAACCTTTTCGTGTACCTCATCCTCCGATTGAAAAACATAGACGACATTCTGATTCTGATCATTTCATAATTCCTAAGCGACCATGCACAACATTCACTACTAGTGCGCTTGCTGATTTATTACGTAATAGAGTTGTTGCAAAACGCACATGCAGGACTGGATCTGACCCTGGTGAGCCTCTGAACATGGACACTAATTTCTCTGATTTTGCTGACTCTCTTTCATCTATGAACATGAATGATTTACCCAAATTCCAATCCCTTGAGACATCATCATTGACTAGTGCTATGGATGATGCTGCAACTGAACTGCACCATCATAATCTCACTGCCATTACACCTGAAGGTGCTGCTTTGCCTGTTTTATCTGCTGAAGATATACCAGAAGCTCAACCAATGATCATGAACATGAGAGATATTACGGACTTAGACGCACAATGTCTGGAACGCAATGTCTTTTTTGATGGGTCAAATAATGATATTAGTATCAATCAAAGCTTTCCTGAGATATCTGTAAGTGAGCTTGAAATGATGCAACTTGCATCTGTTGTCACTTCTTCACTTACTACTGAAGTAAAGCCAGTGAATGGTGGTAAGATTCGGATTGGTGAAGATAGTAATGATGATGATGTCTTTTTAAGTCCTACTAGTCTTCCTACAAGTCCTATGAAACTGAAAAAGAAACGTCGACCTGAAGTAAGCTTTATTTATTTTTTTCTCCGGAATGATTATTATGATTCAATATTATTTTTATTTAAGACACGTGGATAATGATGAATTTTTCTCATTTGTATAATTAACATCTCAATTATTGCTTTTGGCTTAAAATGTGTGCCTTGTAAATGGAAATCAAAAATTGCCAAAAATTTCAATCATTTAAAAAAGTTTTTCTGTCACTTTTGACTTGACGTATTTATGTGTCTTTTTAAATTTTATTGTTGTACTCATTTGTTTGCGTGTAACGTCTGCCATTAAATGTTATCATAGTAAGTTAAGTAACATAAGTAAATTAGGCACAAAAGTATTATTGGCTGTTGCTTGTGACTGTGATAATTTTGTAAAGAAAACAAACAATAAAAAAAATGGGCAAAAAATTGGTTGCTCCAGCGTGAAACTCTTTCACATCTAAATTTGATTACAGAAATACAGTCGGAAGATAAAGATTTCTTTAATTACATGAGGATGAATAAAAAATTGTATGCAACGTTGTTGGATAAGGTAACACCTTTCATTGTAAGAAAAAATACATCCATGTGCTCATCTTTAAGTTCTCATGAACCATTAAGTGCAACTTAGCGCTTTCTGACAAGCGGTATTAAAGAGCCACATTAGTACATCAAAAAGTTTATCTATCGAGTATTAATTATTATTATTTATTAGTAGATATAAAATTAATTATTAATTTGTTATCTATTATCCAAGTATTCTTAGATTTTATAATATTTTCTTAAATGATTTTTAAATAAGAGGGATACAAATTAACATTTATCAAATGATAAATCATAACTGAAAGTGCATTTAATTTCAATTTTGCTTAAAGGTGAATAATTTTCTTTTGTTATTATTAATGAATTTATTATTTTTAATTATCTAATTTTATTACTGTATAAAGAATATTTAAAGAAAACAACAGAATAATCTCAACTAATACCTTTATATTATTGTTTAAACATAATTCATATTTTAAAATATAGAAAATTAAAATTTTAAAATGTTCATTTTGAAGATTTGTAAGCATTCTGAAATAAAAAATATTGTTTTCTAATAAAGTTTATTATAAAATTTCGTAGTTAAATTTTACGTTAAATGTGTAATTATATCATTCATTCAGATCAGATATTCATTCAAATTGAGAATAATTTTACAAAATAAATTATTTAACTTATTTCATTACCGTTTTCAACAAAACTTGCGTCCAAATTCATAGAAGATACTTCAGCACGTGAAATTGCAGTTTCGTCCAGAGATGATATGTATTCAAAGTACCATTAATTGGCACACATATGCAACCTCCATGCTTACACCACTTTTTTGATTCATTGATTTTTCTCTTTTATAGGTATTACGGAGGGCATTAATTTTTTCCTTTACTTCCTTAACTGAAGCCTTTTCATCTATCTTTTTGTATGTTTCTAATAATTTTTCATCAGCTAACTTTCTTTTTATTTTATTTGTGTAATCGGCTCTCATTATTTGCCACAAACAAGGCTCATCTTTATATACTTTAATAAATTCCTGCAATATTTGCTTGATGGGCATTTTTAAAAAAGGGATATAATGTTTGTTACGTTTTGTAAAACTTGAATCTTAAGTTTCAGTAAATGAGAAATTTCAAATATTAATTTTCCCAAGTATCACCAAGAAATAATTTGCCACCCTGTGAGACAGACATACGACAATGGTAAGCAATTGCTTACGTCCTGTGTTAGAAGAAAAATCAGAGCTTTTTTGAATTTTCTTGAGCCTATCCAACTTCCCCACATCTTGGAAAATCAGTTTGTTTTAAATTTGAGAATCTTTCTTTTAAATCAGCCAATAGAATTTTCAGATGATTGACAATAACTAATAAAGTGGTATCATTTACTTTACATTTTTAGAGCCAATGAAGCTGTTTAAAATTTTTTGTTGTTAATATATTTTTGACATAGCTCAATATGGATAATGAAACCAAATATCTTTGCTTTCTTATCAACAGAAGTTTTATTTGTATATTTAGTTTTTAGAAGATATCAGCTTAATAACCCACAAATTCTTTTTCATCAACTGTTAACAGATACTTCATTTCAGGTTTTTCATTCAAAAAATAACTAAGTCTCAAATAGTTCCATAATTTTTTTCTAGCAGTTCTCTTTAGAGAACTATCTTACTTCAGTGTGAAGTAAAAGTCTCATATGGTCTACATTTTGTTCTTCACAAAATATCTTGAAGAGACACTCACATTTGGCATTAGCTTTAATAGCATGGATACACTTTATTACTGAATGTAGTGCTTCATTTAGAACAGGCGAGATGTTTTTAGTTACCAAGTTTTCCCAATGGATAACACAATGCACAAGAATCATTTCTGTATTCTCATCCTTCATCAATTTTAAGCATTTTCTTGCCCATCATATTAGGAGTACCATATGCAACACAAGATGTTATATTTTTCATTTGTATATTATTGACATCTAAGTAGTACTTTAGCTTATTATATATATCTTTGAAGGTAGTAGTGCTTTCTAATTTTTTACAGAGCAACATTTCTTCAGCAAAATGCCCTTTATCAATGTATCTTAAGTAAGTTATCAATACTGTCTCACTGTCTATCAAAGTTGATTTTCATTCATTTGTGCTGAGAATATTCTTGTTTTCAGCATTTCAACAAGTTTTTAAGTATCTTCACTTATTTCATCTATTCTCCTGCTAACAGTATTGTTACTGAGTGGCATAACTTTAACATTTGTGTCATCTTTCTTAAGAAATGCTGATATTAACGGTTTTATTAAATTCTCTCCTATAGAATGATTTTTCCCAGTTTTGGCGATGAATAAAGAAATTTGATAATTAACCTCAAGAATATGATTGAGTTAAAGTGTGAACAGTAAATACAGACTTTACTGTTCTCTTTTCAAAATTTTTCTTGAAAGTAATTAAAATCTGAATTAACATGAACATTATGTTTTGCCTTCAAATGCGCCTCAAAATGATCTTGTTTCATTGATTCGCTGGTCAAGCATTGTTAGCATAAGAGACAAAATGAAAACCGCTCATCATGGACAGCAGGTATGAACTCAAATTTTAAATATTCATCCGAATATAGACCAATGTTTTCTTGCTTGCACCACTCATTTTTTGTGAAAGAAATATATATAAGATCAATTGAAAACTAAAAACTAAATTATGTGTTACAATTAATTTAATGTGACATAGAGTAAATGCAAATAAAAGACTGAATACTTATTTAAATATATGTAACACATTTACCAAACCACCATTACAAAATAATATATTTTTTCCATTTGACAATATTTTTCAGAAGAATTATACTTTTAAAATTAAAATAAATAAAATACTTATCAATTAAATCTATACATTGAAAATATTTCTTAAATCAATGAGACTTTTACAACAGTTTTTACGGACGCCTTTTTCAAATTAACACAACGAAATTATATGAAACACTACAAAAATTGCAACAGGCCATTCAGATGCGAACAACTGCACTGTTTAGCAAGATTTTAAAGCTTTCAGGGATCTTCATGAAATGTGCCATCTGCCACAAGGAGATTAACATAATGTTGCCAAAAACCCAGTTGATATTTTGGTTTCGTCAAATGAATTTATAATATTTATTTGCCACAATTATTTAAGAATTTGCTTTTTACCTTCAATTTTGACAGCAAAATCTAGCATTGCATTTAAATGGCCTGCACCAAAAAGATTAAACATGTGTCGAGTCCATTTTTGAATTGCCTTCCCCCTTTGTGGGGCTTAGTCCCCATGTTGGGAAACACCAATGTAGAGTGAAGTAATCAACAAGATCATCATGTTATTATCTATCTGACTGGCAATTTTAATTGATTATTTTTTTTCTATTTGTTTCTGATTTCTTTATATAGTATAAAATTAATTTAATATTAATATTTAAATATAAGATTTTTGTGAGTTTAAATATACTTTCCATATCTTTCTTAGTGAAAATTGCATATAATTTCAACGAATCAGTATGAATTTGTTTTTCAATAAAATGAAGGCTGAAATAAATTATTTAATATGTCAGATATACAGTGACATTTCAATGACCAGTGGACTCCAGAAAAGTGATACAAATATATATATATATATATATATATATATATATATATATATATATATATATATATAAATTAATATAGAGAAAATACATATATGAATATAAGGTAATAAATACAATGCTAAAAATATAATGTTGTAACTACAATGCATAATAGGAAATCTAGCCAGCGCAAAAGCAGCTAAAGAAAGATTTGCCTAGATAAATAAGATAAAACATGAAGAAAAGTAAAATCAGAAATATAAAATTGGAAAGATACTAAAGTATATGAAGCAAAAGACAAGAAGGCATAGGGACCATGTCTTCATCAGGAGGGAGATGGTCAACTATGCAAAAATGAACACTCTTTTCTGACATGCTCGAAGGACAAATGTCTAAAAATCTTCGAGCAATTCCCCCGAAGAGTGTTCATATAAAAAAGAACTTAATTAAAAATTAGACTAAATATATATGTAGAAAAGATAAATATATATGCAGAAGAATAAAAATACTCACTATAGATGAAAATACTCACATTAGTAGAAAAATACTCACAATAGTAGAAAAATACATACAGTAAAAAAATACATACAGTAGAAAATACAAAATACAAAAGCCAGTAAATCAGATTGAATTTATATATGAGAATAGTAGGAAGTTGCCAAAAGTAAATTTGAAATTAGAATGAAGAAATATTGCCAGAAGTAATTAAATTCAAAAAGTTAAAGTGGTTTACAAAGTTAAAGCGTATTAAAGGGGATTTAAGTTTTAGTTATGTATAAAATAAAGTGTATATATGTAGGTATTTTCAGGATTCTTGTAAGAACTTCAATGCTTGGGTGGCCCTTCTGTAGTTATAAAAACTACGCATTACTTCAATCTTACAAGCGATTCCCTACTTCCTACATATTTTAAAATAAAATTAATTGGAATATTGTTATTTTTTAGGTGAGCTATTAAGCGTTTAATTTGATTTTTAGTATATTCATAATTGTTACAGATTATATAAATGCGATTAAGCTCATTAATTATAATGTTTCTGTATATTTTTAAAGAAATATTGGAGTTCCAAGAAATTAACTTATTAACATGAAAATTAAACTGTTTAGTTTTGTCGAAAATGTCTATATATGTAGTGGAATTATCAATAGTGATAAATAAATCCAGAAATTCTGTTTTAGTTTCACATAAATTAGTTTTAATTAGAGAAAGTTCTTCAGGGTAAATAGTTTTAGAAATATCTTCAAATTTTAAATTGTTGAAAATAATGAAATCATCTATGTATCGAAAAGCAAAAGGATATTGATAAAAGAAGTTTTTTTCAAAATAATGTAAAAATAAATTTGCTAGTGTGCTAGAAAAGTTGGATCCCTGTGGAATTCCACAATTTTGAATAAAAATATTTTCACCGTTAAATATAAAATTATTATAAATACACATTTTAACTAAATTATTCCAGTAATCAAAATTAATATTTAATAAGTTTCTATAGTCCTGATAATAAAGGTGTAGTACATCGTTTAATTTATCTATGGGAATACTAGTAAAAAGGTCTTTAAAGTCAAAAGAATTAATACAATAAATATAATTTTTCGATAAAAAATCCAAAACAGGCCTATTATTATTAATGATCCAAGTGGCTTCTGATTTAACAATATTGTCTAATATAATATTAAGAAATTTAGCAAAAATGATTCCAGGTTTATTCATGTATGATTTAGTACCACAGGTGATAAATCTAAACTTTATAGGAATTTTGTGAAATTTAGGAATGACTGTTAAATAAGGAAACTCTAATTTATAGTTGCTAATATTTAAAAGTTTGTAAAGCCCAAGGATTTTTTTATTAATAATATTAACAGTGGAGTTTAAACGCTTATATGTGCTGGAATTTAATGTTTCATTATCAATTAAATCTAAATAGAATTTCTTACAAAAAAATGCGTAATTATTAGAGGCTTTATCTACTGGCGTAATGATGAAGTTATCTTTTAGATTATTTATGGCTGGTTTTAATGGACCAAGCTTAATACCTGGAAATGTTACATTATTGA
Organism: Latrodectus hesperus; assembly: GCA_037975125.1. Classification (NCBI taxonomy): domain Eukaryota; kingdom Metazoa; phylum Arthropoda; class Arachnida; order Araneae; family Theridiidae; genus Latrodectus; species Latrodectus hesperus. Next base: position 63,306,552 of record CM075861.1, read on the forward strand.
CAAAAATAAATTTCTTAATTTTATTAAAAAGTTTAAACTTCCAGACTGTAAAAAATTCAATAGGTACATTATAAAATTTAGAAATTTTAAAGATAAATGAATCAATATTATATAAAATTACTTTAATTATTTTAAATCTATTTAGTTGAAAAACTGGTCTATATTTAGTTCCTTTACTTAATATTTCTTTTAATTTAGGGTCATTAACAATGTTTAAATCACCTGTGATAATATGACCGAAATCAGTATTAATGAAATTTTTTAGTTCATTACTATGACAAATACATTTAGATAGCTTTCTAGATGAGGAGATATCTTTGCAAAATTGATTATAGTTAAAGATTTTACGTCCAAAAGGAATATCATAAGAAAAAGCAATTTTGACAGTAACATCTTCTATAGGAAAAATATTATACAAATCATTAACAAAACTGTTTAGTTTAAAATTATCAAACTTAGGATGTTGAAAATTAATAGTGAAATAATGTAATCTAATATTTTTCTTAATTTTAACTTTATTATATCTGTATTTAAATAGGTCAAAAAATAAAATCTTAAAATGCTGGTTGTGGAAATTTATATCGTTTATACACGAATATAAAAATTTGCAATCACTATCAGTCAGTTTCATAATAAATACTTTGCAAGGTAACCAATTATAAGTACTAGAGAAGGAAGATTCCAAATTATAAATTTTATCCAAATAAAACTCAAAATTATTTTTAAGATTTATTTTATTGTAAGATTTTTTAAATTTTCGTCCAGCTCTTTTAAATCTTTTAGTTTTATAGTAATTATTGTGAAAGAATACAATTCATTATTGTGAAAGAACACAATTTTAATTCAGTAATTATTGTGAAAGAACACAATTTTAATGGCAAAATTATTAACTATTCTAATAGTAATTCCTTTGTATTCTTTCACAATAATTACTATAAAACTAAAAGATTTAAAAGAGCTGGACGAAAATTTAAAAAATCTTACAATAAAATAGATCTTAAAAATAATTTTGAGTTTTATTTGGATAAAATTTATAATTTGGAATCTTCCTTCTCTAGTACTTATAATTGGCTACCTTGCAAAGTATTTATTATGAAACTGACTGATAGTGATTGCAAATTTTTATATTCGTGTATTAACGATATAAATTTCCACAACCAGCATTTTAAGATTTTATTTTTTGACCTATTTAAATACAGATATAATAAAGTTAAAATTAAGAAAAATATTAGATTACATTATTTCACTATTAATTTTCAACATCCTAAGTTTGATAATTTTAAACTAAACAGTTTTGTTAATGATTTGTATAATATTTTTCCTATAGAAGATGTTACTGTCAAAATTGCTTTTTCTTATGATATTCCTTTTGGACGTAAAATCTTTAACTATAATCAATTTTGCAAAGATATCTCCTCATCTAGAAAGCTATCTAAATGTATTTGTCATAGTAATGAACTAAAAAATTTCATTAATACTGATTTCGGTCATATTATCACAGGTGATTTAAACATTGTTAATGACCCTAAATTAAAAGAAATATTAAGTAAAGGAACTAAATATAGACCAGTTTTTCAACTAAATAGATTTAAAATAATTAAAGTAATTTTATATAATATTGATTCATTTATCTTTAAAATTTCTAAATTTTATAATGTACCTATTGAATTTTTTACAGTCTGGAAGTTTAAACTTTTTAATAAAATTAAGAAATTTATTTTTGTCAATAATGTAACATTTCCAGGTATTAAGCTTGGTCCATTAAAACCAGCCATAAATAATCTAAAAGATAACTTCATCATTACGCCAGTAGATAAAGCCTCTAATAATTACGCATTTTTTTGTAAGAAATTCTATTTAGATTTAATTGATAATGAAACATTAAATTCCAGCACATATAAGCGTTTAAACTCCACTGTTAATATTATTAATAAAAAATCCTTGGGCTTTACAAACTTTTAAATATTAGCAACTATAAATTAGAGTTTCCTTATTTAACAGTCATTCCTAAATTTCACAAAATTCCTATAAAGTTTAGATTTATCACCTGTGGTACTAAATCATACATGAATAAACCTGGAATCATTTTTGCTAAATTTCTTAATATTATATTAGACAATATTGTTAAATCAGAAGCCACTTGGATCATTAATAATAATAGGCCTGTTTTGGATTTTTTATCGAAAAATTATATTTATTGTATTAATTCTTTTGACTTTAAAGACCTTTTTACTAGTATTCCCATAGATAAATTAAACGATGTACTACACCTTTATTATCAGGACTATAGAAACTTATTAAATATTAATTTTGATTACTGGAATAATTTAGTTAAAATGTGTATTTATAATAATTTTATATTTAACGGTGAAAATATTTTTATTCAAAATTGTGGAATTCCACAGGGATCCAACTTTTCTAGCACACTAGCAAATTTATTTTTACATTATTTTGAAAAAAACTTCTTTTATCAATATCCTTTTGCTTTTCGATACATAGATGATTTCATTATTTTCAACAATTTAAAATTTGAAGATATTTCTAAAACTATTTACCCTGAAGAACTTTCTCTAATTAAAACTAATTTATGTGAAACTAAAACAGAATTTCTGGATTTATTTATCACTATTGATAATTCCACTACATATATAGACATTTTCGACAAAACTAAACAGTTTAATTTTCATGTTAATAAGTTAATTTCTTGGAACTCCAATATTTCTTTAAAAATATACAGAAACATTATAATTAATGAGCTTAATCGCATTTATATAATCTGTAACAATTATGAATATACTAAAAATCAAATTAAACGCTTAATAGCTCACCTAAAAAATAACAATATTCCAATTAATTTTATTTTAAAATATGTAGGAAGTAGGGAATCGCTTGTAAGATTGAAGTAATGCGTAGTTTTTATAACTACAGAAGGGCCACCCAAGCATTGAAGTTCTTACAAGAATCCTGAAAATACCTACATATATACACTTTATTTTATACATAACTAAAACTTAAATCCCCTTTAATACGCTTTAACTTTGTAAACCACTTTAACTTTTTGAATTTAATTACTTCTGGCAATATTTCTTCATTCTAATTTCAAATTTACTTTTGGCAACTTCCTACTATTCTCATATATAAATTCAATCTGATTTACTGGCTTTTGTATTTTGTATTTTCTACTGTATGTATTTTTTTACTGTATGTATTTTTCTACTATTGTGAGTATTTTTCTACTAATGTGAGTATTTTCATCTATAGTGAGTATTTTTATTCTTCTGCATATATATTTATCTTTTCTACATATATATTTAGTCTAATTTTTAATTAAGTTCTTTTATATATGAACACTCTTCGGGGGAATTGCTCGAAGATTTTTAGACATTTGTCCTTCGAGCATGTCAGAAAAGAGTGTTCATTTTTGCATAGCTGACCATCTCCCTCCTGATGAAGACATGGTCCCTATGCCTTCTTGTCTTTTGCTTCATATACTTTAGTATCTTTCCAATTTTATATTTCTGATTTTACTTTTCTTCATGTTTTATCTTATATATATATATATATATATATATATATATTTCCTATATTTGAATAAATGTTTTCATATAAATAACCAAGAAATATGAAAATCTATTGGATGATTAAAAAAATAGAAAAGCCTCTAATATGGATGTAATATTTTATAGTTTTAAGAGTTTGCTATTATTTATGTCTATTATTTACAAATATAATTGAATGATGTTGCATAAACATACATAATTATATACATATTTGGTTAAGAACAAGTTTTAAAATTAAAAAAAATTATTTAACAAAAATGTTGATACCTCCTGGAACTTTTTTATTTGACTCCTGGAATTTGATTCTTGTAAATCTGTATGAACCCTGTTATGACTGAAAGAAATCTTTGAAATATGTCAGAATTTATTTTATTAAATTATCCAGTTGTTTATTTTCTATTTGATCCTGAGGCATTAAAATATAAGTAAATTATGTGTGTGTGTTTTAATATAGGAGGATACACATCTGATTTTTACCATAATGATTCAATTTACATTATAAATTAAAAATATTTTTTTTATTGGTCTCTGTTTGCTTTTAAATAAGATAAAGATTTTTCATTTTTATTATGTTCCATTATGAGAATGTTTATAAATCATATGATTCAATGGAAGTTTATAAATAGGTAAAACATAATGAGTTTTCTTTATTTTGACATTTAATAAAATCATGAAAGTAACCTTTTCTAGATTTGATTTTATTATAAAAACATTGAATAAAAGTTCTGGAAAACTAACTAAGAATAATTGTTTTAATATTGATATACAAACTGAGTAGCATCAAAATTGTTTCTTCAAAATACCTGAGGTTTCTTAACTATAAAAACTGTTTTGTTAAAAAAATTATAATGATTTTTTTAAAATTATAGTGGGAAAATATTGTTTTCAATATTTTTGTAATTTATTCAAAAAAAGTATGTATTATTTTACAGCCATTGTACATTCCTCCTTATGTAAATACTTGTGGTTATACAAGTCGGCTACGTTCACCCCGATTGTGGGATCCTTCTAACCCTGATCATAAGAAACTTAGTCCTCCACCATATACACCACCACCAATGCTTAGTCCTGTGCGGAGTGGATCAGGATTATTTTGGCACATACTTAGTGGATCTGGAAGTTTAACTCCTAAATCTGCACCTATAACTCCAAGTTTTGGTTTAGGCCATAAAGGTAAGTGTTTTACTTTTAATTTGTTCAGAATAATTTCTGAAAAATTTCACTTTAATAAGTTGTATTTAAATTCAAAATGTAGATGATTTTCAAGTTGACATTTTTATTGCCTTACATGTGAAAAATATACCATGATCTGTAAGTTTAAGTTAATGCTTAAAGTATTTTTTCTTATTCTCTTATAATTCAAATATTTAAAACTTTTAATAATATACTTGGATTTTAAAGGGTTTTTATATTGTTGGCCTGTCATTTTATGATTAAATTGTAATTAAAAAAAAGAAAAGTGTAGTTGTTAATCTGTAGGCATAACCTTGTTCAATCATGTTGTTTATAGACTGTTAAAATAGAATATAGTAGAAATTGTTTATAGACTGTCAAATAAAAGTCTCAGTTTCAAAAATTAGTTGCAATTTTCTTTAACATTTAAAATGGTAACTTCATTTGCTTTTTTTTTTTTTTTTTTTTTTTTAAGAAAGAAAAATTTTCTTTGTTTATTTTAGAAAATTTCTGTATTTCTCCCTTTTCACTATAAACTTAATGTATGTTTTTCTTCAGTTGCTTTTTATATATTTTCATTCTACTTTTGTTTATCTTTATTCTGCTTATGTATTTTCTGTTAAACAATGCATCTTCAAACGTTTATAAGACTTCTCAAATTTTAATGTTCTTAAATATTAGGAAGCAAGATCTTAGTGACAAAATATCTTATATTTTTGTATAAATAAAAATAAGTGTCACTTATCATTCCTTCACTTTTAAGTTAATTTTACAAATAACCTGTATTTATTGAGGAAAACTAAGATTTTTCAATGCATATACATAAAGGTAATATGTTTGAATCATTTTTATTAAGTTTAAAATGCACATAATAATATGTAATGCATATAGGAGATTTAAATCTTATCGCTCTTTGTTATAATATTTTAATTTATCAGTATTTATTATTGAATATTTCAACATTAATTGCTTGAAACAGAATGCAATTGAACAAATCAAATACAGATATGTATCTCAGTCTCAAAAAATAGTGTCTAATTTTTAATTATATAACCATCCACAATGCTCAGTTGACCTCTATAAGGCATTAAGGGAAGCATAACAAAATCAATTTTTAATGTTACACATATATTACAATTATACTATATATATGATTTGCTAGATGTGAATATAATAAATTTTCTTTAAACAAGTTTAAATGTGTTGAGGAAATAATTATTTTCAATGTTTCATACTGGAAGGTCATATTTTAATCAACAATTTTCCAATTCCAAAAAAAGTATGTTTTTTAATAATTTTATGAAATAATGATACTACTTTAGAAATATTTATTATACTATAACAGTTAATAATATACTATCATTCTTTTTAAATTGATGGTTTATTCCTTGAATAATTTCGGTTTGTATCATTTTTTAATAATTTGCGATTTTCACCTAAGTTTTCAGATCCATTGATATCATCTTGAAAAACCATTAATATTTCAAGTCTTAATTTGTTAAGCTACTCTTTGAAGAATAAATCTTTAAAATCATATGACTCTTCTTTAAAAGTAAACCCTGTCTGGTAGAATCGATTTTATGTTTAAGGGTTAATTTTGTCCCAAACATAAAGAATGCTTAAAAATAAATATGAGAGTTATTTAGCAATTATTCTGCCAATTTTGGGTAAAACTTGTATGCAATCTTTATTTTATACTCCATATGATGCCTGCTCTCATGAATTGCAAGTTGCTTCATTTTAGAGGTATAAACAAAATTTAATATTTTGCCATGAATCAGTTATCAATTTTAGAATCTGCTGGAAAGTTTAATGGAATTTTTTTAATAAAGCAGTGATTTGCATTACATGTTTACTGAGTTTGCAAATAATATGAAGTTTGTTTTTTAGAACTATTCATTTTTACGCATATAAAGACTATCAAGTTGTACTACTTTACTTGCCAATTACAAAACAAAGCTCAAACCTTTTAAGAGGTTTTCCCCCTTTTTATGTTTTTATTTATAGTTAAGACAGGAATCTAATTCGACCCCACAGTTCTTTACCATCAAATGATTGCTCCCACAATGTCTGGAATGCTTGCATCTGTTGCCTTTGTTGTTCAAGAATAGATCAATGTCCAAATGTCTATAAAAAAAGAAACCAAATAAAAGACTCTAAAAATATTAGCTCATAAAAAGTTATTTGTCATAAACAAAAATTCATAAAAAGATTTTTCAAAATTTTAGTTCGTAAGTGGGAGTTAAAATTATTGTCTGTGATGTCAGGGTTAGGACATGCCAGTTCGTAGAAATGACCGTCTACTTATGATGTTTGAGTTTTTATTAAATTTTATGATAAATGTTAGTAATATTATAAGTTTATAACTAATATTCTTATTTGTTATGAAGTTCTATTAGAATATTTTAATAATTTATGCAAAATATATTCAACTCTTTATTTCAATATTAAATTTGCATTTTTTAAAAATATTTTTCCCTTCAACAAATATTTGATTCTCTTAAGAAATTAAATTGCTAAAGAATAATTTATTTCTTAACATAAAAAATTCAATCACTGATTTGTTTAACTGTATTAAATATTTTGATATTTTAATTCAAGGAATATGTCACTTATTTGAAAATATATTATTAGTTAGTGTTGGTGAAACAACTCCAGAAGATGATGAAGAATATACAGAAGCTCCTGAATCTGATATCCTTCCGTGAGTATCTTTATGATAAATTAATCATTAAAATTATACTATTTTCTTTATGTTTTGTGAATTGTTTTATGACCTATTTCTTCACACATTTTGATTTTATTCAAATTATTTGACATTTAATAATAAAGGAATATAGAGCTTATGACAATTCTGTTCAAGGCTGTTATTTTTATATATACTGCAGTTAAAAATATTTAAAAGTGCATCATATTAATATACTAACTTAAACTTCTTCTGTACAAAATATAAAGTCTTTTAACTTCAGTAATAATTACCAAATTTATGTTAAATGTGGCTGTATTACTCATAAAGTTATTTATTTTTGCACATAATTTTTATTGTAATTATTACTAAACTAAACTCTGTGGCATGACAGTCCATTTGTACCAAGGTGTATAGTGCCTATCTCTGTTTTCCTGACCAAGAATTATTACTACTTGTCACAAACAAATTTATGTTTATTAATGCAAAGTAGCAGCAAAAATTTACTTAATAATTCTTAAGCCTAGAGTTGTTCATAAAAATCAATGACATAAAATAATGAGATAAATCAGTAATCTTAGTTTATATAACGTAATAGACAATCCATTTTTGAGCTTGTAATCTAAAATTAATTTATAATACTTTATAAAAAATGGTACTTTAACATACTTATGTTCTATTTGATTTTTATGTAGTGTTCAGTTAATAAAGAATGTTATTAAATTTTGGTGTTATTTGTTTAGTCTATATTTTTGTTAATAGTTTTGTGTTTGGCAGTATTTTACTTACATAAATTTATTTTAAATAATTTTTTATGCTCTTATATATATCTAATCCAAAATTCACAGAGTATTTTAAATAATGTGTTTACTCTCCAGGGATTCATTTGTAAACTTTTTTTAATTGAAGAAAATTTTACATACTCATTTTGTTTAATAATTTTCATTAATTATTCATCAAAGTTTTCATTTAACATACAAAAATATTGATGATGGTAAAAGGATGTGTCTCAATGTCAAGTTTTGGTTTAAGTTAAATTTTTGTGAAGTTAAAATTAATATTTTTGCACATAGATAGCAGGTGGTTAGTTGTTTTCTTATTTGTTATATGTATATTTCTATTTTCTAAGAATTCTAGAAACTACTTTTGTGTTGCTTATAATATGTAATACAATAGAATAATAAAATAGGAATAATCTATTTTTGAAATATTTTTATTTACAAAACTTAAGGCAATATTTTTTTATTTATTTTGCATTTAACATATTTTATAATTTTTAAAATGTGAGTTTGTATTGGGTTATTCTTAACCTTTCATTATCTTTACTTATCTTGATTTTTATATTCTCCATCATTATTCTGAGATTGTATAAATTGAACATAAATATTTTTCAACCAAAATAATATGTATACATGCATAGAAAAAATATAGCAATAATATATATTTCTTTAAAATGTTACCATATCCTCCTCTCATTTATTTTTATTTATTTTTCATTTATTTACTAAAAAGGATATGTTTACTGAAGAAACATTTGATAAAAATAATAAAAGTAATCAGTGATTACTATTAAAACAGAATAAGTTTTCTCTGCTAAGAGCTGTGTAAATATGGTATACACAATAAATAGTGTTGAGAAGGATCCCTAATGAATACTTATGTGTTAAAATCATGATTTTTTGGTAATAAAAATTATTGCAGAATAATTTATATGTAGTTTTTGTTGTACTATTTATGGTATGAGTAATTTATCTTCCTTGTCAATTTGTTGAAACTTATTAAGTTGTAATCTTTAATTTCTTGTGCCTTAACTAAATTATGATAACATATATCTTATGAAATTCTTTAAACATTTATTTAGACATGTAAACATTGGCTCAAATTATCAAGCAAAAATACCTCCTTTTAATCGTAAGTATTTTATTTATTTATTGTTATAACATTTGCTTTTAAATTAGTGTATTTCTGTTTTGAAAATCTTCTTTGATTATTGTTTGTTCTAAAACTTATACAATTTATAACATATTTTTAAAAATTTGTAATTATTATTTGATAAATCTTAATTAAAATAATATGCAGTAAAAGTATATAAAAATCAGTTATTTTATATTAAAGTTATTTCTACCAAAAGTGGTGCTTTTTTCCATCCTGAGACTGGGTTTCCATCTTTTAGTTATTTTGGAAGTTTATTTTTTTCAAAATTTTTAAAGCTGTAATACTAAATTTTGGATCTTAATGATTGTAACCTATGATAATTTAAAAATAATTCAATTCAACCAAATGTTTGAGATCAGTGTTCTTCAATTTGACATCTACAATATGAGATTCATTGAATTGCCAATTGAATGAATAGCACTTATGTCTTTTTAGTGATTTGTTGCTTTAACTCCCCATTCCTTCATGAATGTTTGCAGCTTCCATTTTCAATCATGTCCAAACTATCCCTCATGTGCAAAAAGCAATTGTAGCATGCATGACAAATAAACTAAATCAGTGGGAGTTAGTCATTATTTTCAACAAGTAGCTGTTGTGAAGTACTATATTAAATTGGCTGGTGGATCATCCTTGAAATTTGTAAGCTATTATTATTTGATTAGGCCTTTCTAAAAAAATTGACTGAAATCAAAAGTGAAAATGTATAGTTAAATAAATTCAAATACATTATCAATATAGAAAAAATCTCATTGGAACTGGATACAATGTTTAAAATAGTAGTTATTTTTCAATAATTTTTAGAAAGATTTTTGTATTCAAATGAACATTGACTTTTAAATTATCTAGATTTATGTTATTTTTGTTTTTAAGATGTACTTAGTACAACAGAAAAAATGTTTTGTAAGTTAATTGTTGATTGTTTGAAAATTTGTTTCAAGCTGAAAAATTACTGAGATCAAAGTGATTTACTTGATAATTTTTTTAGAAAAGAAAGTTTTGGTTGATATGGTAAATTGCCACCCTTGTATTTTTACTGGAATTAAGAATAAAAATTCAATTTACATCTGCTAATGACTCCATACATTAAATGCAATTTACTGTTTTAAGTTGTTTTTATACATCCTTCTTTTCAACTGTAAGATGTTCAGTGAGCTTTGTGGAGATTAGTAATCATAATGTTTCTAAAAATTATGAACCTATGGATCAATTCTGACTTGATTGATATGAAGAATTCTTTAATGAGTCTTAATGTTTTTTTTTTTAAATATAATTGATTTTCCAAACTTTTTATTTATTTTTATTAAACATCTGTTTTAATAACTTTATGATGTTGCCAATAAGAGCTGATAGTAATAATATAGCCTATATTCTTTTAGTTTTCATGTAAAATATTTTTTTTTTCATAAAAATATGTGCTTTTATTTTGTGTTTTAAAATATTATACAAGATGCATTTCTTCAATTCTATCAATGTTTTTATTTTAAATAGATTGAGTGCTTATTATTTAACTAAGAAATTAATATTTAATAACAGAATTTTTAAAAACATTTATTTTTCATTGCAAGTATTCATTTTATACCAAAGTCATTAAATAATAAATTATGTTTGGTATCTTTAGTATTTTATTACTTTTTTATAAATCCTTTATTTTTTTAAACAATCATTTTACCAGTATTATTTATGTGATATTCCATCTCAATGTTTTGTATTTGTCCTAAATTGCTCTTAATACCTGTCTATTGTCCTCATTGTTTTTGTTTTATAATTTGCTTATTCTATCTTGTGAAATTTTGTTGATATTCTGTTTAAATTTTTATTGTTTCTATTTAAGCTAATTTCAAAGATGCTCTACTGGTTAAGCATAAAGCTGACAAAGTTTGGGATCCTTCTACAATGGATTCTCTCACTGAAGAAGAAGGTATTTTAAAAATATTATATTGCATTAATCTTTTACAAAAATTGCTGTAAATGCTTATATAGTTTGAGGGTTTGCATTTTTAATTTATTCATGATGTGTGCAAGGGAGAATGAGTGATAATTCTATATTTCAACATATAGGCATAAATCATTTCAAAATATATATTAAAAGAAAAAACTGATTATAAATCAAATAAAACTAATATTTTCAGCCATATTATGCTATTTTTCAGATTTAATTCTGGTTCTAATTATTTCCTTTAAATCATTCTTCCTTTTAAATCAAATTTAATCAATAGTTTGATTCTATATTTATTTTAAGAAGGAATTTCATTAATCTCAATTGCATAATTTTTAAATTTCTACACTAATTAATTTTTTGAATCTAGGAACCATATGAAAATTTAGTCCTAAAGCCTTTTTAAATTATTATTTATCTTAAATGTTCACCATTTCTTGTTTTAAATGAAAATGTCTATGTTTGAAAAATATTTGTAGATGTTTGTTTTTCTGTCTGTTATAATTTTTTTTATTTACAGTGAGTACTTAATTAGTTTTTACTATACATAAAATTTATATACGTATTTACTGCTAACAATTAAAATTACAACTGTTTGAAAGAAACATTAACCTGTTTACAAACAGTAAGTAAAGAAAAATATTTATTGAATATAAACAGGATACCATGAAAACAAAATGATTCAATTTCTGTGCAGTTTTGGTGTGTAAAATTACCAGAAACAGTTGTCATCCTTAGAGGTTAAAGTACCTTTTACCTAGCTGTTATGCATATCGTCAAACTGGGTCTAAAGAAAAGAAAGGGCAACTCCTTTCATATTACTTCAAGTTTATACTTCACTTTATCAACTGTAATAACTAGGGAGGGATAGCGAATTTATCTCTCAGAAACTATATGTTATTAATTAGTAAGAGGACTTATAAATTACATTAATCAATTACTACCTAAATCAAGATATGTTGAAACATCACATGCAACATATGCTCTTTCATAATCTTGTTGAAAGATTTTGTCTCATAAGCCACAAGTATAAGATACTGCCCTTAAGATGTCATAAATGAACCAGTTGCATAGAAATTACCATTGACCCAAACTAGAGATCTGTATGTCATGTATCCAATAGCTAAACATACACTTTTACCAAGTATAGAGCTCCCATGATGGTATCAAGATAATATGTAATAAGTTCTCATAGCCTCCAGACATGTATATGACAGTCATAATGCTGCACATCAGAATTAGGAGTCAAGTGTAAAGTGGGCGTTATATTTTTCAAGTATCTAGTATTGTCATTGAGCACACCAGTGTTACTATTTGTCCATATGTTGTATATTCAAAGGAAACCAAAGTAATAGTCACTGTGCTGACTGTTGGCTGTTCCAGTTGTTGCATTCACTATACAAATATTAGATGTACGCATTGTATCACATCTTGGAAAAACGATAAGAAATTTGTAAATAAGTCTAATTTCTTATTGTTGGTACATGATGTGGTTTTATGATTTTGGAAGATCAATATTACAATGTTTGTTTTCTCATGCACTATTCTTGGAAGGCCATTGAGATCTTGCATGTCATTCAATATAATTATCAGCAACCAATAAATTCTAAATTTGCATGATACTCTTTGGATTACAACCAGTATGAATAGTGATATATCTGAATGCTAATCACTGTATTGATAAGCAATAATCCTTCTGTGAAAATTCCTACACATCTGACAATCATTTCTCATTCAAGGCATAACATAATATTCTGAGAACACTTTTGTCTTATAAAGCGATTTCCAAATGAGAAATCCAATTTACAATCATTCTTTTATGCAATGCTTCAGTTATCATTTATCCCGCTTGTATCATCCTCCAAATATGCTGAAATGTTAATCATCTACATATTCCAATCTCATCTTTCTTTTATATGATTTTAACTTTTACAAGATCATTCTTTTCTAGTGTTGCAGTTTTAGTGAACAGCTGTTTCAATTTTATTGGACAATGTGTGCTTTAGAATTGCTTTACATTTAATGTCATTTTATTATAAAAATCATATCTTCAATTGGAACAAGTTATAAATTTGCGCATTAAAATGTTCAAATAGTTTCCAATAAATTTTACAATATTGAAGACATTTTAATTAAGTAATATAATTATGTTAATCATTTTTATTTAAAATTTAAAAGAAATTACTGTAATAAGTTTATTAATTGAATTTATAATTAAACTTTTATACAATGAAATGTTAAAATGGATTCCATATACTGTTTATTTAGTTGAAGTATATTTGGAATTATCATGTTCTGCTGTTGTTCCTGGAGGTGGAAGAAATAAAGAATATGCTTTACATCTGCTTCACATGTGTAAAGGAAAGATTAAAGTATGCATGTTAAAAAAATTTCATAGTTTAAGTTTATAATATTTCTTTGGTAATAAAAATGTACACATAAATAAACTATTTTTCTTTTCCAATGCATTCAATATAAATTAATGAACTTTTCATTTTAAAAAAATTATTATTATTAGTCTCATTATTTTTTACAAAAAACTTCTTGTATAAACTTGATTGTAATTCTGATCCATAAAATTATGTTTTCACCTCGTTTCAACCAGTTCATAACTAAGATAAGTGTTAAAAATTCCAGTTTCAGATTTCTGTCAATTTTTGTGGAGTTGTGATGATCCTGTTATCTCTTATTTAATTAAATAACATAAAACACATCACTTTAATACATCAAGTTTATTATACATTAAACACAAACACTAATTTAGATATTTTATTCACATTTAAAATTATTCATTTTATATGTACAGAAAGCAGGACTTCAATTATCTATAGTACTTTAGTCATATTTAAAAAAAAAAAACTCTATTTTTTATTAGAACACGAATACTGTGATTTTACCCCTGTGTCTCTACCCCTGGTAAGAGAATGTAAATAAAATTTTTTAGTTAATGTGTGTAACTAAAAACTTATTTTACATTTATGTATAATTTCAATAGTTTCACAGTGGTTATAACTGTTGAAATTATATGTAAATGTAAAATTTCAACACCACTGTCCTTGCTATACAGTCCAAAGTAGCAAAAAATAAAAAGTTGGAAATCTTATTGCAATTAAGATTAATTTTGATCATGAGCTAAATTTTTTTCCATATCACAATCTCATTGTATAAAAAGATGTAAATTTAATATTTTTTTAATGTCAAATAAAATTTTAGTTGAACTAGAAAATAAAGATATTAAAAAATGAGAGATAGTGAAGTTTTCAGAATTTCTACAGATATGCTAACATTGGTTCTGAAAAGTAAAATATGAAGGTAATCATTATCCCATAAAATAAGTTTATAATAAAAAATTTTCTGAACATATGAAATTTTCTAAAATGTAATAACTTTTACTATTAACAGAATATATGTTGAGTAATTTTATTTTGCAAAGTTCACCAAGCTGCCAGTCGAATGATTAGCGCCTGACCCTCAGTTCAATAGTTTATGGGTTCAAATCCTACTGATGGCATGAATGTAGATTTTGATTTAATTTGTCCTCGTGTGTTAAAAAATGATCATTGTATGACAAACCAATCCTGTGATAAGTAAACAAACTACCCTATACTGAAATTCTTACTTAAATGAAAGAAAACCCATTTCACACATAGAATTGGTATTACAAACTCATATCCCAGTGATGAATAATTATCTTAAGTTATGAAAAGTGAGATTAAATTTCTCTAACTGGTTTAATAAACAATTTAAAATACACTTTAAATAAAAAAAAAACTTTATTGATTTTATAGTTTCTAAATTTGATGTTTCCTGATTTCTTTGAACTTTTACATTTAATTAGTTATATTGTATATGAAAGTAATTTTGTGGAATTTTAAAACAATTTCTAATATGTGTCATTACAGAATGTATTCATAATTTCCACATAAATAAGCCACTTCATACATATTTTAAAATTAAAATTTATATCTGATGAAATTTTATTTACCTGTCTTTTGATCTTTCATAGTATAGATCATAAATGAAAAGGCCAATATAGGCTTGCAAAATTTTACCTAATATATGCATCATTATTTTTTCCTGAATAAGATTAAATTTCCATGGAATTTAACTAATTACAGTTGAACTCATTTGATATGAAGTCATTGTAATACGTTAGCTTTCTGTTGAATTCCCCCTCATTGACCTATTCAAAGAATAATTTTTATGTAGCATAGTTCTGTCTTCATTCTTAAATTTGTACTACTTTTTTGTACCTTACTTATTACTAACTTTTGATTTTATTATTATAATTTTTAAAAATGATATATATTTGCTTTTAAATGCTATCAACTGTGAAAAAACCTATAGAAATAAGCCTGCACCATAAAAATATTAAATAGTATGGTAATGGAAAATCTGAACTAGGAGAATAGAAAACTTGGCTGAAAATAAGATTTCATGTGACTGCCATTATAGTTCTGGTTTGCTAATGTAAACAATAAACCATGCAAAAAGTTACCTTATATAATCTGCATATTATATGTTAGAAAAATTATGAATTTTGTTGTACTTATTATAAGGACGGCACCAGAAATAATCGAAAAAAAACACTCTCCATTTGAAAAGCTTACATAAAAGTTTCAAATAAATGCCTCTTATGTTTTATAAAATAAATAAAATGATGCTACAACTTGGCTGATTTATTTCAGCTATAATCCGCTTTGTGCAATTAGATCGAATAATGAATTTAGTTCTTAGGAAAGATATTTCAATACCTATTAGCTCTACAATTGTCACTTCACGTTTTATCTTGACCTGAACTGTTTCATTCTGAAAATATTCAAGTTTGTATGTTGTCAAGGTGGAACTGAAAGCTTATAAGTTACACAATAAGATTTTAAATTAATAGTTACAGAGAAGGGAAATAAAATATCGCAAAAGTATGTTCATGTAAGATGGAGAAAAAGCCTGCGCAGTGCAAAAAAGAAAAAATTTATATGTATCCAATGCATAGTTTGAAATTAATCCATTTCTTTCATTTTAATATTAATGAAAGAAACATATTTTATTTTTAAAACACGTCTAACCTCGTTTTAACAATTATTGAAAACTAAAAATAAATTTTACTAGAATCTTCTTGGAATTGTTCTTGCTGATTGATCTGCTTTCATCTCAGTCTATTATACTTTGTGATAAGGTGGATCTAAATAAGATTCAATGATAGATTTTTCATAATAAATAATTTTTCTATACAATTTATTATATTTTTAATTGTACTGTGTATTTTTTATTTTATGTGACTCCCTACATCATCAGTAGTATATATTTTCAACTATTAACCAAAAACAATTTACCTTTGATTATGCTTTGCTTTTTTTCTTTCATTTGAAAAAAGGTCTTGCAAATTATATGCAGGAAAATACAGTAGTATAAATAATGGGAATTTGTCTTGGAATAAGAACAATTGTGCAACTATTGTGCATTAAAATAAAAGCTATGTTTAGGATATTTAAAAGAATAATTTTCTTGAATATGTACACCTAAAAAAATTAAAAAATAATATTTAATGATAAATAATTTTTATGTCTAAATTCCCTTTTATTTGTTTCTGTTCTCCAAGGAGTTTATTTGTGAAGGATTTAAACAAATAAATGGCCTGAAAATAATATGAATGGTAAAATGCATACACACACACGCATAAGGTTTTATGTGATGTTATTTTTCCTGCTCAGCTTCATATTATTCATAGAATTAAAACCATTACTTTTTTAATCAGCATTAAAATTGTCCTTTGGAACCAATGTTCTATGAAAGGATACACAGTTTTAATTCATTTATGTTCTTCTCTTTGCATAATTTACTTATGGAAATATTTTTCTTTTGTTTCAATTATTTCTATCAAGTATATTAGGTTGACTGTACTATTTTATATTGCTTAAATATAGAAGTAAAATCGCTTGAAAAATTTTCAAATTACCAAAATTTAATAAACATTTTTTTCCTATCTCATTAAGTTTTCTTTATCTGTGCATATCCTTAGCATTATAATTATTCTATTTTTTAAAACGTGTTAATGAAAGTATACTTTTAATGCTAATGTAAATCTTTTTTTTTATTTTTAATTCAGGATGCTGTTTTAAGTTTAATGGATACTGGTCCTAAACTCTCAACATGTCATCCTCTTCTTACTTTTCAGTATTCAGGTAATACCACATTAAAAATTTTACGAAATTTCTTTTATTCCATTAATAACATAATTTCAGGTATTTATATTTATGGATAAGATAAGTTACTAGATTTTGTGTTTCTCTTAAACATTTTTAGAATGTGGAATTCAGTTATTTTATTCAATACTTATTCGAATATTTTTACCAGAATTTTTTATTTTTACTAGTGTGATAATTTTAAATATCTGAATACTTATTGCCCAGTGTCAACAAGATTTTCTGATAGCCATAAATATATCGATTAATTTTTCAAATATACTATTGAGATTTAGAAAAATTAATAAATTTGTTTTTGATTGGGGGGTATTCAGAGAAATTTGAAATTATGTTGGTAATGTGCATAACGAATGGTGTGTAAAATCAATTTTTATATAGGAATTTTTAATTAATAATTCCTTATGGTGAAAAGTTTCTGTAAAATTTAAAATTGCAGTTTCCTATTTTATTTGTAATTCTGGGGAAATCTGTCCTGCTTTTATATTTAAATTTTTAATAGGAATATTAAATTAATTAATATTAATTAAAATTTGTAAAATTTTCTTAATATAACATAAATTATTAAATCCTTGATTAATCAAGTGAAATGCTATAGTAATATACAATTATAAATAAAATTGGCTTATTAATCATTTTTAATTTGCTCTGAAAAGTTATCATAGTTCTCAAACATGTTTTTAATAATCACTTTTTATTTTAAAATATGTTTTCCCTATTTATTGCAAATTAATGAATTTTTGATTAAATACTGTGTATTATGATTTTGTTTTTAATATTTATTATCTTGCACATAAGCTATCTTTCATATATAATAATTAAACTCCATAGAAAATGAAAAATTTAGTAAAGAGAAATTATATAAAAGTTAAATATTTTACTATATAAAGTTCTAAATTTAACTCACAGTTATATAATTTGAATTTTTAATTGTAATATCAAGTTCAAAAGCATCTTAATTAAAATGTAATGATTAATAAACAAAAATTGTTAATCATTATATAAAACATTTTATGAAGAAATGGTACAATTTATCTATGTAATGCATGTTTTCTGTTTTGCATCTTTAAAAATTAAAAAAATTTCTCTATCTCCCCCCTTGCAATTTTCATATCGTGCATGCAACTTAATTTATTTTGCTTTTCTTATGTTTATATAATATTCCCTGTTTTAAATCAAATATATTTCTTTAATTTATTCAAGCATATTTTTATATCACATGTAATTATTGCTTAAAATATTGGTAAAAAATATTAAAAAATTATTTTAAGTTAATATAAATGTATATTAGTTTTTATAATTATTAAAAGAAAATTATTTTTTCAAATATAACATAAAACTAAATTATTCGATGACTTTTAATTTCACTTTTAAATATATGTCCTGCAATGCAGTTTTCATTTCCCTGTGTAAGGTATTATAATTAAAAATATATAAATTGATGTCAATTTTGTAATTGATAATATAACAGAAATATTCCTCCTTTTGGTTGGATAATGATTGTAAATTATGAAATGTGCTCATATTTCTATAAATAATGATATTTATTGTCATATAGCCAGATAAAGAAAATTATGAAAACAATTGAAATTATTTTAAGGTGCAATTTGTATCAGTTTAATAAAATTAATTTTCTTATTGCCAATTATATAATTTTTATTCATTTGAGATAATAAAAAGGGAATAAATATAATGATAGTAAAAAAATCATTACTTACACAACGTACTAGAGGATGTCAGTAAATTCCTTTAGTTTTCTTTTTAACTGGCTTCTCTTTCACAGAGAAGAAAACCTTGCATTTCTAAATTGAATTACTTTCTGAATAATATTGAAATTTCAAAACACTGCAGGAAAAGTTAGCATTACTGTTTCTATCTTTTAAGAGTGTGGAGTGATATTTTAAGACTACTAATTAAAGGATTTTAGCGAGATTTTCTAATTATGAAATCATTAAGTTCTGAAATATGATTGCATCAAAAATGTTTGCTTTCTGATATTAATAGTAATCTTATTAGTATAATGTTTTGGGTTACAGGCTTAATTCTATATAAAAATATTTTTAAAATAATTAACTTGGTCAATAATATTTGCACTAATGTATTTGAACTACATAATCATAATGAGGAATATGTGTAATCAAGATTATTATTAAATTATCAAAGAAAAATAAATATTTGAGCTACTTATTATTAATGAAATACCATGACCAATTAGACAACTATCTATCCTCTTTAATATGCCTGTATTGTTGGTAGCAAACAGAAAAAATCATGTTAACAAAACTTGCAAAGAACTCTTATGTGCTAGTTGAAATGCCTTATATAGATAATATTAAATATAATATATAATTGAAATATCATCTGTGTCCTTTAAGATATTTTTAGTAATGAAAAGCTAAAAGAAAATGCAATCATATGTAAAAAAATTTAGACTTAAGATAGGTCATAAATTAAACATTTTTTGTGAAGATTCTTATAACAATGTTTTTCATTAGTGTATCATTAGCATAAGGAAATATATGAAAATACGTTTTAATCATCTAATATCCAGGTTTTATTTACTTAAATTTTGGTTTTATTATTTAAAATAAAAATGATAGCATTTTACAGTTAATTTTTTTAAAGAAGTCTTGAAATAAATAACACATTATAATTAGTATTGAAATGAGTGATCAATGAAATGTAAAGAATCTAAGTATTAAAATATTCTCAATAGTTATTGATTTATTTCTTTATTCACACTATCTCATAACTTGTTATGAACAATATAGTTAGTTATCTCACATATTCATCAAATTTGAGGGTCATGTTTTAACATGTGGACAGCAAATGACCTAAAGCCATATTCCACTACATATAACCATATATATATCTCCAAACTACCATATATGTATCCACCACATAGTTTTTTTCAAGGAAGATTTTAATACATAGTGAACTTTATTCATGTTCATAAAGTTGGAAAACCTGAAAAATTCCAATCATCGTCACTCTCCTATTCTTCAACAATGACAAAAATTATTTAGAAATTTTTGCAATGTTTGCAAATAATATTAACTGTTTGGTTTAAAAATATGAATTAGTTTATCTTTGCATTTGATTTCTTATTGCCAATTGTAAATTACTCCTGAATTTTTACTTACCTTGTTGCCTTTTTTTTTTTTTTTTTTTTTTTTTTTTTTAGATTTTTATTTGAATATTTTAAAATTTTCAAAGAAAAATGCTCGAAAACAAAATTGAGTATTAGCTTTTAATGTTATCAATAGATAGTGGCTCAATCGATATTAGATTCTACACTGTTAAATGAAGTAAAGATCTAGTACAGGGACTATAGTTTCATGATGATCCAATCCAATCAGGAACAGATGTAGTATTTAGATTTATGTGTGTGTGAAGTAAAGTGAAGAATAATCCCCTGTAAAATCATGTGGTTTAATCAAGGTGGCGATCTTAATTGATTATTTTTCGACTTGTTTGTGTCTTTTATATTGTGTAAAATTCACTTAATATTTATATTTAAATATAAAATATTTTAGTTATAATATGCTTCCCATATTATTCTTACTGAAAATGTGTATAATTTCAGTGAAAAGGATGAAATTTGTTTCTTTACCTTTACGGTACATTTGTTTCTTTATATCTTAAATGGTCAAGCATATCATTTATGAATGCGTAACTCTTGCCCTCCCTAGATTAACTTCTTTAGGCATCATCCATACTTGAGAGTTACACCTAGACTCCATTAAAGGGTTATCGGACTTTATTAATAAAGTGAGTGACCCAAGCAACTGGAACTAGGAAACATTGGGTTTGGAGTTAATAGTACAAAATGCTGATAAAAGCAGAGGTGCCCAATGACATACAAACCCAACTCTAAGAGGAAGAAGAAGATAACAAGCTAGAAACCTTGTTCGTAGATGTTGTAGCTCAACTTGTGGGAACTCTTTGTTTAAAGATTGTTTTTCAGTTCATGAAATGGATCTAGCTCTTATGAACTTGGACTCCTCTAAATCTCCTGGCCTTAATGGCATTTTCGGCCATATGTTACTACATTTGGGGTATACGGGTAAACAAAAGCTGTTGGATATATATAATCTATCTTGGAAATGTAGCAGACTTCCCTGAGAATGGAAAAAGGCTTTTATCATTCCTAATAGAAAACCTGGTATATCAACTTGTTCCCCGGAGAGCTACAGACCCATTGTGCTGACTTGTATCCCCTGTAAAATTATGGAAAAAATGGTACTGACCAGGCTCACTCACTATCTTCAGATTAATAAAAAATTTTCCTAGGGAACAATATGGTTTTATGCGTGGTCATTCCACCTTGGATCAGATACTATTTTTTAGCCAGCAAGTGAGAGATGAACATAATCAGAAGACAACTAATCATACTGTTGCTACCATTTTGGATCTTACTAAAGCCTTTAATAGGGTCTGGATTAACAAATTACTTGTTAAACTTTATAAGGTTTTTGATATCAGGGAAAATGCTCTTCCTTGGTTATCTAACTTTTATGAAACCGACACATTAGAGTGAAATATGGTAACTCTCTATCTAATTATTTTAAACTCTCTCAGAGTGTTCCCCAGGGATCAGTTTTAAGCCCTATACTTTTTAACTGGTTTTTAGCTGGAATTTAGAGTTCTTTCTGGATCATGTGATATTGCCCTAATGGAAACTTATCATAATCGGTACCTTTCAAATATTTCTGTTTTTGCGGCTGCTCATGGACTTACTTTTAATCCTTTAAAGTCATTGACCTCTTTTTTCACAACTAATAGACATCTTTTTAGTTATAAACCTCAATTACTCATTGACGGAGAGCAGTTGCCTTATGAAAAGAATCATAAATGCCTGGGTTTTATTTTGGACTCTGAATTCATTTGCAATAAACATATGGATTTAATTGTCGCTAAGAGTAGAAAACGCTTTTATGTGCTCAAATGCATTTCTGATAGAGACTGGGGGTACTAATGCTACACTCCTTGGAACTACTTTTATTGCCTTGTTGGGACCTATATTGAAATATGGGTTTCGGGTCTATTCTTGTGCCTCTCTCTCAGCCAGTAACCTCCAAAAGCTAGAGCAAGTGCAATTAAGTGCTGGAAGAGTAATCTGTGGTTTGCGTAAAAGCTGCCCCAATGACATAGTTTTATATGAGACTAATCTTCAGCCTTTAAATTTGCGAAAGGAAATGAATCTAGTCAAATATTATAGCAAATTAATCAGCTACGGGAATCAAAATCGCACTTCTGAATACCTGATTAATTAACAGAATGGTCAAAGGTTAAAAAGGGATAGTCCCTTTTCTCAGGCCTTTTCACTTAATGCAATTAACCATAATGTTAAGCCTCAGTACCTTACTTGTCCCATTAATCCATTATTGGGCCCTACCAAATGTTTTTTATCACACAAAGATTTTTTCTGAAGTCACCAAAGGCACTGACTCTCCAGATTTATTAAAACAGTTAGCTTTGGAGGTCATAAATATTCCACCTAATGATCTCCACATTTATACAGATGGCAGTGATGATGATAGCCACCACGCAGGCAGTGGAGTTTTTCTTAAATACCTGGATGGATCTAGTGATTCAAAGTTTTGCAGAAACCCGGATAACTGTTTGGTATTTCGCAGTAAACTTTTGGCTATCCAGACTGGTTTGGACTTAAACAAGAATAAAGCCTCTTTTAATGATATATGGATTCTCACTGATAGTCGTAGCTCCATCCATTACTTGAGCAATTGGACTAGTGTAACAGACCATGCTGGGACCCATATTCTTCGTATGTTATTTGATCTCTCAGCCTCCCTTCCAGTGGGTTTCTTCGGAAATGAGTGAGCTGACGCACTGGCGAAGGAGGGCTCTTTCTCTACTGCTTCTCCAGATCTGGATCTTACTTACTCAGAACTATATTATGATTGTAAAAATGCTATTTCAAATACTTGACAGCATCCCCCTGCTCATGCTTGGTACTGCCAGGGACAGCCATTGACTTGTGGGTTCCAGAACTGACCAGACTGCGAACAGTAGATTTATTAGTGAACACATCAAATGCCTATCCTTTGGCCATCGTATTAAGCATTTCCCTATCTGTAAGAAGTGCAACTCCAATGAGGCTAGTCCTCAACACTTGTGTGTACTCAATTCTCGATGGAGGGGCTCATGGATCTGGTGTAGCTCCGCTATTCTGGATGGGATTTGTAACAACAAACTTCATTCACAAAAGTGTTTTAATACTGTTAGAAAATATTTCATTTAGGATTTGAATAATCTTAAAATTTCATGAATATAACTTTTAAAATTAACTTTATCTCAAAATTTTTAGAGTGACCTTGTCTGACAGAAGTTTTAATTTCTTCCGTTCCAGGTGTCACAGTCTATAAGTACTTAAGTATTCACTCTTTTTCTTTTCTCATTCTCTTACCTTTTGCTTTCTCTTTTTCTTCCTTATTGTGTGTACCTTGCAAAAAGTTCAATACTCCCCTTGAAATGCTATGGTAGCATTGTTGCTATTAACTTTTCTTGGGGGTTAAATCGCCCACAAGTGTCCATACATAGAGACTCTTGTCACTGAAAATAACAGATCTGTTAATTGAGGCCACCAGAAACCACTACATTACTTTAGTCTCTGCTCTAGGTAAACTAAAGGTCTACTGTGGTCCTCAGCATGTCAATCAACTTTATAAATCAAGCCATCAATGGTCCTGCCAGATGACTTATTAAGGGTAGGAACATTTCAGGGATGTACTGTGAGCTTATTGGAACTGTGGTAAACACTGGTGTAACTTGTCTGTATTCACTGATTAGGTTCGGTATTGAGCAGGGCTTTCAGGTCCTGAATATTCTTATTTTATATGGAGAATAATAAATTTTCTTTCTCTCATCGGAGCAACATTTCTTTAATTTGAAGCCAACATTTTTTTCATTATAAGGAAGAAAGACGATTTCACGTGTGTCTGTCTTCATTAAATGAAAATGCTCTTTGTGTTGACTTGCTTGTAGAAGATCAAAGGATCAGTATGCCATAATTACAAAGTCAAATTACTGATTACTATAGAAGTAACTGTTTTAGCTTGTTAATTTTAATTTTTTTATTATGTATTATATCAGCTAGAAATTATTTAAATATGTTGAGGGATAAGATTCTGGAAAATTTACAAAATCAGCAGGTCTATGGCATTAAGCATATATTCAGAAAAAATGAATATATGCTTAATGCCTTACAATAACAGAAGTTTATATTAAGTATCTCATTATGACTTTTAAGATGCCATATCACAGTCTATCAAAGCTGTTTGCATTAATTTACTCATCCAGCCTTTTATTCCAAATCCTGTGCATTGCTTTCAGTGTCAGCATTTGGGACATTTGAAGATTGCTTGTAGAGGCAAATCATGTGCTCGTTACTCTGTGGTTGACTATGACAGAAATTACCACAATTAAAATAAACCAAAAGATTACTTGCACTAAGGCTCAATGAATAGTTACTTCCTGTACTTCACACAGTCAGTTATCCAATTGCTGATAGGAAAAAGTGTAAATCTAGCAGCAAGCTGACTGATTAATTTTCATTTTCTTTTTCAAAATTACCCTAAAATTTAGTTCAAAAGTAAGAAGTATTATCTTCTAGAACCATCCACAAAAAGTTTTTTCACCTAAATCAAGCCATGAAGGCCTAGGGACTAAAATTTTCAAGAGAATGCTTGTAAATTTTCCCTGTCTACTCATGGAGCCTTACTGTCCCAGATGCCATCTCTCTTCTTTCCTCAGGCAATGATATATTACTGTATTTTCCTGTATATAATCCGCGGATTATGTGTTAAAAAAGTTCCGAATTTCGTTGTGCGTATTATACGCCGCCGTGGATAATCTGGCAAAAAATATTTTTCATCAGAAAAATTTATAATAAAGTTTTCAAAAAAAAACGCTGTTTATGTTTCATAAAATATATAACAGATGGCGCCAATATTCAGTTGACTTATTTTAACTATAATCAGTATTGTCCAATTATGTTCAAGAACGAATTCAGTTTTTCTGAACTTTTATTAAAGTTGCAATTCGTTAATGTCATTTCGCATTCTGATTTGACATGATCTGTTTCGCTCTGAAAACATTCAAATTAATATATTGTCAAAGATAAGGGCAAATTATTAATTCACAGAGTAAATTTTAAATTGAAAGCTATGGGGAAGGCAAATGAAAAATTTTGACAAACGTGTAATGTAAGGTGAACAAAATCTGCGCGGTACAAAAGAAAAAATTTATTCCATGTGCAGTAATCCATTTCTTTCATTTAACTATTAACAAAACAAATATTTTTTTTAATATTTCTAAACCACGTCTTGAAAGTTATTAAAATCTAAAAATGATTAAGCTTTACTAGAATCTTCTCGCACATTGATCGATATCGAGTTTTTATCTCAGTTTATCGCACTTTGCATTGAGGTGGATTCAAACGGATCTTTATAAATGTTTTTTCTGTAGAATTTATTATATTTTCAATTAAAATGAAATTTTCATTTTATTTGGCACCAAATTATGCATAAATTTTCGACTATTAGTTTCAAAAATTGCCGCAGATAATGCGAGGCTTTTTTCTTCTTTTGCTTGAATAAAGGGGCTTGCGGATAATATGCCACTGCGGATTATATACAGGAAAATACAGTATTTGGAAAATTGGCTAAGGGCTTACCTTCTGGCTTAGAGAATGGGACTTTAAAATTTACATAGTTGTTGTATAAGGATATTTCCTTGTACCTCTGTTGAAGTTCGCGTGTACCGGTTAGGTGGAAACAGCCGGGTTGGAATCTTCATAGGTTAGTAGTGTGTCCTTAAATTCAACTGTCTGTGGGTTCACATCACTCCCTAGCTGTGAATGATCATAGTGGTTCAGAATTCTTTTGTAAACTAAGTTCCTGTCTAGTTAGCTTCTTTAATAATCAAGAGTAATCTTGTTTGACTACTACAGATAATATTACATATTTAGAAGCCCAAATCCACAATGCTTTTGTGCAAAGATATTATCTGATTTTTCATTTTTTATAGTAAAGAAAACCTTCAACCATACCGGATTAAATCATACATCAAATGGTATTCTCTCTACAATGTACGCTTTTGATTTTATGGATAATCTTCCAATATTCTGCTTTTTTTTAAAGTTCTTTTGTTTTGTACTTTTATTCAGATTGAAGTGTAAATCAATCTTTAATCTTATATGCCATCACTTTTAACTTTTACTTTAGTATCATCCTTCATCAATTACTCTCCAATTGATATGCTATGTGTAAGGGATTTGCAAGTATTTTGTCAAAAGTTAAATAAGCTTCTATTTGAGAGACAATTGTTAATAGTTGTCAATAAACTTGCTGCATGCTATGCTGAGAATAGTAATTTTCTAGTATGAACATCTGTGTCCATTTCTGCAAGAAAACTATACTTTACAAATATACAATAATTTATAAACAATACAACAATGAACTGATTTCTATGGTCTACAAGGTGAATTTCCTTGGTTGGTTGGGTTTTGTGGCACAAGGTCCAAAAAAGGACAAACTGGGGCAATGAAATTCTTGGGTTAAGATTAACCTTCCTTCCACTTGTTTTACATCTGTAGGAGAAGTAGAGATTGATAAATATTCTCAAGGTACTTTCAAATATATCTTAGGGTGCAGATTGCATGTCATTACTTCAACACTACAAGTTATGGATTCTATCTTGTGTTACAATTGTGCTGTTTGTTGATTTCTTAAATCATCTGTCTTAGAGTCTGGACAATGCTCATTGCTCTAATTTGAGGAAGTGCTTTAGCACATTCCATACTTCACCTATTCAAAGTTTATGTGTAATCTCTCAGCAATTACATTTAGATCTGAGGCGAATACAGCTGTCCCACGAATATTGTAAAATTATATCTGACTCATCATTCTTTGTATTCCATGACTTCTGCACATATGAGACTATACCATGGTCATTGGTACTGTACCAGTCACCATTTTTCACTCAAGCCAAATCTAAACTGTTATTTTCTTACCTATTTGATGTTTGTTTCAGCAATGCATCTGTTTTAGCATGATCCACAAATATATTTAATCAATTATTTTACTCAGTATAGAAAATCAGACATGATTACTGTGTTTCAACAGCTGTTTTCATCACACCGCTGTCGGTCTAGTTTACATATCAGTATTGACAAAAGATTCTTAAAGTGTCTGTGCTGTAGTTACTCATAACATGGCTTTTAGCTGTAACCTCTATAATTGCTGCTGCATCTTCACTACTGAAGCTACAGCCATATATCAAGCTTTTCAGCACATTAATGCTAATGGTTATTTTAATTATTCTGTTTGCATTGACAGTTTCAGAACATTTATTTCATGGGCATGATCATGGAACATGATGGTGAATAACAAATGGCATGCTTTTTATCCAAATATCATATCATTATCAGTTTTACTGTCGAAAAGTGCATATATTAATTGAACTTGCCTTTTTATTTGATATACATATTGCATGCACACACACTTGCACATTTATGTTTAAATTATTTGAATCCATGGTCTGAAATGTATGATGAACCATTCTGCTCGTCATATTTTAAAATTGCAAATCGAGATTTTATCAACTATCATTTTATAATTTTTTAAATCTAATCCTTTAACATTAAATTAGATTTCTTGGGTAAACTAGCTCATTCTAATCTCTTAGCTTTTTAGTTAATAATATCTTAGCTTTTTTGAGAATGATCAGTTTACCCATTTTATTTAGTTATATTTCATACTTATATAAATTTATACGTTTTTAATATATAAGTGTAATAATTTCAATATTTATACTTAATTTTTTATAAATGAAATTAATTACATTTTTATAGGGCTTCTTATATTGCTTGAGATTTGAAAAAAGAAATACCAAAATCTAAGTTATTGTATGGCCTTTCCTTCTCTGAGCCTTTCGCCACAAAACCCAACCAACCTTGTATGATGAAAAAATTTTAGTTGACTGATAATATTTTACAGTTTATTGCTAATCAAATCAAGAAAATCACTTATCCTGCCAAGTTTAGATACATATTCAAAAAATTTTATATTCAAAGATCTAGAAAATATTTAATTTAATAGGCTTTGTTATAAATTACATTTTGTTATGATCATGCATTAAAGTAATAACACTTTTTAAATAAAAATATTTAAATATTCACATTACAGTTTATCATTATATAATCTATTTAACTGTCTTATTTAGAAAATGATCAGTGGAGTCCTGAAGAAATAGAAGCTTATCATCAAGGTTTATTGAAATGTGATAAAGATTTTTTCAGTATTGCCAAAGATGTAAGTAGTGTTGTTAATGTTTAAAATACTTATTATCATTTTATATTTAATTTACATTGAATCCACTAGTTACATTTCTATTATAAAATTTATAAATGCCACGTAGTTGGAATAGTTATTTCGTAATAGTTTGTTTTCTTATATCATTCTGATTATTTATTTGATTTATGTAATGATTACAAAATTCTTTTCATAATGGTAATTATATTGCATTAATTATGAATTAGTTCCCTCACAAATTTTACACATCATAACCTTATGCTTGCAAAATTAATGCATCGTGAAATATTTTCTGTGCTATCATATTGTAATACAAAATTTGTTTATGCTATCAAAATATACCAAACTACATCAAAACAGCTGCAATATGCACTAAATAATAATCAAATTTCTTTTTTGCAAATGTTCCATGTACCATAACATCTTACATGGGAAAGGTAATTGTATTTGTTAATATTCAATGAACCATACATTAGTTTTATAAGTTTGTCTCCTATTAAATTATTCCATGATACCATGAAACATCGTTTTGCAACACTGGCTGAGACATGTTGACAATTTTTTGAGTATTTTTAAACATCCAGCATAGCCCCTTCCAATAATCATTTGCTATTGTTAAATCCTTGTCTTCTGCTCTCTTCCAGACAATATATGAGAATAAGTAGCCTTTACAGCATCAGAAAAAAAACACATTGCTGGCATTTGGCAGCAATATATCCAATGTTATAAGGTGTTCGGTAAAGATGTAAAATTATTTTTATAAATAAAAATATTATTCTCAGCCTCAATTACATATTTGTCTTCCTGTAACATGCTTTAAAACTTATTATTGTAACATACTAGATTGAAACTTACTTTTAAAGCTAGTAAAAATTTGAATAACTTAAAAATTATTTAAATTACTTACTTTGTCAATATTTCCTTGAACTGATTTAAATGCAATGCATCTGACTCTTAAAAATGCTCTTAATCTTCTAGAATTAAAATTTTAACTTTGTCTTACTTTATATTCATCCTTTTGTACCTGATATGCTTAAGAAATTTTGGTTGCTTGTTTTTCAAATATTAAAGTATATGAAAACGAAATACATTCAGCTCCACATAACAAGATAGCTGTGTATGGAATTTGACTATTTTCACATCTATTTATCATTTTTTGTTCCCTTTTTTTTTATTTTTTTTTGGAAAATACTTTCTTTTAGCATATATATTTCTTTTAAATCTAAAAATGGGAAATTTTTAATCCTGCTGCATTTGACTCTTTTCGTCATTATTCAAAAATGATTTAAAAGTATAAAATATTTCTCCCACCCCTGTGAGTTTCCATGTTTTATTTAAATGTCATATTCTCATAAATAAATAAAATTATGACACACTATTAATAGAGGCTAAAATTTTTTATGCTTTAATTGTCCAACATCAAACATCAATGTTTGCAAGCAATCACTATGAAAACTTTCTTCCAATGTTCATATATTTCATTTTTATTGTAATGAAGCTAAAATATTGATTTTATTATTTTGTTATAATTTAATTTTCAGATACCAACTAAGACTGTGAAACAATGTATACAATTTTATTATTTGTGGAAAAAAGTTTGTCCTGATGAATATAAAAGAATAAGACTTATACGAAGAAGAAAAGAGCAAGAAAGTCTTTATTATAACCTTAGATCAAAAGAAGAAAATCAAGAAAGTGAAGAAAAATCTGTCAAATCAAGAGGTTCCTCTCCCACATCTACAAATAAAAAAAATGCTGAGGTAGGTATATATTATACTGTATCATAATTTTATATAGCATTCTTTGATTTTAAAATAAAGTATTGTTACTTTTATACTAAAACAATTTACTGAGAAACTTCTTCAATTTACTAATCATTTTTAACTGCACAAAGTTTGATGACATTTAAGCATTTGAAAAAAATTCTTTAAAATCAAAGTTATAAAAGATACATACAAAAAAATGTGATCATGAAATAACTATTTTCTGTAGTTTTGTCAAAGTTCAATTTGCATGCTTACTACTCTAATACTTCTTATTTACTATTCATTTTTTTATATAATGCCAACTTAATTTCCGATTCTTTTAATTAAACCTGCAGCCTTATGAAACTTGATGTCTTCTTTCTGCTATTCTAAAATACGCTGACAGTAAAAATGTCCCATCATGAAAGCATAATCAGAAAAATATGTAAATTTCAGGGTATTCACAGCAAACTGAAGTATGCAAATGTCCATTGAGTTAGATGAAGTGAGATATAAGAGGAATTTGTAATCTGTTTTAGTTTTCCCTAATTAGATTAATCTTCTTGCAAATTACTTTTCTACACTGCATGAAAGAAGTACTGGGAATGCCACTGTGTCAAAGAAAACACAGTGATAACTAGAGATTATCAGGCTAAAAAAGACACATTTGTCAATTGGTCAAATTGCAGAGGATATACACATATATTTGTCTTTTCCGACAGCTTTAATGAGTAACTAGTGAACTTTCCTGTACCTAAATTTTGTTAGGCTCTACTAGTTATATAGAAACTGCCAAATAGCTACTGCAATCCATCAGCTTTTGTAAAGTTCCTTTGAAGAATTAAATGTGACATTAAAGGCATGACATCTGTGTGGAGTATTATCAGCACACATGAACCTGCATATCTGCAAGTTTGTATTGATGACTCCATTGACTGTATTGTTATGTGATAGCTATTAGGATTTTCACCTTTCAGCACTACAAGGGCAGAAGTGATGGTAATTTATTTAGTGAAACATCCAGTGAGTTTGCCATCATAGTCCAGAATGTAGGTTCTTCGTAATTTTGAAGTGGGGAATAAGCAGAAAACCCGCAGAGAATATCATTCCACATGAAGGACATAGTGATTGTAATATTTTATATGCACCCAACGTCCATTGGTAAACATGACAAATTCAAACTCACTACTTACTGATGTCGAAAAAATGACACCTTTACTAACCAGGCCTCTGCAGCCATCTTCATAAGCTATTTCCCTCAACATTTTCTAGTAGGAGTAGAATACTTTTTATGCTGCCATGTCAAGCAGAATAAATTCATTGTGTCTATCAAGAAGGTTGCCATTGAATCAACAGTTAAGGTACCACCAGTTTGCAATGGTATTGAGATTGAGCTACATGAATTTCAGTTGGGTATGATACTGTGCTACAGATAAGTTGAGCCTTATTTAAGAAATCATATTAACCATATACGAGTTTGGTGGTATCCTTATGATAAGTTTGAATCAGCTCCAACTGTGAAGCATATTATAGATCCAGTATTGTTGTTTGAGGTGTCAGTACCTTTAATAATAACAAAATAACTTAATGTGAAAAACAGCAAATATTTTTCTCATACTAAAATAAACATGATTATATATATATATATATATCTGAAATAATTCATGAAAATTCATAACCCTAATTTTAAATGATTAATTCATTCTTAAATATTAAATATGATACCATAATATCTGTTAGAAACTTTTGTATTAATATTCTAATGGAAATCTACTAGAATTTGTAAGTAACTGCTATCAAAATAAGATTGTTGTATCAAATCTTTAATTGCTCTAATTTTAGTATAGGAAAATTATTCTGTAAACTATGCTTGTTTTATTCTAAATTGTACTTGTATTGAAGTAATGAACATGTATATTCTAAAATTTGTACTTTAAGCAACGTTTTTATTTTATTTCCATACAGAACTTTTAATAAATGTAATTTAATGCAAAGAAAGATTCTAAGCCATATTTGTGACAAATCATCAGTTCATATCTTCAGTTCAGTTGTTTAAGGACCTGGCTCATCTTCCTCCTTTTAAGCATGGATCTTCGTAATAGTTACATTCCATTTTAAACTGTAACCTTTATAATTGTGTGAATAGTTTACATTGCAAATGTAAAGTTTGTGGAGTTAAAATAAAAATCACATGATAAATCTTGGCATTATTTTTATTTTATTATAAAATTTATAATTTATTTTACACTTATATATTCCCTGAGATTTTAAGGAAAAAAACAATTTATTGAAAATTTCACTTAAATTTATTTTGTGTCGTGTATATGAAATATTATACGTTTTCATATTTTGTAAGTTTGATTTGTGTTTCAGATTGATTCCAGTGTTTTAAACTTGTTTGAATTAACATGAATCAATTCTTAAATTTATATTCTGTTAAATTTGTTTCAGGAGCAGTCAGAAAAATCTGTGACTGTTAATGGAACAGTTTCTACTACAAAATCTACTGAAGTTAATTTTACAACTACCACATCCTCATTCACTTCTTCATATAATGGATCTGGTATTAGTTCTACATATGACTTTACTCCAGAACCTTTGGAAGAATTTCCATGTAAAATCTGTGGCAAGTAAGTTACTTTACAATGTATCATTTATTATCTACGTTTAGGAAAAATAAGATCACAATGATATATATATATATAGTATAAATATGTGCTGCCTAAATGCACTCACTTTCTATAATACTGTGATGTTTTTGAATGCTTCACATTTCTTTAAATAATTTATAATTTGATATTAAATGCAGATATCTAAAACTTCTTAATTCTTTTTCATGGCTTTTATATTTTTTTATGAATTACAAAAGTCTCATGTCTTTCTACCATAGAAAAGTTGAAAGAGTGTTTCTTATAAGTAACAAATAAGTACTAAGATGATTGCATATATTTCTTAATATAAGAGAAGCATGAATAATTTAATACATGTTCCCATGCAATTATGGGTTTATTAATAAAATGTCTGTAAATTTTGAGCCTTATTCTTTCGGAATATATCTACTAAATCTCTTTAAACCCTTATTTGCAGAGTATTTAACAAAGTCAAGAGTCGGAGTGCCCACATGAAAAGCCACAGACAATCTGACAGTGATAAAAAGAATAAGTATGAAAGTTGAATGCAATTTTTTTAAATTTATAGGAACTGTAAATTTGTATTCCACAAAGCTGGAAAATTTTCAGGAATGTTGTGACATTCAATATTGAATATTTGCTCATTTTGTATTGTTGCCAAGATTTTAAAAGTACTGCAGGTTTGGGGCTATGCTCAGATCAAAAACAAACTTGCCTTCTTTTGCCTCAATACCTTTGTTCAGTCTATAATGTGTATTTTGTTACAGATACAGAATTTTATGCAAAGTTTTAATAAGTCGACCATTCATTCTGTCTCATCTTTAACATATTCTTAGTGTAAGTGGCAATATTAAAATTAATTTCTTAAGATGATATGCATTAATGTCATTGCAAAATATATTTATTAATTGTATACAGAACATAAGTATGTATACTGGAACCGTCCTAACCTTTTTGGTGCCAAATTTTTTTAAGTTATTTTTGCTTTATTTCATTGTTGTATTATAAAAAAACCAGTTAAATTATTAATTGGTTTTTCTTGTTTATAATGCTGCTTAGAAATAATATTTTTATTGGTAATTTAGAATAAATATCCAGTGGCTCTTTATTTAATTTTCTTTTGTTATTTAAATATATTACCAAGATATTGTTTTTCTCTTGTGAATCAAATTACTTCTACATGAAACTCAAATAAATATACTAAAATTTTAAACAGTACAGTACATGAAATATTTAAATATTTAATTTGTGAAAATTTAGAATTGAAAATAAATACTTTTTGAAAAGTAATAACTATTATTGAACATTTTATAAATATTATAAAACTTCAAATAATTTAATTTTATTGAAGTGTGAAATGCAGTCTTACAAAGAATCATTATAATAAAGAAAATATGAAATATCTTAAAAGTCTATTAATAATAGAAAAATTGTCCTTCATATATAAAACTGCTGCCAAAAAAATGTAGTTGCACAAGCTTCTTTGAAATCTTGACTCCATTGATTATTTTACTGGAAGGAAAAAATTTGCAAATAAGGCATATTTACTCTAAAAAAATGGATACCTGGTGTATTTTATCATTGACAAAATCATTAGATCTTATGTAATCTTTTTAAACAATGATATTTGGCCAGAACATTAAGATGAAACTGCTCAAATCATTACAGGTCTTTCTTTTTCACAGTTCAAAGGCTGTTACCTGCATGACATGCTTTTGAAAACATTCTTTAGATATTTCTTTTGATTGTATACTGTAAATAAGGATTTATTAGACCAAATTATCTCAAAGTATTCTCTATGGTTTTTAAAAAGGAGATATCAAAACATTTTCATTTTATTTTTCAATAAATCAGGCATGAATAGAAATTGCATCTTTATTATGAATTTTATTTTCCTAATATTCTTTCTGGTGAAGCCAATAAATCTATGATGTCTAACTTTGATATCTTTAAAAAATCATAATTTTTTAAAATTTGTAATGGATACCTGGTATTATGTAATGCAGTTGATAACATGAAAACATACTGTAGCTTAAAAATTAATTTGCATTTGTGCCTTTAATATGAAACTTCTTCATAAATATCAGATAGAACTCTTTTAATTATTTTCTTGACTATTGTTTGCCTTAGATGTGCACCAGAGTCACTGGATGTTTGTATTGTTTCTAAAATGCATTGTTTTGCATAAATCATAATGTTATACTAAAAAATATTGTTTCTAAAATATTTAAAATGCAAAAATTAAATATACATTAAAAAATTTCTGCCACATCTTTTTTTTATTTAATAACTCTTATGATCAAAAAGTATTTAAAATGTGTTATTTTTCTTAAGGTGGCTATGACAATCCATATTTGTGTATAATTTAATATAGATAGATACACGAAACTATTGTTCTTGAGAAAAAAATGCAAAATGTATTTGAAATGAAAGTTTTCAGTAATAATAATATATAAAGATGTGTTTATTACAGATTTATGATTTTTATTTAACAATATCTCAAATATAAAAATTTATTATGTGATTAGTATTTTTAAGAATTTGAAAATTATAAATTCTGGCAAAATTATTTTTTAAATTTGTAAAACTGTTGAAATTTATTTTAAATCTATCAAATTACATTGTTCTGATTGAAAATTTTCATTTCAATACATGTGTCGGGTATGATGTTACAGTTTTCAAAAGTGATAATTTGTAACATGAGAAGAGTCTTTCAGATTGGATTTAGTACTTTAAAATGTACTGTTTTAGTCTGAAATATATATAAATGTACATAAGTGTATATGTGTGTATGTGGATATATATCTATAAGTGTTTGCTTGATAACTTTTTTTCGTCCCGGTGATTTATTAGTTTCTCAGATACATCAGCTTTGTTATCTGGTAAATAAAACTTAATGTTCGTAACTCAAATTCACTTCTGTGATCTAATATAATTCAAAATGTTTTTCAGTTTCATCCTTTTGTGTGATACTTTTTATTCCAAAGATCATTAATCAATTATAAATTTGCAAATATTTCCTCATCACTTTATGATGAAAAACAAATGTATATGTATTGATTGTACACTCTCAGTGGATAAGTGTTTAATGTAAATGTACTCATGTTATTGTTGTGTACATAAATGAATGTTTAACTTCTTAAATTTCTAATTACCCTTAATTTATTTCATTTTATAATCTCTGTCTAAAAATGCATCTTATTGAGGTAAGAGATATATTTAAATGTATATGACACAAATTTTAAATACGAATATAAAATGTTACTACAAATCAAAAAATTATATATATATATATATTGATTATAATGTGTTATCAAACTTAAAATTATAAAAAAAATTTCCACCCATTATTAAAGCTTTGTGGCTCATGAGAGTTCATGTTATTAATGTATATATTCTTATTAAATATTTATTCTCTTGATTTAAAAAAATGCTTGTATAAGAAATTATTGAAACAGCTTGAAATTATTCTTAATGTGTATTTTTTTATGATTTTGATTAATTGGACAAGGCTTTCTTATATAACCATGTTTTTATCTTTTCATTATTTAAAATTTAAATTTTTATTCCTATATAAAATATTCAATTCTTATTGATTTTTATAATTCTGAAAAGAAAAAAGAAATGGATGAGAGATATTTGATTATATGTGTACTTAACGATTCTTTATTATTTTAAAATTTAATTTTCTGTCCAACTTAATATTTTGTGTAACTATTAATTGAGCTTTTTTTAAGGTGCAACTTTAAAAAATAAAATTAATGTTATAAGATTTTTTTCTCATTCTCTAATATATTTTTTAAATAACACCGACTATCTTTATTGTGAATATACATCAATTAAATTGTTTTTCTATGCTTTATCATCATAACATCAATAAAATCTATTTTTTCAAAGTTTGTATGAATACCTTGGAATTTATATGCATATTTTTCTACTTGTGACATTTCATTTATAATCCTTCCATGTTACTCATTCATTTCCATGTTTGAAAAAAATTGACATAATTTTTGTATTATTGATGTAGATTTTAAATACAAACTTTTAACTTTTGCAGTGAGTAAACCTTTCATCGGCTATCTTATTTCTGAAATTATTTTTTAGTACTTTTAATTAACTTTTTACAATTAACGATAAAAATAAGATATGCATATTGCTTTTTTGTTTTAATTTTTCCAAAACCTATCTTAGCATAATTTTTTCATTTATAAACTGTTACATATAATAAGAGACTGATGGGTGCATTTTTCTGTGATAATGTGTAAGAATTATATTCAAAAAAATTCTGAAGCAAAACTATAAAATATTTTTAAAACATTTCATTATTCTTTCATTGATATTTTGTTATTGAAATTAAATTGTTGGAATTTAATATTGATTAAAAATATGTTAATGTTTTTAAAATAAAAATGCTTGCTAACTTGCCATTTGGGAGAGTTCTTAAAGGAATACATTTAGAACTCCCATTTCATTAAAAATATGAATATTTTATCATTATATTTAAATTTACATTTTAATATTAATAATTAAATGTTTTAATGTTATAACTAAAAACACATTCTCTTGTATATAACAAATACTTCTGTGTTGCTTGTATTGTATGTAAAATCAAATTTCTATGTTTCATTCTTATTTTTTATATCACATTTCTTAAATGTGCAATATTTGCATTATTGCACTAAACTTGTTTGTGTAAATATTTTGTACATTTGGAAATTGTATACATAAATGTATGTGTAGCATTATTTTATTTTATTTTTCTGTTGTATAAATTGTTTGCTTATTTAAATCATGCTTATCACTCTCAAAAATTATTAATTTAAAATTTTATGACATAAAAATCTTAGACTTGTTATTTCAAGTTTAATATTTACTGTTGTTTTTAATTGTTAATGTTGTCCTAATATTTGGTTATGCATAATTTCTATGTCTACAGAAGTTTTCACTTCACTTTAAAATCAATGTCTGATATTTACACAATTTAAAAATGAATAATATTCATTTAAAATTCTTTCATATATCTTATATCAATTTGTTGTCACATGACGGTTATGTTTGATTCAATTTTAAAGTGATTGTTATACCTAAGATGTTTGATTCTTTGTCTTTGTTTTAGCTTAATTGAGATTTTAGAACTTTTAAAACAATAGGAAATGCACTTGTTAAAATTTTACAAACTAAGAATCTCTTTATGTTTTATATAAATGTTATTTTTCCCTGTTTGAACAAGTACTAGTTTAAAAAAGAATTTATTATTTTATGAAATTCGGAAGTTTATTTGGTATGCAGCATCTAGAAATAAAAGAAGTTTTTAACTTGACTTTAATTATGTTGTAATCATTAATCACTTCTTGAAAAGTTTATTATCTTGAAAGAAAAGTTCTACCAGAGATATCACTGAGATTTTGCCACTAAATCTTCAATTGATTTATTATTTCATTCATTCACCAGTATTTAAATGTTTTTCATCCTACACATTGCATAAAAGGAAATAAATTTATCTGCATTTAATTATATATTATTTGTAAATTTTTTATCATAATACAGTAGTTTTCTTGATTGCAAGGGCACTCAGCTTTCCCTTTTAAATTATTAATTAAAAGTATAATTTGTCAAATTGATGGCTTGTATGAATATAATTCTAAATGTATAAAAATATGCAAGAAAAAT
Organism: Latrodectus hesperus; assembly: GCA_037975125.1. Classification (NCBI taxonomy): domain Eukaryota; kingdom Metazoa; phylum Arthropoda; class Arachnida; order Araneae; family Theridiidae; genus Latrodectus; species Latrodectus hesperus. Next base: position 63,345,423 of record CM075861.1, read on the forward strand.
ACTTTTATATAATTTTATAATAGCACCCAAAAAATTTTTCCCTTAAATTTTGTTATATCCTTGGCAGTAATGTAGTAAATTCTTCAATGTAAATAATAGCAAGATTTTTTTTTAATAATGAATGAAAAGTCATTTCTAAATGAAAAAAAATTTTATTTCAATTTAAAATACATTAATTATTTTCATGATTCATATAATTAATTACTGTATTGCTTTCACATTAAAAAATTACTTGTGTGGATTAAATAGCATTCTTTTGTCTCTTGAATGAAAATTTTATTTTTCCCCCATGTCCATAATGATAGAGCTAGAAAAAAAAACATTGTTTTAAACTAAAATTTCAAATATCTATAGTAAGTTCTTCAGGACAATTCCAGTGTCACTGATATTTGTACTCCTTACAGTGAGTGTCTTGTAGATCTTGATTTCAAGTCACTAAGAAAATGCTTACTGTGTAGGCATTTATTGAATGTAAATAACTGCTGAATATTCTCTTTGAGCTTTTTCTCATGATATAAATTTGTGATAATAACATTAAGAATTTAGATTAACATGCAACCATATCATTTAATCTTTCTCCCTTGAAAAGTAAAGGTTGTTACTTGTATTAAATTATATACATATATTTTGTTTGTTATGCTTTAAAAGTTATTGTGCCAAATCTCTATTTTGTCTGGTAGTTCCTGAAATATTTTCATTTATGTATCATTTCTAGTATGAACTTATCACAATTAATCATTTTCTGTAGAAATTCTAAAAACTTTAACATTATTTAAAATGTATTAATATTTATTTTATCCCAATCAAGCATTGAGGAAACCTTTATTATTTTCTAAAATTTGTTATATTTAAATTGAACATAATTTATATTAACACTTGCCATAATCTTTGATTAAACTATTTTAATTGTAGTCATTAAAATGTTTTACTTATTAAAAGAAATTAAAATTTTCTATACCTTTTAGAAATTTTGGGTAAAAAATTATTTGAATTTTTTTATCAATTCAGAAAATTTTTTTGTGTGCTGTTATCTAAAATATAAATGCAATTTTGTGAAATACTTAAATATATAATTTATATATATTTCAAATTTTTATGATAAAGTAATTCTTATGATAATTTTCAAATATGTTACTGTTTAATTGTTTTGAAATTATATTTTTTAAATAAAAATAACTATTTTTTATGAATATGAATGGCCAAAATTAGACATTAGAAATTAATATAAGATTCTTTTATTTATATTTTCTAGTTTTTATTTTCATTGAAAAAAGGATTTCAATGAAATTTTACAAATAAGATTTTATGATGTGAAGATTGGCTAAAGTTTTCAAATTTCATATATTATTTTGCAGTTTTATAAAATATACAGGAAACGCCATGTATCATAAAACAATATTCTTATTTCTCATGCATGATTTTTGTGTAGCTGGCATGTGTTGTATATTGTGTGTTTGTGCGCCTCTCTGCATTTCAGTTCTTTAGCACAAATGAATACTCTATTCATGTTAAAAGAATATTTTAAGAGTTTATTTTTTATGATAAAACCAATGTGTTCTTTATTTCATGTGGTACAACCATGAAGTAAAAGTATAAAAAAAATTAGAAAATATATAGAAGAGGTGCTTTTTATTGTTCTTGTGCATGCAATATCTGTCATGTAAATTGATGTATGTAATTTCATACACTATATGATATAAACAAAGGTGCCAGATTAATTCATGTGCATCAAATTAAGTTTCCTGTTCTTTCCTTTTTTATTTATGCCACTTAGATTTGATCTTTCTTTTCATAAACATTTTAATCATTAACATGAAATTATTGAATTTCCATACACAAATTCAAAGTCAACAAAATTTTGTATTGAATAAACATTAGAAATTCTAAAGATTCTTTCACCACTATTTGTAAGCTGCAATTTATAATTTTCAATGATTTTTTGCTCGGTTTTTATATGTAGTTATACTTTTTAATATTATTTATGCATAATTCCAATTGATTAGATTTGTGTTTTTTTGTTGTAAATTTAAGTTTATGCTATTAAAATTAAAATTGCCATGTAAACTAGAAGACCTATTTCATAAATTCTTTTCACCTTTTAAATTAATATATTTTAATTCTTGAAATAAGTTTGTGTTATGGAAATTGCTAATTCATTTCATAACCCCTTAACTGTTGCAAGCATATGTGTATGCTACGTTTAGCCGATGTGCTGACTGCCGCGAGCGTCTACATACAATTTCTGGAAATACTCTTCTCTGTAAAGCTCTGCTATCAGTAAAGCTAGGCCCATGACTTTTGAAGTCTTTGACATTGTTTATAATGAAATTTCCTGTTAAAATGATGGGTCGATTTGAGAAAAGGAGAATATTTCTTGGAATGGGGGTTTGTTTGTTTGTTTGTCGCTCAACGGTCATTTTTTGCACACGAGGGCTAATTAGACCAGGACTTACGGTTTAAAGTGGATTCCGAACCACTACAAACATCCATGCCCAAGGTGGGATTCGAACCCACGAACTGTTGAACCGAAGGCAAGAGCGCTAACCATTCGGCTGCCAGCTCGGCCTTGGAATGGGGGAAGCTATCGCAGTTATTATTTGTGTTTCTTTTCTAGTAATTTGTAACTTTATATTTTTTCACTTCCATTTTTGTTATGTTTATGCATAGTTATAATTAAATATAGTGTGTTATAAAAGCTTTTTATTTTTTGTCGAATATGTCCGATAGTGAGGAAAGTGAGCTAGAGGACTGTTTTCCTTTATCTTCATGATCAGAAATCTCAGAATATGACATTACATTTTATAAATATTTTCGCCATTACACTCTTATACTTAATACTTTTTTTTATGTAAAAGATAACAATTAGAATGGAAAGCATGCAGTTTCTTTTTCCTGCGATACGCACATAACTGAGCAGGCCTGTGTGGAAATCATTAGCACTAGGGAGTTAATCTCATAAGTTCTCTTTGGCAGTTAAGAAGTTAATTAATCTGTAATCATTAGAAAAACAAATTAACCTCCTTCTGAAAATTTGCACCAAAATAAATGTTGTTAATTCTGTTAAAATTGAGAATTACATGCATTTCATTGATTCAAATTTACAATAAATCATGAACCACCTAGAATTTATCTTTCAATAAAACAATCATTTAACTAAAACAATATATTATCTGGTATAGTCGACTTATTGCATGCATTAAACAATATTAACTTTTAAATACATCCTGGCAATTGTTTATTAAATGTTAAGTCAAAATATTAGTTAAACAATGATAAATAGAATAAGAAAAAATTAGTTTATAATTAAACTGAGTTCATATTTTAATTGAATAAAATAAATGGTTATAAAGAATGTTTGTCACTTCACAGTTTATTTTTTATAGAAAATTCTAGTTTATTATAAAATTTATATGCATTTATAATGTAAATTGTACTCCATTTTTTTATTTATGTTAGAGTATGCTTTTCATTAAAAGGGAAATGTGTGCCCAAATCCTTATTAATTATGATGCTTTATTTCACAAGAATTCATTGAAATGAGGGACTTTATCGGTTTTCCTGTTTTAATTAGGTTATAAAAAAGCAAAAAAAGTTTTCTATCACTCCTTAACTATTTTTACTATTATTAAATAAATTAATAAATTTTAATAAGATCAAATACCATTGATTAGTGTAGATGCCAATTGATCTAAACTAAAATTATTTAAAATAATCAATATTAAAATAAAATGTAAATAGCTGTTATGGTTATTTATAAGAATCCGCAAAATATTTCTGACTTGTCTTTATATTGTCTTCATTTGGTAATTTGAATGAAATATTTTCAATTTGCAATGGAATATATTTATATTATCCTCTCTTTTAAATAATTCAGATCATTAAATATATTGCATTCAAACTACACATTTTAAAAAGAAATTTTGAAAAGTTGCATTTTATGTATATAAAAATTGTGAATAAAAAAAATTTTGAAAATTTATTTCCTTAATATTGTATTTAAGGGAAAACATTTTATACATATACATTGATTTAAAAAATTAAAAGAAAATACCACTTTTTATATATTGCAAAATCAAAAAAATTTATTTAAAAAAACTCTTAGCTGTTGCATTTTTTATATTTTATTTTACTGTCTTCTATACTTTGAATAAATACATCATATTACAATTCAACTAGAAAAATTTATTATTAATATTGCATGTTTAAGGTGTTAAAAGTGTTGTCTTTTGCTTGTTAGAAATACTAAAATTTACATATGTTTTTTTCTGTTTGTTTGTTTAATTTTTTATGAAGAGTAGATATTGTTTCTTGTAAGCAATTTTGGTTTTATAATACCAAAATTATTTCTTGCTTTAACAAGGATATTCAGTTCTATTGTATATTCACATAAAAAAATAATCTTTTGCGTATCTACTTCCCCATAAGCATTTGTTTGTAAAAACATTTGTTCGAGCTTATATTAAAATATTGCAAGATTTAATATATTCATGCATATGGAGAAAATAAGAAAACATTATAATTTTTATTATTCATACTTATAAAAAATTAAATTTTCAATTTTAAAAATTGTAATATTATTAGATATTTTCAATATTTATACTTGATCGCTCTGAAGAACATAAAGCTATTCAAATATGTGAAAATCTATGCTTTTGTTACAGACCTTTGTTCGACTAATTAGCATAACAACAATTTGTGGATTTAATTTCCTCCTAAAATCTAATTAGCCCTTATGAACATAAAGTGATTGCAGAATGACCACTAAACCAAACTATCATTAATGATAAGTTTGTAGTTCTTGTAATTATAGCATTAAATTTAATAATATATGTTTATATTTTTTATTTCAAAAATAAGAGACATATAAATCTTATCAATTATGAATTCGGCTTGATTTACTTATATGTTTTGGATTAATTTTAAAAACTATTTGTCTTGGAAAAAAAGATTTTTGTCTATTGCAAATCAAAAGTTATTCCTTGCTGCAAACTTTACTTAATATTGATAATCAAATACATTGCTCAATTCCTACGTGTTAATTTGAATTAACTTATTTTTGGTTTTAATGACAATCATGATTAACTATGTATTAATTTTTTGAAATTGTAATAATATTTTTATAAGAGCTGCTGTTTGGCACATTGCCTTCCAAAAATATTAGATTTATTATGTAAATACATTGCTTAATTGTCCCTGATTATAAAACCATTTAGTTTTTATTATTCATCTTCTGTTATTTATTGAAATTGTTATTTACATAAATATTGTAACTGGCATCTTTGGTAAATGTAGTCATATATTGTATGTTACAATTTTCATAGATAAGAATCATAAAAGGTGCATTTATTGTACTTTTTTTATTTCCTTTATGAAATATGTTCAGTAACTGGATCATGCTCACAAGATGTTTTATCTCTGTACAAATATTTTTGTATGTGCATTTGCAGCCATTCATGCATGAAGGCATTTTTATTATGTACTGTATAATTGTACCTTCATATATTTTGTCTCATCATTTTAGATCACGTTTGTTTTAGTAGTATACTGAAGTCCATTTAATGTTTATATGATGTTAATATAAGAGTGTTAACCTTGTAATGTATTTGTACATTTTTCTTGTATATATATATATAAAGGGTCCTATTTTTCTTGTAAAAGCGTATCTTTATCGATATATAATATTGTACAGTGTGAAACTCAACATGAGGTCTGGCTATGTTTTGTTTTAATAAATGCCTTTTTACTGTTCCTGTATGTTTCCAAATATGTACAGATATTACCTGAGTGACAAATGTATTTTAATACTAAACGTCTATTGCTGTTCCCCAGTGTCATTGAGTAGGCATCATGTGTGGTGCTTATGGTATTCCTCTCTGTGTTATATTGTACTGTTGATTATTTTGATTTTATTATATTGAGCTGTGTGATATTATTCAGAATTTCATGTATTCTTGAATGCCATAAGTTATAAAGTACATATTGCATCAAGTTTTTTTTTTTAATTAATTTTTTTTGGATTGTTGGACCTACAAGAAATGTAGACTATTAAATTAACTGTTTCTTTTCTTATGGTATAATTTTATTTCCTTATTCTTATTTACAACTTTCAAAAGTGTCTGTTAAAATCACAATATTTAAATTTACAAGTGAATGAAAAAGATATTAATTTTTATTGCATTTTTTAAATTAAAATCATTTTTTTGTGCAATTTTATGATTTATTACTTCAAAAATGTCCCAAAATAATACAAATTAGAAAAATAGATGTTAAATTTAAATAAAATTATCCACATTTTTCTGGAAATGTTTTAATTGTAATGAATTTATGGTAATGAGATCACTAATATGCTTTATGTAGGGGGAAGACATTCGTTATGTTTTACATTCATTGCTTTGTGATTTTAATTTTTACTCTCATAAAAAGTTAAAGAAAATATATAAAATACTCAATCTTAGGAAACTCATCCCTCTACTTAAAGAAAATTATATATTTAAATTTTTTTTGCAAAATTCTCTCTGAATAAAAATGTACATGGGTTTACGATTTATAAGCTAATAGAAAAAATGTGAATGAATTAAAAATGATTATGCAAAAATAATCAATATATAATGTAAAACTTAACATAAATTGTTTGGTTAAAGGTAAACATTTTTTTCTTCATTTTTGATTTTAGAATTACAAGAAGCAAAAATACTTTAAAGAAAATCAGTTAAAACATTCTTTTTAAACTAATTTATCAAGTGTCTTCTAACCTAATTCGGAATAAATTTATTGACAGAACCAAGGATTGCTCGCAGTTTTTTAACTGATCTAGAAGCGATTAAATTTTTTACCATTTAAACAATATTTATTGTTGAATAAACAAGTATGTTATTGTCCAACAATTTTATTTAATTTGGGCAAATTGACATTTTAGATAATTAAGCTTCCTTTTCTACAAATGTCAAAAGTTATTTTCAAATATCTTAAATGTTCTTCCTGAGACTGCAAGAAAACAATTATATAATCAAAATAATTTAATGGAAAATCTATATTTGTTAAGAATTTACATACACGCTTTTTAGAAAACTGCTGGAGTATTCTGCCAACCAAATAATAATAATGTATACTCATAAAGATTTGATATAATTGCTATTTTTCAATATCGTTTTCATAAATTTTTTTATGCCAACTTGTAAGCTGTAAAAATTTATCTTTTTTAAAACTAATAATTAGTAACAATTGAATCATGAAACTTAATTTTTAGAACTAATAATTATTTTCATGATTCAAGTTGGTTTTTCTCTATTTCTATTTAATAGTTTTTTTCTTGCTCTTGCAATATTCTTACTAAATACCCAGTTACATTTCTTTTATGTGTCACATTTGATTTATTTATATCTCTAACAAAATTTTCACTAATTTTCACTATTTCACACTATGTCATATTTTTAGTACATTTCCTTTCATTTAAAATATTACTGAAATAAGAAGACCAGTCTTAGATAACATATTCTAAATGTAATCTTGCAATGGTTGTATTTAGAAGAATCGTTAAGTTTATGAAAGTCGGTAAGAAAATAAATACTTTTGCAAAAAAATTTTAAAAAATACATAAATAGAAAGATTATAATAAATTATATAAAATATTACATTATTTAAAGTATATTTATTTCTGTATATATCTTTTAGGAATATATAACTTAAAATATTTTTCATTTAAACATTTTTGAAGTATATATACTTATATGTTCAATGCATCAGAAAAACTATGTAATGGAACATATGTAATCCTTAAAAACTAAAATAGCTTATTGCTATAGTAACCAATGATAAACTAAAAAGTAAATATTTTTAAAATAAACGAAACTGCTATGGTTAATAATTTGAAATTCACTTTCAATATTAATTTAGGTTTATAAAATTTAAGAAAAACATCCAAAGATATTTTTTAGCACAATCAGAAGTATACTCCAATCGGGAAAAAAGTGAAATTATAATCATATTGCAAGAAATAAAATTGACGAACATTTAAAACGACGATTTGCTTTTATTTTTGAACTGATAACTTATTTTAGATATCAATTTATGAAAAATATGAATTAGGGAAAAAGCACTTCAATGTTTAATAAAAAATTAAATTTTGTAAAACATTTAATTTATTGATATTTCTTATTTTTAATATTTAATAAAGCTTTCATATTTAAAAATTATAAATAATTATATAAAAATACAACTGAATTTTTCTTATATTTTGTGCAAAAGAAATATTTTTACTATACTTGTATTATATAAATTAGTTAAAAAAATTAAAGCACATATATATTTTAATATATTGCTTCACTATTAAACTTATTACTTTAAATGCCCATTAATCCTGCCAATCTTTTGAAGATTGTATATTAGTATTCTTATAAAGACAAATTATGAAAAATAACCTTACATTACAATTATTTAAAATTTGAAAGTATAAAATGTTTGATACTCAATATTTATTATTCTTGTCAGAAAAATTAAATGCGAGAAAATATATTTATCATATATAATGGTAGTTATATCAAAAGTTTGAAAGTCTAAATACAAGAAGACATGGAAGATTTTTTGATTAGATGAAGTGAACATTTTATAACTAAGCTAAAGGGTAGAGATAATGAAGAAATATATGTATGAATAAAGTACAGCTAATCTTAAGTGGTAAAAATGACGGAATAGAGCATGAGCCATGAACTAATAATGTGATGACAATCAAAAAACTTAATAATATAATATCTGGAGCTGATGGTATAAAAGCTGAACTCGTAAACAATAACAATAAGCTAAAGAAAGAATTCCATAAACTTACTTGTTGTATCTGGACATAGGAACTAATGCCCACTGAATGGGAAGAAAGATCTGTTTGTCCAACGTACAAAAAAATAAATAAAGGGAGATAGACAAATTGGAATGTTGTAATTAAAGGGGTATATATACCTCCTAATTGAATACAACATAAAATCTTCAACATTCTTAACAACTAACTACTTTGATCTAACTCCAAAGTTATTAGCAATTGCCAATGTGGTTGTTTTCAGAAAGAAAAAACAGTCAGTAACATTAAATACATTCGATTAGATCAATTCTCGAAAAAACAAGAGTATAACATCGATACCTACCATCTTTTCATTGAATTTAAAGCTGCATATGACAGCATTAACAGAGAGAAAAGCTATTCGAATTCAATAAACCAACAAAACATAAATCCTACTAGAATGACTCAAAAATAGAAAGTTAATATTATATCACATCTCCCGGAACCTTTTTATACTAAGATAGTTTTGCGGCTTCTCGTGCCTGTTTAACTTGGTTCTAGAAGTAATTAGACTCAGAAATAAACAATAGCAGAACCATCCTAGAAAGAACAGTTCAATTGTTTCCGTTTGCTGATGACATGTATATTATCGGGCGAACTAAGCAAGATGTTATTGACATTTCTATCTCACTTGAGAATGCAGCAGGTAAGATGAGTCTAACCATCAATGAAGATAAAACTAAATATAAAATTGCAATAAATAGCAATGTAAGTACAGACCCTCTGAAGATAGCTACACATTCGAAGATGTCAAGCAGTTTAAATATATCTGCAATTATTTAAAATTAAAAGCAGGTTAGTCCATGACTGTAGGCGTTTCTATGGACTTAAAAATCAACTAAAATCGAAACATCGGCATTAAAATAAAGATAAGTTTGTATGAAACCTGTTATCATGTATGATAGAGTGAATGCTGATCTCTGAACAGGGCTGAGTAAGACCTTTTATTGATTTTTAAAAGAAACAAGGAATATTTTGGGACAATAAAACAAGATGGCATTTGGAGAAATTGTCTATAACAACGAAACACATAAAAAGTGAACTTGAATTATAAAGGCAATTTGCACTCTGTGGCTGGGCGACATATTTCAATATGAAGACATCTTTCGCACAAAAAAATATATATTTTCCAACATAGAAGGAAAACGGCAAAGAGGAAGACCCCCAAGCAAATGACTAGATAAAGTGGAAAGAGACTTAAAAGCGATATTAGGGTCCAACAAAGAAGAAATTATAAAGTATTGACTGTAATTTTACCACAAACAAGAAATGAAATGAATTGAAAAATAGCTTTTCGGAATTTATCTCAATTTGTTAGCAATAAAATAGCTTAAAATTTTATGAACTTTTAGAAGAATAGTTGCTAAAATACGGTATAGTGTTCAAAATTACGAGAATTTTCGAATTTGGTCAATTATGTCCAAAACTACTGAACCAATTTTAATGAAATTTGATATATATTGCATATATTGATACATTACAATACAAATGATGTATCAGTTATAAGAACACACGCATTATCATGTGTATTACTCATTTAATTGGAGTAGAAAGACATGCAATAAAGATTGAAATATACAATAAAAAAATTGATTGATAAGGAGCATGGGCCCCTAAAAGGCCATACTTCCTATCTGTAAGAACTTTTACAGATCTACAGGTCTCGCAAAGTGAATTTGTACTTGAAATAAGACAGTTTATGATTTCTTGTGGCAAATCATCCCACTCAATCAGAAACGCAGTTTTCTGGCCCTGGATTGCCCTCCCTGGAGGGTTCCAGACATGTTCTATAATATAGGTTGAAGTGTGGAGATCTGCTTGTCCAATTTATCCAACAAATATCTTCACTTTTTAGAAATTCATCGACCAGAAGAGCTCTATGTGGCTTCTCGTTATCGTTCATTAAAATAAACTCACCGTCATTGAAAAGACGAATATAGGACTTAAACCTCATCCCTATATCTTACAGCAGCCACACTGCCTCTGTCAAAAACATGGAGGAGTATGTGACCATTTAATATGATGTCTGACCATATCATTAAACCTCCCCCGCCAATGGTCCATTTCACGGACTCTGGTTCTCTCCACAGGAACGTACGGCGGGAATCTGGGATTAGGCTGAACCAGGACTTGTCAGTGAAGAGAAAGGCCACCCATTGTCCATACACCAATCTGTTGTTCTTTGCACCACGCTAAACGGACATTCTTGTGCGTAGAATTGAGAGGGACGTAAACCTCAGGTCCGTGTGCAAACAAACCTCTCTCATGAAGTATTCTGGAAACAATCACCATTGAAACTCGGGTTCCTGTGGTCGTATAGCTTGAGCCAACCTTGCCCAAGCTTTCTCTCTATAGGTCTGATTTCCTAAAACTGTTACCATAAGCTGCACTCGACGTTGGGCGTTAAATTGAACTCTCTACAAATCTGGACCCGAGCAACACCCCTAGATGGGTGTTGACCCGAGACTGGCCTGCTTCAAGCATCCCCACAGTTCGCCACCTCATTCTATCATCTAAACGTTGATGATTACTTATTGTTACAGTTACAATTTTAATTCAATCGATTGCTGGACAAAAACAAGAAATTCGTCGAGGCCTGCTAGACCCACACATACGTGTACGCTTACGTATTCGACGTACATGATTTGCATTTTCGTCTCGAAGAAGTTTTGCATTCAGTTCTTTTCGAGAAATTCGACAAAATATACAAATTCTCTTAATTTTTAACATCAGTGTCCAAAAAAACACATGATCTTATAATATAAAAGGAAGAAATTTCAGTTTTAAATAACAATGAAAAAATAGCGATTTATTATTTCGTTGTTATTGTCTTTTAAATTTTCAAAGAATAACACAAATAGTTAAAATTGAAAATGTAACAGATTCTTTATGGTATTATTTTATATAATAGAGATTGCAGATGTCTGAACGTCACGATGTTAAATAGCGCTGCTACTCCACTTCTTCTTTTTCTCAAAAGGAAACTTAAGAAATGGGAAAGAAAAAACTCATTTATGAGAAATGTCATTGCCGCAATTAATGCGGAAATAAGATGTTAAATCTTTCTTGACCGCATATTGCGGAATTTATTGTAAATATGTACACAGTTCTAAAATTTCATTAAGTCTAAATAAAGTATTATACTGTAATTATTTAAATATTTTGAAAAACTAATTCTGAATACTGTCTTGAACAAATAATTGTGATCACATGGAATATAAAAAATTGCTCTTCCACCGTGCAGCAGATTCTTTCATATTATCATTGATTATTTGCTAAATGTTATTCATTAATAAAAAATTAATGCATCTAAAAATATTTTTTCTAGTTAAATGCAACATATACTCACAGTACCAACGCATGGCAGAATAAAACGAAAATCTTTTACCATTTCATATAACTTTTTACAACACATTGAAATAACTTCAAGAACTCATACACTGAAGAAAGAATTTTCTGAACATTTTTACAATATACGCTGTTTAAAAAATGATTAGGTTATATATTTATTAATATTAAAAATTTATGTGTATGTAAACCAATATATATATATATTGTTACAAATTTATAAATAATGATTATATTTGTCTTAAAATATCTCAGACAGATCGAAAATTCTCATATTTTGGGCAAAAATTGCGGTATTTAGACGTGTTGTAGTTTAAAAGCTGATTTCCTAATGACTTGGCGACGATATTTCTCTTGGCGAGAAATCGATATTTCTGGAAATATCCATCACCTAAGCTCTAGGAACAATATTTTTCGAGATAGCCTAGAAGCTTCCAGAACCTTGGCGAAATTGGTAGATTTCTCCGCCAAGTCAGGTATAAATACCGCAGCCCGACATGGAAGAGTGGAGTTTTGTGAAGACAGTCAGTGAGTGAATACGATTAGTTGTAGAGATGGCAAAAGCAGTTATTTTTGAATAACTAGTTATCAACGTTACGCTCCAAGAAAATAACATGTTCTAGAAAGCGTTATCAAATAACGGCTTTTTGGAAAGTTATTCTAAGAAATCCGTTCCCTTTGGCCTTCTTGGAAATTCTATGGAGCGAAAGGAAGCTTTCGTGGGGTGACAAAACTGGTTTTTAGAGGAAATGAGTTGTAGGTGAATTTTAGTGACTGAGCATCGAAAATCACTTACTGAAAGAAATTTTAATGATTTTTGTTATATTCTTTAATCAATTTTTTAATAATTTCCTACTTTATTATACGGAAATTCAACATTTAAGTATAGACTGATTTTCATTTACTTATTTTTTAAAATAATTGCTATGGATTAAATATGATTTATAATTTTTTTCAGTTAGAAATTCTTAAGTAATGTGTATTTACATAATTTGTTTCCCAATGATCTTAATTCCTTATTAATATATTTTATTACTTTAATGTATAAAAAATGTCTAAATTTGAATTTTTTTAAACCAAATTTAATTCAGTTTCTCACAAGATGAATTTAATTTATTCCTCAATGCAATTTCTATTATAAATTCTTATAAATTTTAATTGATGTTTCTTTTACACTGAAGATTCCTATTGAGTATATCACTTATGCTCGAATAAATCTTAAAATATATCTTCTTGGAAAAAGTATTTCTCTAATTAGAGACACAATATAATTAAAAAGTTGAATTTTGATCGAAATTTCTTAATTTTACTATCTTATCAACTTATAAATATAACCATGCGATTAATCAATATCCAAAGAGCACCATCCGTCATTGTTTATGGTAACATCAGTATCGAACCCACAGTTTTCAAATAGTGAAATCATTTTAATGATAATTTAACCAACGATATACATAAAACTAACTTATATTTAATAATTAATTATATTTTACTATTTCATATAAATTTCTTTTTCAATATTAAACATTTTAATTGAATTTAATTTTCATATAAATCTCTTTATTAAAAGGAAAATCGGATCTATACAGATGTCATATACTATAAAATTACATATTTATGAATATAAATAGAAAATAATATTTTCTTTAAAAATAAAGAATTGTATACGTAAACCAGAATATTTAGTACTTCCGAGAAAATATTCGAATATAGGAATTTGCCTTTATGATAAGTTATAGAATTTTACTTCATATACATGATTTCACTGTTCTATATGCTTCAATTGTGTATTTATCTTAAATATTTTTACTAGATGAAATTCCTCACGGAGAAGTAAAAATAAGAGAGCTATGTGGTATTAATAAAATGTGTGTGTGTGAATTTAAAGTACTAACAATTAAACAGTATTTTTAAATAAAAATGTATGAAAATTGCTGCTGTAAAATAGATAAACGCATTACTACAGTAAATAATTCAGATGCAGTTTTTTAATATTGACACAATACATAAATTTACAGTTTTTAAAATTATTTGCATATACAAAAGTTTTTGTTATAAATGAAAAATTTTATCAACTAATAAATTTTTTAATTTGTATTGTTTGATCTGCAAGTATCTTTTGATATCATAAGAGCTCAAATAAATTAAATTAATAAACAGAATTAACATTTTTACTTTACATACTATAAAAACAGTTATTACTTGTCATTTCTTTTTATGATTACTGAGGAATATATGTTAAATAAAATTCCATAGTTATTTACTTATTATAGTCTTTCAAATTAATGTAATTCTTATTCGTTTGAAATTTAATTGAAGAAAAGTTACTTTAATATGTAAATGTTTAAAGTAATGTTTTAAATAAATAGACTGCAAATGTCTATGCAAAGGAGTAAACTTGGAAAACTCTCAGGCACTCATCTTGAAAGACATGTATGTTTAAAAAAATGATATCATAGGTTATATATAGAGAAATAACATTAAAAATACAGAAAATAGTATCCACATAAAGAAATAATATAACTATAATTATATATCTACTGTTAAAAATGTACTGGAAAAATGTATAAATACTGTTAAAAATATACTGGAAAGATAATTTGAAATGTGCTAGTAAAATGTATATTGCGCAAATCTTTACTGTAAACTGTCCAGTTCACAATGGCCTTAAGAGATAACTCTATGGCATGAGTAGAACTAATTATATTTAAAGATTTATATTGAAATTAGATAGGAATGAAACTACAGAAAAGATCTTTTTATGAACAATTTTTTTCCTCATAATTACAACTTAACCTGAAAGATAAAAGAGGAAAATTTAGAATTTGCAGCTGTAATATGTAGGATATTAATTTTACTGTGATTTTATTTTCAAATATTAAATAAATACAACTACATTTACAAATATACATGAATTAATTTAATATAATTATGTACATTGCAACATTTATTATCATGATTCTTAATAACTTAACAACAATAATACTTTTTATTTCAAAACAAATTTTATAACTGGCTTTCTACAAGAAATATGATGCAATTCTTTTATTCCAGTACATCAAATACATTTTTAGGACTGTAAAATTATTACATTAAGAATATTATTTTAATGTAATCAAGTATATTATCATTTAAAATAATTAAAATTTTATTTATATAAATTAATTTTAATAAATTATGATGATGCTTTCTCAATAAATAAAAAAAATTATAAGTGTCAAAAAATTATTTTTACAATATATTAATTCTTAAAGTAAATTTCAAATTTAATTATAAATATATATTATTAGATTAATCCAAATTTTTTCGAATGGTACGTTAGTTTCTTCTTTTAATCTTTTTAATTTATAAAAATTAACTCCCGAAATTTGAAATTGAATTTATAATATTTCACGTTTGCTTTGATATGCGAGCATAGTTTCAAGTTTCTAAAAAAATGTTTCAGTTTAATGAAAAATTTGCTAAAATTCACAAAAAATAATTATAAATAAAGGCTGAAAATAAATAAAATGCCCGTAAAATATTAACATAAAATGTATTTTTAAAAATCCCCATTTTTACAAATGTTTTAATCTTTTTTAAAATGAAATATATTTATTCATGCATCCGCTTTTCAGTTAACTTTCCTTCATCAATATGTGGAACCGAAAAGTATACATTCTTAGTTGCTAAGCAACGCAACGGGCCAAGCAAAAGCTTGGAATGTGTTAGCGAGAAAACTCAATGTCAATGTTAGAAACCAAAACAACGTAATAACAACTTAAAATTTGGTTGCGAAACAACGATTTTGGCTTTAAAGTTCCGGAAATTCTAAAATAGCGATAACGGTCTTAAAGTTACAAAACAAGGAGAACATTTTTAATATTACGGAAGTTACAAAACAACGATAACGACTTTAACGTTACAAAACAACGAGCACAGCTTTAATGTTACAAAACAACGAGAACAGCTTTAACGTTACAAAACAACGAGAACAGCTTTAACGTTACAAAACAACGAGAACAGCTTTAACGTTACAAAACAACGAGAACAGCTTTAACGTTACAAAACAACGAGAACAGCTTTAACGTTACAAAACAACGAGAACAGCTTTAACGCTACAAAATAACATAATGTGGAAACGTTCTACAATACCGTAACGACTTTGAGAAGTTACCATTACAGGAACGATTTCAGCAGTTAAGGAAAAGAAAAACGTTATCTGAATAACATAATTTTTGAAGAACGCGTTATTTATTAAACGGTTATTTGTTGATAACGGTTCTTAAATAACAGTTCCTTTAAATAACGGCCATCTCTAATTAGTTGTGACTGCTAGTTGTTCTCTGTCTGAGGTATTTGAGACCTGTGATTGGAAGCTGTTTCTTATTATATCTGACGAATTGTAGCTGTATAATTGTGATTGTTACAGCGGGAATTTCGTTTATCTAGTGAGATTTTTACGAATAAAAGTCTTGTGTTCATTAAGTGGTTGCTTTATTCAACTCTCAATCGACATGAACCCGTGGTACAATATATATATATATCTTAACAAATCAATTTTAAATAAATTGTAAAAATATTCTTAACGTTTTTATTTTTAAACAAGGTAATAATTGAACATTACATAAATGACCTGAATTTCTTTACATAAATATTTTTTTCCATGATTGAAATTTAAAGTTGTGCCCATGCTTATTTTTATATTTAAGGCACAGAAACTCTAATCACAGCACCTGAATATAAAAAAAATAAAGCTTATTTTTCCTTAACAACCTTAATGTACCCTTTTAATTCAAAACCACTTTAAAGTACAGATACCCTTTTTTATTCCTCCTGCAACAAGAAATATCCACCTCTTATTCTCAAAATTTTCTTATGTTATTATATTACTATAAATAATAAAATTTAATACTAATTAGTGTTATCAGAAAATTTATTGAAAGCTAATTCTTGATGGATGGAAAAATATTTACAATGAATTAAAATAACAAATACTGGCAATATCTTCAAAAAAAGTTTTACATTGTTGAATGTTAAATAAAAGTAATAAAAAGTTCTTCAAAATATATAAGCAATGAATATCTAAGGTTACAATTAAAATGTTTTACCTGTTATAGTTGTACTGAGTTATTTTAAGTTAAACATATTTATTACATATAAAAACAAAAATTATGTATTTATTAATAAAGGTATTTCCATAATTATGGCAGTTTTAAATGCAATAAAATGAGAAAGAATAATAGATTAACAAAGTTAAATTTAAACGTTCTGAGCGTCAGCTTCTTTATCAGCCATTTCTCTAAATTATGAAGTTATTCACATTAATATATAAACATAACATTCTCATGAAAAAATATAAATTTTTATATTTGAATTTAGATCATTTTTTGATGTGAAATCATTCATTCTATTCTAATTACAAAATAAACTTTCAGGTATATTTTCTAGATTTCAATTAAATGTTTGCAGATAGCCATTTGTTAACAATCATATTTATTGAAGTTATATGCTGTAGAATTTAAACCTTTTCGTTTAAATTACTTTAGAATTTTTCAAATATGATGGTTCAATAGAGAACATTTCTTGAAAAATTTGAAGACGAAAAGAGATATACTTTAATTAAGTATAAAAATTTGTATAATTACAAATAAATAACCTCAAGTATTGATTAAATAGAAAAGAAAATTAAATTCATTGTAATGAATTTACCATCAATATTAGCAGTGTACCACAACCCCTCCTCTTTTAAGTATGCCATTCCACATGATCATGTTTTCAGTTACAAATTCTATAATGAATTTGTAACTTAGCTAACTTTGAGATAAGGGAATGATTGAATTGATTGGTGAATCACTTAGAGGCTATCTTATGCACAACACAGTTAATTGAACTAGTGCCTATGGTTTAAAAGGTATTTTAAATCACTTACAAACACCTGTCAGTGGTGGAAATCAAATTAACAAACAGAGCAAGAAAAAATGTCTAAGTATTGAGATCTATAAGAAATTTCGTTAAGAATTTACTATACTTATATTTCTATGTTAAAACTTATTTAATTTAGAGTTTTCAAATAGACAAAAATGTTTAAATGTAAATTTAAAGGAGTTTCTAATGATTGATCAATGCGCATTGTATTAAATGAAAAAATTTATACTAAAATACATTGTAAAATTTAATTATCATTCATTGCAATTATTTTCTTCCTAATTCTCTTTTAACTTAAACTAATATAAATGTAGCAATGTTAAAATCTTGATATTTAAAACTTTTGAACTATTAACATATATCATAATTTATACACCATTAACAATTATTTATTTGAATATACATACATGATAGGCAATATAATATTAAAATATTGAAACAGAAAATCTTTTATTTATATATAACTCCAGATATTCACTGTTCTTATTTTTTTTTTCAAATAATTTTCCTATTTAATATTTGAAACATAAATTTCTTTCTGAAGATTTATAATATTCAAAAATGAATCTACTTTGAAATACAGTATTTTGAAATTAAAAAAAAAATTTTTTGATAGAAGATTTGTGATGTAAAAATTATTCAAACTTTACTACATCAAACTTGCCAACCATGTTTGAAATTTCTAAGGCACAATCAGATGACATCCAAATTCAAAACCAGTATATACTAAAGATTTGAGAATCATTACGATTTGAATTACTTGACACGTTTTAATAACATTTAAACGATTTTTGCACTTATATTAAGGAATTGGAAAGTTTTTAAAAATTGGTTTATTACATTAGAAATTATTTTCACTGCTCCAATATTGTTTTATCATTTTGAAGAGGATGATTTTAAATTTGATAATTTCACATATAAACATTTACTTAAATAATATATGCTGTTTCTAACAAATTTATCTTTACTAAGTTCCATGAGGAATGAAAAGTTCATAACTAACTCAATAAATGAAAATGATTATGCAAATATAACATAAGTTCATTTAAATTATTATTTAATGTACCTCAAAAGTGTGCTAAATTAAGATGAAAATACAATATTTTAATAATTGTTTATTTGGTTGTAATATAAATGTAACTTAGTTTAAGTTTGTTTATCAATGGTCATCTTTATTCATTCAAAAATACTAATTAGACTAGGACCAATAGTTTAAAATTATTTTGAATTATAACAAACAACCAAACCCAAGGTGGAATTTGAACTCACCAACTGTTAACTGAATATATATGATAAACTGAATAATAATGAACAATAATCGTTTGGCTGCAAGCTCAGCTAATATACTTCAGGAGAGCAAAGTGAAAAATTATCATGTGAAATTGGGAATTTTCCAATTATTAATAAATAAAAGTTTTATTTTGAGCTTTAAAATTTAATGGAAGGAAAGTAAATTAATACATAAACGATAAATTGGCATAGAATTACTGAAATTATTTTTATCATCAAAATATTTATATGCATGTGAATGAATATACACACAAAAAGTGGAAATTAAATAATACAACATGAAGAATGTAAAACATGAAGAAAGGCATTTGTTGTAATATTAATGCATAGAGTTACCTAAAACCATGAATAATTAATATAAATTATAACACAATAACTACAAAAATTTATTACTTAAAAGAAATTGACTTTTACCAATTTTAGAAAGCTTAAAATGTATTTTTTTCATTTCTGAATAAATTTCCTAGTAGGAGATTAAGCACAAAAAACGTGCAAATTAAAAATTGTTTTCTCATACATTAAAATTATATGAGCACAGCAAAACTTGTACAATTATTAAAATAGGAATTTTTTTCATCAATTTTTAAACCTCTGCTAACACTTAATACTTTTTACAGGCAACTCAACTGTATGAAATATAAAAATACTAATTTTTTTTAAAGCTTGTAAGTTAGTTATAAAAATAAAAAAATAAAACTAACTAAATTTTATTGAAAATTCTTAAAATCAATTAGATCATTGAAACTTTAAAAGTACATTTTTATGACAAGTCTCTCATAACATTCTAATAATTTCTATATAATTTTTCATATAATTACAACTTGTTAAGCTAATAAAATTATTAATCAGGTTATTATATTACTGTAAAATTGTATGGTTTTGATACTAATTACTCTTACTTGTGGAAAATAAATCATTTCTATTTATAGAATTAAAATGGGATATATATAGAAAACGTATATTAAAATTTTAAAAAATACAACAGCTGACAAAGCTTTTCGCTTGCAATAGTCTAAAATGTTTATTTTCATAAAACTGATCAATACACAGTATTGAGGATTCTTAGATTGAAGTAATAAAATTTTTAATACAGTTCATAATTATACTTTACTATTATTTTCATATACCATTGAAATTGATATTAATTTTTTAATTAAAAAGATTTCTAAAATTTGGCATATTTATAATGACATTATCTGTAATTTATCATTACTGAGTAGCTAAATATTGATAAATAACTGGCAGTTATATTCATTTTTTCTTTGACACATTAATTTCATTTCCCCAACTAATACTCAGCTATAAAAGTGTTTCAACATATTTATTCTTAGAAATTATAGAAGACTTGAATATATCAGAAATTCCATCTGTATAAAGTAACTAAAAAACTTTTTTCATGTTATTACAGCAGCAGAAGTCATTCATTCAGAATTTTTTCATATTAGTATTGATTCAAGAAACATTGTAAAACATAAAAAATTTTTACATTAAAATGACACTGGACACTACACCCTGATCTGAATTAGATAATTAATAATTTAAATCCTACATTGGCTAGAAGATTTACTTCTACCCCATCAATGATTTCAATCTGATTCACAAAATATGAAATAATCATAAAAATCATGCTTTATGCAGAAAACGGATTATAAATTTACAGTACAAAATCCAACAACTGTAGTAAAAAGAAAGGGCATGTTACAAGATTAAAAACAAAGCATTCACATCAAACAACTAAATTATAATTTATTAATTATAATTTTTAACTTTTCTAAAAAATGTAGAATTAAATATTAAGTTCAATGAAGTAGAATTGATAATCTCACTCATTTACAAATATGATTTTAATGAATCAAAATGTTTTGAATTGCTGGAAAAAAACACCTGGAAGGAAGATAAGTAAAGAATAGAATAACTGTATTGTTATATGAAAATGCTGATGGTAGTCACTGATTGAAATTAGTGCTTATAGGCAAAACTAAAAAAACTACAGGTTTTAAAAATATTTTAAGGAAATTACTAGGGCACTATAATCAAGAAATGCATGGTTCACTTCACAAATCACAATGGAGTAGCTTCATAAATAAACAGAGCCAGAAATCAAGAAATATGAAACAGAAGTCTTGTACATTCCAGAAGATGAAGTTAAGATCTTAATTTTAGTTGATAACTGTCCAGCACATCCAGGTGCAGAACAATTGATAAATGATGAAAAAAAGATTAAAAGAATATTATTTTGCAAGCATATATAACCTCTCAAATCTAGCCTATGGATCATATATCATCTATTCTTCCAAACATCTGTATAAAGAGAAATTATTAAATGACATTTTAGAAGTTGGAGAACCAGCTGAAGAAGACAAGAGGGCATAGTATGTCCTTGTATCTCAGAGTACAGTATATGATTTACAATTTACTATTTTGCAGCAACTGTCATGAAATAAAATCTTCAAATTTGATTAATGTTTAGAAGAAACTTATTGAATGTAGAGAGCCAACAAGACACAGCTGGTTTTTGAAACTAAAGATTTCCACATCAACCTACACAAAGGTGAAGAAAAAAAATTGAAAATGATCTCCTAAGACCATGATGTACATCTCTATGGATTCCATCCAATGTAAATATTAGTGGCAATGAGACCACAGATAGACTGGCCAAAGAAGGCAGTAAGGAAAATATGCCCATTGGTTCATCACTTACATACCAGAAACTTGACTAATAAAAAATCTAGATTAAATTCAATCTGGCAAATTCCACCCACGCACACCAACGGTATTCTGGAACATCTCCTGCAAATAAAATGTGGCCGAAAATCTCAGATTGCCCTGGCCAGATTTTTAAGTGTACATCTAAAAATGTTTATGGTTTGAACATATGTATGAACATGGTATAAAAAATTATTCCGCTTGTAAAAAATGCTGTGACCATCTAGCACCACCAAAACATATTCTGGATTCCATCGGACTTACCCAAAAAGATTTATCCTCAGATTCTCTGCTTGATTGGAGTTGATCTGACAAAAGTCAGATCTTTAAAGAGGATAAACCCCAACAACAACAGATGGGACAGTTGTGGTTAGATGAAACCAGACTATCATAATTTAACAGAAATCGTTGAGTGTGACCACAGCAGGAAGCTTTGAAGGGGATAAAAATGATAATGATGAAACAGACAACTCAGAACAAAAACTTAGTCATTAAAAACCATTTAAAATACATTAAGAAAAACAGTAATGAAGCCATATCTGGTTATTACAAACATTTGAGACATCTCAATCAATCAATTATTCAAGAAATAACTACTAAAGTGCAACAATAAAAGGACAGAAGTTTCTCTCAACCAGTAAGTGTCAAGTGTAGTTAATGAAGATGAGAGAGGATCATCAAGTTCAAAGTAGTTTGTTCAATGTTTATTGTATATATAAGTAAAATAATATATGTAGATAATATACTTAATTTTCTTTTATACAGTTTTATATTTCACTCTCTTGAATTCTAAATACAATTTTTGCTTTGAAAGTAATTTATGTATATTGGTTCAATTTCTAGGCAATTTTGTTTAATCCAGACCATTATTAATTTGGACAACCTGAATTCCCTATTAGTCCAAATTAATGAGGTTAAAATATATCAGCAATACCACAGAATATATGTTATAGACATATTAATAAAATTATTCACAATAAACACATTTTCAACATAGGCTTGTTTGAGAAAGCAGCCAACAATTTTGTCGATTTGATAATAAATTAAAAGAAACTATTTTTAATAGTATCCAGATTGCCATACAATTTTGAAAACAGTTTTAATGATTTAATTTCTTTATAGAGCTTTTACTTATGGTAATTTGTTATTGATCATAATTTAAGAATGCAAGCATAAATATATGTTCCATGACATAGAGTATAGCAATGGACTCTTTTTAAATCTTGTTTCTCAAAATTTGGCTAATGTTATAATAGCCTTGTCTTTGTTGGTAAGGACAACAAACAGGAACGTTTACATTTTTTATTCCAATTTATTAGATTCTTCAAGAAATAAAAAATATACTAGCAGCAAAAATAATTGGTTGGTTGGGTTTTATGGCACAATGTCTAAAAAACAGCAAAAATAAGATCTGACATATTTTTTATACTAAAAAATACAAATATGCAAACTAATTTTTTGATCTCTTACACCCATGCCCAAGGCTTTCAAGCCTATGCAAAAGTTTTATAATAAATACAGTAATTCGGCTAAAAACCAATCAAAGTCATCATTACCTCAAACATGAAGATTGTTTACCAACCCTCATTAAATTATTTTCAAAATAAACTGTCACACTTTCTTTCAATTTTTAACATTGCTGACATTTTTATAGAAAAAAAATGTAAATTTCTCAGAAAATGCACTTATAGAGAACCATTTACAGTGATAAAAAGTGAATTGATTATACACTGGATTTCAAAAGAATTCTCAAAGTGTCATTTATTCTTTCTTCAGTAATGTCAAAGATTTATACTTACAATTTCTAGAAAGTGCATACTTTATTAGTTTACTACTTACAAAATATGATCTGTCAAAATCAACATAGCAATGAAGCTGAAAAAGGAATAGTATATATTACAATTTCAGGAAATTTTTGGCAAGTTGTGAGCTAGAAA
Source organism: Latrodectus hesperus (assembly GCA_037975125.1). Classification (NCBI taxonomy): domain Eukaryota; kingdom Metazoa; phylum Arthropoda; class Arachnida; order Araneae; family Theridiidae; genus Latrodectus; species Latrodectus hesperus. Next base: position 63,369,438 of record CM075861.1, read on the forward strand.
TATGGAAGAATGGTCCCATTGCCAAAATAACCAACTGCCCATTGCAGTTATTGACAAAGATAAACTTCACACTGGTAACCTATTGAATTACAATCACTTTCTATCCACAAAATATTTCATTTTATTGGACCTAACTTACTGTGAATTCTAAACATGTTAAGTATTAATGTAAAATACATGAACATCCATGTCAGAAGTGGAAATCTTACACATTATTGAAATATATAGGCTAGACTACTAATCGTTCTCAGCTAGGGACTTTCAAAACTTAGATGTAACACTAACATTAAACAGATTTCCACAAATTATCAATACTACATCAATAGAGGACTGAAATCAGCAATCATCAATAGAGGACTATTGATAATTGTTGATTTCACATTATCAATAGAAGACTGAAAAATATTATTATAATTTGACTAAGTTATCATTGGTTTCAAAATTTTATTAATTAAAATTAAGATTAACTCTACACCTAAAAATTACAAAATAAGAAAAGTGGCACACATGTGTGAAAACATTAATAATTTTTTTTTAATTAATAAAAATATTATGCTTTAAGAAACAATAGGGGAAATAAATTCTGTACTTGAAAAGCAATATGAAGCCCTTAGATATATAGAAAACTGTTTAATATTTCTATTAATTCTTAATTTTATTGATCATACAATGGTAAGAGCTTACAATTAAAAAGAGATGAGTACATTGCATAAGCATACAAGTTGGCTATTACATAAAAGTCTTAAAAAGAAGTAATTTCCATAAACTATTTTCAGAGTCAGCTCAAAATTACAAGAGCAGTGCAAACCCTGTTAACTTTATACACCATTGCCAAATATTATATGAGAAACAAATGGTATGTGCACTCTTTAGTGTGATTAACTCACCTCTATTGAATATTGTTATAAAAAATATCACATTTTCACAATGTATCAGTTAAATATGTTTCTTTAAAATGAATGGTAAAATTGACTGAAAGTGAATTTACAAAGCATTTGATAAAATTAGCCTTTACAAATTATTAAAAGTTATTTTTAAAACTTTAAAAATGCCAGATGAATTCTACATTTTAGAGTAATTTACCTCTGTTAATAATCTTTTACATTTTATTTGAAGTATAAATATATAAATACAAATTTTTCAATAAAATGTATCGAATCAAAAAAGCGTGTGAAACAAATCTGATAAGCAATAAGAAAACTCCCTTAAGCATTATAACATTAAAAAAGAAGTTGATTAAGTATTTACTCCCATACACTGAATAAAATATTAATATATGGATACTATATGATATTAAATAGAACTAAAAAATACGAAAGAGTATGTTACATATCAGGTTTATTTTACAGATAATCGATACAGAAATATCCGAAACATATCTAAATTAAGTGAAATTTTACATTCTTATCTTGAAACAAAAACTAATGGATGTTCTTTTCCATAATAATTCCATCACTTTGTTAAATGATGTCGTACAATTAAGAATGGCAAGCTGAATCCACTTCCAAAGAACAAAATGAAGTACAAAGTAAGCTTGTATTTATTGCTGATGTCGAAAGGTAGATTTGCACCAATAACGCCACCATGATGATGGTCGTGACCTCCACGAAGAAGAGCAGAAGTTGTAAACCTTCTTGTTGACCTCAACAAAGCTCGAATAGGAAGCATGGTTATATATTCCTATTTCTAAATAGCTTAAATATTTTGTAGCTTCGAAAGAGACGACAAACAAATATCCAAATTCCACGAGAAAGAGATATACAAACAATATGTATAGGTCAAATTTCAACGAAATTTCCAGATTCTAAACAATCAATAAAAAAACAGAGTCATGCTTATACGAGCTTCAGAATTTCAAATTAATTTAAAAGCAACATTTTTTAAAGTTATTCTTTCAAAGATAAAATATCAAATATTTCTGAAAATTTAAAAGATGTACATTGTTTGATTTATTTGTATTTTTGTGCTTATAATGTATTTAAAAGGTATACTTTTAATAAATCAATTACGTTGTATTTGGCATTTGGTAAGGAAATTACCAGAATATCATTGTCCTTCATTTGAAATATAACCTTAAATAATAGAAAATAATGTACAATTTATTTCTTTGAAAAATACATAATGGTATAATAATTTAAAATTTGCAAAATTCATTGTTTTATAAGAAATATAAAGATGAAAAAACAAGGAAATATCATGACAATACTAACGCCATCTGTTCAAGTACAGATAAATATTTCTTCCATAGTTAAAATTTTTGATTAATTTTAATAAGTTTTGACCATAAGTTTTTGTGTTAGTGAAATATTTATTTTCAAGATTTATAATTTAACAATTACACCGCAATAAAATTTATTTTAAATTTTTATCTTGTTATTCATGCAATTTTCAAAATCATGTCGGCAACGTACATAGTTACAGTGAAAAAAAAACTGAACGTGCTTTGTTTTATTATGAGATTTATGCGTGAATTTAATTTTTTAAAATTTTGTTGGTGTTTCTAATCATATCATTTTTTTGAAGTCTAACCTTTACGTAACGCACTATTTATCCACAAATTCTTACTTATCGGACTAGTGCAAGTCTATTTTTCTGAGATAGGTGTAACTACATGTAATGGAATGGCTGAATTTTAGTATGGCTAATGTTCTTTTTGATAGCGGAAAAGTCATTTTCGTTGGGCGAGGTCAAACCATAGCTCTTGTTATTAAAAATTCATTTCAGATTGTGTGAGAAACATTCCTGTATCTTTTATTTGAAATACATTAACTTTTCACTATTTATCAAATTTTATTGTGGTGGTTGACAAAGCTAATCACTGACGCGGACTTGACTGCATGTCATTTGTGTGCTTAAATTTTATCACCCCTTAGAAATCGCAATTTTTTTGTATTAGTAACAACTAGATATGGCTTGTGCAACTTTGAAAAGAAGCTATGAATGGGATCCACTGCAAAGCCCAACTGGAAGAAGTCCTAAACGACGCAGATGCGCGGCAGTTATGTCACCATCTCCAAAGATTTTTAAATCCTCTACCGAAAATCCAACTCCATTTGGTGAAGTCGCTTCCAAATTAAACTCAGAGCGGATAGCGCAAAATATTAGAGATGAAATTAAAAAACTCCATAGAAGAAAGCAACTTCGATTCGAAAGCAGCGAAAGTTCTGACAGCTCTTCTGGAATTCCAGCGAGTGCTTCCAGCTCAGGTTCTGGTCTTATGGCTCCTACATGTAGAGATCAACCTTTATTCACTTTTCGCCAGGTTGGTTTAATTTGTGAACGAATGATTAAAGATCGTGAAAACCAAATTCGAGATGAATACGACCGCATTCTCAATGCTAAGTTGGCCGAGCAGTATGATACATTTGTCAAGTTTACGTATGACCAAATTCAAAAGCGCTATGAAAACTCCATTCCCAGTTACCTCTCCTAATTTCTACAATCCAAACACCTGCAAGAAATTATGTTACCTGATAAGAGAAGTGTCCTGTGCATTTCTCAGAATTGTTTGCCAATAAATATTTTGCTTAATGTTTTTTTTCTGCCTAGATATATATTTCCTTTTTTTTAAATTTTAATGCTGTAATGTATAACAGCTAAAGTATATAATTTTTTGTGAACTTGTCTGTGTAGTGTTGTATTTGTTCTTCCTTATTTGCTACCCTATGATAATGATTGAACTAATAAATGATAACTGCTGTAATTATTGTGTACAGAGACTTGCGAGTTGGGGATTTCTGTAAGTGAACTGACTATGGAATCTGCAGAAACTTATATAATCCGAATTGGAGAAAGTTAATTTTTCCTGTGTAAGTTTTATGTCGGATATGAACTCTTGGACTTAAATGGACTTGCAATACATGTAATCTTATTGAGTATAATTTCTAATTAATTTATTATGTTACTTCAAAGTGCCTGGTACTATTTTGTGAGTGGTAAAAAAAAATCAGCCTGTGTTTAAGTTACATTGTTTAAAAGATTATTATTCGGTAATGCTGAAAAAATTGTATCTGTGTTTTATTTTTCAATTTTGTTAATTTTTAAAATAAATTTTGATTTTCTGCTCATCAATGTGTAAATTATTTTGAATTATTCTAGGTTTAAAGAATGTAGAAATGTAGTTTGACTTTCCTCACTGGCAGCATGAAAGTTTAAGGTAATTGTGAAAAAAGATGTGTATATGTTCTTATTTTTCCCTGTAATTATGAAGCTGGCAATATTAACCATTTTGTAATATATGCTGCTTAATTGATACTATGGTTAAATAGAATGTTATTTTAAGTATCAGAAATGGATGCCTTAAAATTTATAGTTATGTGTTAGTAGACATGACTTACAAAAGTTTTATACTTGTATTTCAAGTCTCGCGTAACTTGTCTTAAATAAAAATGTGTTGTATAGAATTTTGTTACTTTCTAATGTCCTACATATATATCAAACACAAAATACATACACTCGTTATAATTTGATGAATATATTTCACTAAAAGCATTTGATACATTTTTTAAATTTCAACTTTTAAACAATATATTTAGTGTATCAGTGCAGGATTTATTTTATGATGTCTACATAATAGCAATTTAAATCAAACTAGTAACACTCAGTCATTTTTAAAGTAATTATTCAAATTGACATATTTAATGGGATTGATTATATATGAATTTTTTGAAACAAATGATACTGATAACTTGAAACTAAAGTATTTAATTGTACTAATTAAATGAAGTTACTCTTAACAGATATAAATGTAATAAAAGACTTAAGTATGTAATCAAACTTGAATTATAAAATAGGAATTACAAATTGAAATTATTGAACATTTTAATCGCTGCTGGCTAAAGTTTATTACATTTTTTATTTATAATAGGATAATACTAAAAATTTTGTTTTAAAGTCAATCTTTTCCTTTCAGTCTATCTGGTTCAAGGAGCATTTCATGAAGGAAAATATTATGATTTTCATTCTATACAAAATAATTGGATTTTTACCTTAGTTTCTGTGAACAGTAAAATTTTATTCTTTTAATATTACATGTAATTTATAAATCTTAGTTTAACTAATTTGACTAATAACTGAAACTCTCTTGTAAAGTTAGATTTTCATTTATTACATTTTAATAGTATTAGTTTTATTGAGTCACTAGTTAGAAAATTCCTCATGAAGTAAGTGACACTGATTATGTCAGTGTGTCATTTTCAGGATGCACTTTGTCAATTTCTTTTAAAATATATATATTTTAAAAGAAAAAATTAATAAATGGGTTAAGTGTAGCAAAATATTTGCTATTGAGCGTTTTATTAAAAATCTTTTGTGGTAAATGGTGTGAAATAAAAATCAATATTTGAGACATGTTTTACTGACTATTTAAATTATAAGTTTCTGCTCAAGAATTAATTTTAAATATCAAAAATGCTTAATGATTGCATTTAAAATGTAGAATGGTAGTTAGGTGATATTTATTTCTTATTAATATTTAAGTCTTCATATAAATCCATACATACTCGTTAGTAACTGCTATATAATTAAGTTGTATAGTTAATGCTATAGCCTTTTATTCGATTCCCAATTTATGCTTGAATAAGTTGAAAATCTACTTTAAAAAGTTTCTGTCAAATAAGCTTTTGTGTTCAAAGAGTGATCATAGAGACAGCCGAATCTTATTGTTGATTTATAATAGCTATCAAATTCAGCTATGCATGAAGATTAGCTTGGTAAATAAGTGCATTATAAATATTTTTCTTTTCATAAAATGTAAATAAATTTTTACTGCAGTATTTATTAAGATATTAGTAAATTTCAATTTAAAAAAATCACTTTTTAGCAACATTTTTATTTAGGATTCTTACAACTGTTTAAAAAATGTTATCAAAGTTTGAAATCATAAATAATAATTAAATATTTGACTGCTGATTTTATGAAGTCAGATAATAGTGATAACAAATAACTTTTTGTGATATAAGATTCTAAAGCTTAATTTTCTCAAAATATGGAGTATTTATAATGGTTGATAAGTTTTCAGGCCCTTAAATTCTTTACTGCATTAATTATCTATGTATCAGGAATTATTTCTTGATGTAATGTTTGAAACTTGGTGAGTATTTTTAAAAATTTGGTCATACAATCATTTCTCACTAACTAATATATATATGCCTTTTTTGATGTATGTGCATTCATGTTGAAAAATATGTCCGTACAGTAATTAAAAATATGGTTTAATTGATCATTATTAGTTTGTAGGGTTGTGTTAAGATTGGCTAGTTGTCATAATATTGCAATGGGAAAGGAAATGTACTTCATAGTTTCTCACTGAATAATTAATTAGGATTGTCCTTGCGAATTTCATATATACCCTAACACCTTTGCTTCCACAGAATATTTGTTCTGCATTTTTATGAAAATAATATAATAATAAACAGATATAATAGAAATGAAGTCTTCAGATTACAATGATGGCAAGTCATTAATAAGTAGTTTTTAAAATTCCACCATCTTTTCTATTTTTCTTCACATTTGCAAAATTAAAAATTTGCTAATATGTTTATATAATAAATTGTGTAGAGTTTTTAGGATACAATTCAATGTTATCTGACATTATCTCCAAATAATTTTTAAATTCCTACTTTTTTGTGATGTATTAGTTTTGTATAACCAAAACTGATATCTATTGCAAGTAATATTCTTAGGAATAATCTAAAACATCTTTTTTGAATTAGCTAGAACGCATCATATTGTTTGGTAATTGAGTAAATTCCATCATTGTTAATTTTTTTTTCAAAGATTGCTCTAAATTGAAATTTTATTTTAATACATAAACTGTTTGTTATTATTCATTTATCAAGTCAAATATATATATTTTTAAAAATATCTCTTATCCAAGCTATTAATTTATTAATGTTTAATTAGACCTATACTTACTTAGGCATCAGAAACCTGGATAATGACTCCAAAAAGTGAAAATGCTTGTGATATCTTTGGTGGATACTAAGGTCCATTTTTGGAGATAAAGAAGTCAATGGTGTGTGGCACAGATGCTCAGGCTTAGAACTTTATCATGCCTTTAGAGAACCAGATGTCATAAGATTTATTAAAATTCAAAGAATTAAATGAGTTGACCATGTTATCAGGATTAACAATGAACGTACTATGCAGAAAATATTTCTTGCCAGGCCTACAGGAATAAGAGCTAGGCGCCAACCCAACCTCAGATGGGTTGATTGCCTTGAAAGAGACTTCACCACCCTGAGAGTAACAAAATGGAAGACCATGGCCAAAAAAAGAGCGGCCTACAGGAATCTTACTGAGAAGGCCAGGACTCACCCTGAGCTGTCATGTTGCTGTAGATGAAGAAAATCTCTCTTATAGTGTTTTGAATTTACAAGAATTAAGATTTATACCAAAATTTATGGTATATAAGAAAGCTCAGTTGGAAAAAGTAGCAGATATTTTATTTAACTATAACTTGAACTATTATTCATTATAGATATAAACTATAAAATTACTTTCTAAAGCAGAAAAACAAACTGCTAATAATTTTTCTTTTCCAAAACACACATTTTAAGTTATTTTCACAAGTTTATAATTAATACACTGACTAGTGGGTTAATATATGAAATTGAAATATAAAATTTATAAATATGAAAGCTTTTTGTGCGTATGGACATCAAAAAATTATACAATCATACTACAGTTTTTGAAGTTTTCATATAATTGGATATTCTATTATAGGATGCAAATGATAATTTTAAAGGACACTATTTTGTAAATTTGACTTATTACCATGGAGTAATTTTTTAATGCAATTAATTTATTATAGAATCATTATTTAGTATTAAAAAAACAGTGTAGTTATCAATCATAATTCACAATGTATTTTTCTGAATTATTTTCTACCTTTTTTTTTGTGATGTATAATATTAGTTCTCGCTAGCCTACTTGCATTCAGCTATATGTATATATTCAATTATTTGGATAAAACTCCTTCATGACATATATTCAAATGAAAATTGGATTTATGTGATTTATTAATTTTTTATATTTCTCTTTATTTCAGTATTCATGATTTTAATCATCCTTTGGATATTAGATTATGAAAATTTTAAGTAGATTTTCCTTTCTATAATTTTATTTTCACTTGTGAGTCTAATAAACAATAAGCTTAGAAACACTTAAATTACCATTGTAGTCAATTTGGTAACTCTGCAACATAAAAATATCTTAAAGTATATTTTGCATACTTGTCTATCTATATCAGAATGTCTGCTTGAAATTTCAACTATTTTAATTCATTCAGTTTATAAATTTTCTTTATTGTTGCCCATTGCAGAAACTTCACAAATTGATTTCTTATAATTATTTTTTTAAAAATCTGACATAGCTATAAAAATATTCCTCATTTTTTATTTTCAATAACTTTTATATGTTTTTACAAATTACTAATGGTGTCATCTAAGAGATAAATAATTCTCCACACTGAATTGTAGTATAAAGGAATTGATTCAAAAATCATGTTTTTTTATATTATTGATTAAAATTCCTGATGAGAAAAGCAATTGCTAAAAGGTTTCCAAATAAAATGGTCTTTCTAAAGATTTTTTATACTACCTCTGACAAAATTAAATAATTGATTACATGCTGTAATGATGGGAAATAGTGTTTAAAAAATTCCAATGCATTTCTGACACAAATAGCCTTTTAAATCAGTCAAACCTATATGTTATTTCAATTAGTGTCCTAGGTTGACTATTAAATGCTATATTTAAATGAAATCTTTTTATTTATGGCAAAATCGTTAATATAATTCAGCATTACTTTGTGGAATATAGTGAAATGAATGGAAACTGAATGTATTGGAAGTATATTTTTGTTGTATTTTCACTTTGTGAAAATAGTAATAAATTAATTACTACTAAAAGTAATTAATTTACACTCTAAAACAATGCATTAACAGTTAACCATCATCAAACTATACTGAAAGACTAATTAAATTGTTCATCGCAGATAATCTTAACAAAAACATGATCATCTTCTAAAGATGGGCTGCAGTTCAATGAAATGCAGTTACTAGTAGAATTCAATTCAGTTTAAATTTTGATGAAGTTTTACTCCTATCTGATGATTTTTTTCTTTCCACACAATGATATGCATCGTATTCTAGAGCATTGATAATGATCATCATATATTACTTGTGATCCAATGAGAATTATAACTCAGCAATACAATTAGAATAATTTAGTCACTTGCAATACCTTTCATCATACATATCTTGGAAGCTATTTTCTAAAAAAACAAATGTTCATCAAGAATGTCAAAGTAAAACAATACCCTTTTGTGACTAACATGTTTTCTAAATGTTAGATATTTTATAAGTTTAGCTGATGAGTTCTGTGTGTAATAATTTTATCTCCAGAAACACTGATGTATTTTAATTAATACCATTACAGCTATTGTATTGATTTTGGATAGACATAGCATAAAATCTAGAGCTACTATTTCATTTTAAAATTATTAATAAACTGATTTTAAAATCTGCACTATATTAACTTCTTAAATTGATAGGGCCTTTTATCACTTCAAAATTCATGTATGTATATTATATACTATTTCAGTAATATTTACTATAAATCATTCAGAGTTCTCAATTGAAAACATGTCTCATCACTAAAAGGCTTTAAAACAATGTTTTAATGTATATTTTAAGGAAGCTAAATATTTTTTCAATGTTGAAATATGTGTTTTCTTTTTCTCTACATATGTTGCTCAGTAATTTCTTACGTAAAACAAGTTATGGTTAAAAAATCGTTGAATTCAATGTAATTTTTTTTAATTTGCTTTAAATTTCATTAATAATTTCTTAAAATTGTTATGAACAGCAAAATTAAGTTGGGCCTTTTGTATTATTATATTCTCATTCTTTATTCTTTTTGCTTCTTAGAGTCATTTTTCAATTAATGTCTGGATAGAAAATAAAAACTTAAGCAACTTAGTTAATCTTCAATAATAGATTAAAACAGGTGTTTAGAAAATATTTGTAAAAAAGTAAAATCATGTATTTGCAGAAAATCCTTGTAAAACTATTTTTAAAGAAAAAGTTTATAAAAATATTTATGACAAAAGAATAAGAGAAATAATTTTAATTAAGAGAAAAAGTGTAGGATATATGGAATTAATTTAAAGCTTTTTGTTTGTAAAACATTAAAAAAAATGTTTCTGTCATCTCACAAAGTGATATTGAAAAAAAAGTAATTATCCTTTTAGTGACATTATTAAACTCCATAGAATATATTTTTTATTGTAATATGAATTAAAAGAATATGCAAAATAATTTATCCCTTTCTTTCTATTGTTTTTTTCCTATTAAATAACTAATGAGTTATCAATTTTTATATTCAAAGCTTTCTTAAAGCATGTAGAACATACAACTTACCGTAATTAGAAAAATTTTTTAAAACAATTGTGTTATTTAAGTTTTTACAGTAACCAAAAGTATGATGAGTAATTCTACAACTTGTTTATCATTTGCAAACGGGGATTCCTTCTAACCTCTTGATATCATTTTTTGCTTTATATATTGAATTCTACTAAGACTGATTGTATTCATAGTTTTTTTTTTTTCTGGCTAAGAATTTGAAGTTGATCAAATTTATTCTAATTGCTGCAGTTTCATTCGAAATTTAAACAATTTCAGTTTATTTGGTTATGAATACTGTTGGTTTATAATTTTCTGACAATCTTGATAAAACTACTAAGTTCTGTAAAAGTTTCTTCTGTACAAAGTTGTGTCAGCTTCAAATATTTAAGTGAATTTACAAGAATTGGTTATTTATAATTTTCAGATAATCTTGATAAAATTTGTTCTAGTTGCTGTAAAGGTTTAATCTATTCAAAATTCTGACAAATTAGATAAAATTACAAAAACTGTAAGTCTTTTAATCTTGGCTTATAATTATTTATGTGTATATATTAAATTTCAAATTGATATAATTTATAAAATATTTGTAAAACTTTTTCTAAAAGTCATTATTTGTGATTTATTTCCTTATTTATGTTTTGATGGATGTGAAAGCAAGAATGTTTCATTTTATAGGAAATTACATTTGTTTTCATTTAAAAAAGCACACCAGCAAACTGATATCCTCATGATCTAAATCACTCTTCATATGTTGAAAGAATTATAAATTGAAATATATTAAGAATTATATATTTACTCACTGGGGATTATTTTTCACTTTCTTTTTAAAATTAATCACCATTAAAATTTTTTCATCAATCAAACCAATATAGCTTTTATGGTATATGATATATTCACAAGAAATTAAACAGCATGATGACTGCTTCTATATCAGCTACAATGTGAATTGTTAAATGTAAAATGTTATTGCACATTTTTGTCATTTCCAAAATATGTGTGTTCTTTAGTGTTAGTATGTTCTGATGAAATAAACTTTACTCGATCAAAAATAGAACTTATGTAAAATTTGAAGGGCAGTGAGAAATATATGGAAATTTTAATAGTATATATAGTTACAATTTTATAATCATTTTAAAAATAATGTAAAGCAATTTTGTTTTGTGTGCAGCAAAAACATATTGTTTAATGTAAAGCAATATGTGGAATTTTTTTTAAATTTCACATATATTTTGTTTCAAAACTTTAAAGTTAGGTAATAAAAACTGGAATAATGCATGTCTGAGAAAAAACATTGAAACTTCAGTCTTTAGTAGTCTGGAACCACATAAAAATATTATGATTTTTTTGTTTTACAGTTGTATGTAAATTTTGAATTATTAATCATAAAACATCAATTTTTTGCTGTAGATATGATATAATCAATTTAATCTCTGCACAACAGAGATTTGTTAAACTGAATATTTGTTACAAGCTATACATATAGCCTGCAAATCTGGAGTTTTAAAAAAGTTTGAATATGATTTTAAAAATATGAAAACTAAACAGTTATTGGAAACTTAACACAAAATAAAAAAATGTGACTTCTCCTGTCAAGTATCAAAATAAAACTGGTTAATTTCTAACAGATAACTATTTGCTAATTTTCTACTAATTAATTTTCATAATTTATAAGCTAAGCTGTTAATTAATGATAGTAATTTAAAATTATATAATAGAAATTCAAAAAGTATGCATTTACAAAATCTGATTTTTAAGTTGGAAAAAAAATTATAAAATAAATGCTGCATGCTAAATTTTAAAAAATAAATAAATAAAAAGTTCTATATATTGAAAAATAAGCTATAAATGCTTGTTTTCATTGCAAGTAATATTATTTTTAAAAAATGTTATATTTAAATAAAAATTTTAAGAACACATACAGTATAAATTGCAGTTTCTGTTTTACAATATTCAAATTTTAATTTTATTAAAAAATATTAATTTTATTATCTATTTGTTTATGGAATATGAAACTAAGATAAATTAATTTAATATTTATTCCTTTGTCTCAATTTTTTTCTTTGAATCTAATACAGGATTGTACTTAATTATAAAAAATTTATAATTGTTATAAAAAAATGCATGTTATGTATTTATATATATAATTTATTATAAAAAATCCATGTTATAATAAATATTTTTAAGTTATAATTACTTTTATGTTTTCTATGTCTTTTTAATTTATTTTTAATAATAAAGCATTTTAAAAATTAAGATGGATTACTGAGCAAAATGTTGCCACAGCAACAATAGATGCAATATTCTGACAAAGGAAACTTTAAAATTTTATGTAAATCAAATTGCTTTCAATATTAAAATTTTAAGATCTTGCTGAATGAAAGTAAGCAAAACTGTTCCCTACAATTAAATTTGCTAAAAAGTCAATAATTTTGAATGTTATCATTGTAATAGAGTCTTCACCGTCATTTATTTTTTTCTTCCAAACATTTTAAAACAAGCAATCACACATTTGTTTATTGTGATAGAAAAGAAAATTTTCATTTGCATGTGTCTAACCACTATTAAATACTTCATTTAAATACTAGAATAGCTTCGTGTTCAATAAGGCTTCTAACATTACTATTTAATTTGCGATAATTTCCTTCACATCATTTTCGTTATTTTAAAATGCTACTTTTAATATTGTATGTTTTCATTTGATTAACTGAAAAAAATACTTCTTTACTCATTTTTATTGATGTTTGCAGCTAACAATCAAAACTTAGAAAATTAATATTAATTTTGTACTGATATAATTTTTTTTCCTATATGAACCTACCAGATTGTATTTTTGAATAAATTTAGGGCTAATAAAAGAAGACAAAAATTTAGATGAGCTTCTCAACAAAATTCTAGAAAACTGGAGAGACTGACTCAGTTCTGAGTCTTCATATTTTTCTTGAACAATAAATAATTTTTTCAAAGAAACTGTTTCTATAAATATGTATGGATTAACAATAATTATTTTTAAAATAAATTGTGAAAAATAATACTCTATAATAATGATTAAATTTATAAATGTATATAATTTTCTGAATGATTACAGTATCCAGATGGAGTTTAATACATTTTATACAAGAATCGTTGGGATATATCGATTTTTTAAGTATATGGGATTTGCAATATATCATAACTATTTAGAAATGAAACATTTTTAAATTTTCATAATTGTTAAATTCTCAAATCCTCTAAAAACTAAATTTTTTTGTTTTTGCATTTAACTTTGTTTTTTCTATAATAAACATCAGATAATTATCTCAATAACTTAATCTCTGCTATTTTCAGAAAATTTGGTTAATTTTGTGGTAATTAAGAATCTTCAATATAGTAATTTATAAATATAGATAAATGTATATAAATAAAAATATTCATCTCTGAAGAAGCACTCATTTCAACATAAAAAAAATAATATTTAGTTTTATTTCAACTCAATAATTTATTCTATCAATTTTCTTAATATAAAATTCTATTAAAATAAAATTGTAATTTAAAATTTATAAATTCAACCATTTGAATTTACAGTTTTTCATTTAACTTTGCTTGGTTTTTTTTTTTTTTTTTTTTTGTTTTTTATTTATTACATTTTATATTTTCCATAGTTAAATTATAAGTTCCATTTGCCTTTTTTAATATAGTGTTAAATGTCTTATATAGGTTTAATCATCACTTTTTTTACAATAATTTTTCAGATAATTGGAATGTTATTAAAATACGTTAAAAGAAAAATTATGACATGTTTATCAGAGTAAATATAAAAATAATCGGTTTGCAATATTTTAAGTTTGAACATTGTTATTAATATATTGCAAATAAATATTCAATCCATTAAGTAATATAACTGCATTGCAAAATATTTCATTTTAAAAACAAAACCTATAGTGTTATAAATTTTATGTTGATACATATATTTTGCAAAATAAACTGCATTAAAAAATAATTTTTCTTTCATCCTAAAGAAATAAAATAAAACTATAAGTCAAAAAGGGAATGAAATAAGATTTAGTTATATTTCAATGAAATATTTAAAATTCATTCTATGAAATTCTTTTCAGAAAATGATAAAATATATTTGATAACCACTGATGAATTTTAGTATATGGTAACCAAATTAAACATTGAAGGTTATCTTTTTTTAACAGTGAATGTCACTCGTAGAGAAAATTTGAGAAATGGCCTCGAAATCAAAAGAAGTCTCTTTAGACATGAGAACTTATATTGTTAACCTTAATAAAAGTGGAAAATCTTATCGCGAAATTCAAAAGATGGTTAAGTTACTCTTTGCAACTATTGGTTACATCGTAAGAAAATATAAAAATACTGGACGCGTTGAAAATGAACGCAGGCCAGATGGCCTGAGTAAATTAACTTCAAGAAATAAACGAAGTATTGTTAAAGCAGCTATTAGAAAACCACAAATTTCTGCTCAGAAAATTGCACATGACCTTCTCGCATCTTCTAACATTAGAGTGACCGCTCAAACAAAAAGAAATGTGTTACATAGTGCTGGTTTAAAGGGCAGAAATCCGAGAAAAAAAAAACAATGATCTCTGAAGTTAATAAAAAAAAGCGTCTAGAATTTGCTATGAAATACAAAGACAAACGGATGGACTTCTGGAAAAGGTTATTTTTTCAGGTGAGAGTAAGTTTGAAATGTTTTCACCCCCTAGTATCCCAAAAATCTGGCGAAAAAATAAAACAGCCCTTGATAGTAAAAATGTACTTCCGACCCTGAAACATGGTGGTGGAGCTCATAGCGGGGTTGGAAAATTACTCTTTATTGACACAAAAATGACATCTTTAGGTTACATTGATGTGTTGCGGCATAACGTATTAGACAGTGCGAGAAAATTGGGTGTTGAAGACACTTTCTTATTCCAACAAGATAGCGATCCAAAACACATTGCGATAGTTACTAAAACATGGTTTCTTTATAATGCGCCAAGACGCCTTGAAACTCCACCACAATCCCCGGATATAAATCCATTTGCAAATTTGTCGGATGCTCAAGTCCGAAAAAGAATATTACAAGTAAAAATAGTTTGAAAGAAGCACTTATGGAAACTTGGAAAGAAAAAGATCAAGAAACCACTAAAAAGTTAATAGAATCAATCAATGCCAAGACGTCTTGCAGCAATTGTAAAAGCCAATGGAATCGATACAAAGTATTAAATTTCTATATAATTATAATTGTGTTTAACATTTGTCACTAAATAAGTGTACAAATACTCTTTTTGTATAGTTTTTATAAAGTTTTATTCATTAATCAACTAAAGTTTATGTGATTGTTTTTTTTATATTTATTATTATTTTACCTCACTAGAATATATTTCTGCAATTTTAACTTAGTTACCTTATTTTTTATTTTGCTATAAAATTCAAAAATTGAAGTGTACAAATAAACATTTTGTCAACTGTATATACATATTATTTTCTTTCTTCCCCACACTATTCTACGTAAAAAGTCATAACATTCTTGCCAGCATAGGAATTTTTTTCATTAAAATTGTACACAGTATGTTGCATAGTTATAAAACCACCCAAAATGGCACTCATTTTTACAGTAAATCACAATGCATACTATTATTATAACAAATAGAAGAATTATGTCATGTTTTACTTATTTGCAATTTTTATTTATGCACTATGGAATGACATAGCAAATTTTAGCGGATAAATAAGCTTTTAGGATCACATGCACACTCTTGAGAAATTTAAAGTTTATTAGCTCCTTAAACTACCATATAGAACGTCCTTAATATAATCTTAGAAAAAAATTTTAATTAAATACAAATAGGTATGCAAAATTACACTCGTTCTTCTTCTTCTTCTTAGAATTGGGTTTGTATGTCATTGGGCACCTCTGCTTTTATCAGCATTTTGTACCATTAACTCCAAACCCAATGTTTCCTAGTTCAAGTTGCTCGGGTCACCCACTTTATTAATAAAGTCCGATAACCCTTTAATGGAGTCTAGGTGTAACTCTCTAGTATCGATGATGCCTAAAGAGGTTAATCTAGGGAGGGCAAAAGCCTCGCATTCATAAATGATATGCTCTGCCGTTTCCTCTTGTGTATGACATTTCCAGCAGATAGGGTCTTGCTGAAATAGTCCCATCTGGTCAGAGAGTCAGTCATACTAGGGATAGCTTCCTGACTTTCACCAGAAGATGGTTTGGAGGTCGTTACACTCGTTAGTAAAGGCCTCGGCAAATTTAAATCCGGTTGATTGTGAGTTAAAACTTAGAAAACTTATATTTAAAAAAAATAATTAATTTTGCATAAAAAAATTATAATGAAATCAACTTTAATTTTTTTCACTTGCTGATTAAATTTATACTTGGATTTCTACCTTACCAAGAAAGAAAAAAAAGAATTCAACAAAGATAAGGAAAGGAAAAATGACAAAACTAATCAAATTACTTTAAAATATAAATTTTCAGGTCATAACTTTCTAAGAATCCTTTTAAATTTCATAATCAGAAAAATCATAGATTATTTTTTAATATCAAAAAGCGTTATAGAAATATTAGTTTTTACTGGGATATAAGAAAACTGTGAAATTACTGAGTATCACCCCAGAATAACGGAACGTTCTGTATTTTAAGTTTTTTTATCGTAACACTACTTAGTCTAGTGTCACGTTATACTCGTAAAAAAATTTTTCTTGAAAGTGTTTTTCAGTGAATGTCACCTTTGTCCATAATATTGTTGTGCTGCAACACACATGTGAACAACTCTTAATGGCGAAATTTCTTTTTATAATAGTACCGTAATGTCTTATGCAGAGAATCCGGAATTGAAATGTGATACAACTGAGAGTACCGAAAAGTAATTGCTACCAAAATTCTTGGAAAATACGCAAATTAGTAACCTTTTTCTTTTTATCGTTTAAACTAAACTCCGTGCCATAACAGCCCACATGCGGACCAAGGCCTACAATGCCCATAACTGCTTTTTTAACCGAGGGCCTTGGAGTGCGAAGCTTATGTCCCTTGTAACGTTATGCTCTGTAACGAAACAACTCAAAAAAGTTGAAGCAGGGCTGACATCTACCTGATGTCGTATTTCGACGCTTTAATTAATTTTACTGAATAAAACTCAGAATGTGAAACGAATCTAACATTTAATGAAGCATACAGAACACTACAAACTACATGGACAAAGATTACAAGGTCTACTGAAGAGAAAAGGAATATAAACATATAACGTCAGCTCGTGCTGGATGCGCACGGCACATGATTGGTGGGTGAGGTGCTGCCATTCGCAACATCCCTGTTATGAGCGGTTAGTCTAAGGTGAAGCCTCCAGTTTTTAATTCCCAAGCATGCTTGGAACTCAATTTATCGACCTACTGATAGGATGAGTCAACCTTGCCCAGCCCGCGAATCGAACTGTGAACCTGTGCCTTGGGAGCGTGAAACGTTACCACTAAGACACCGGGCTACCTTTTACCGTTTTCATATGGTCAATATATCATTATTTACCAAACACGCTAAAGTCACTCGAATTTCTTTCAGTTTTCAGCAAATAAAGGTTGACTTCATTGAAAATGATGATAAATATTTATCAACATGCATGTACAATTTGGAAATTGGTGGGTGAGGTGCTGCCATTCGCAACATCCCTGTTATGAGCGGTTAGTCTAAGGTGAAGCCTCCAGTTTTTAGTTCCCAAGCATGCTTGGAACTCAATTTATCGACCTACTGATAGGATGAGTCAACCTTGCCCAGCCCGCGAATTGAACTGTGAACCTGTGCCTTGGGAGCGTGAAACGTTACCACTAAGACACCGGGCTACCTTTTACCGTTTTCATATGGTAAATATATCATTATTTACCAAACACGCTAAAGTCACTCGAATTTCTTTCAGTTTTCAGCAAATAAGGATTGACTTCAATGAAAATGATAATAAATATTTATCAACATGCATGTACAATTTGGAAATTTGAAATCAAACTGTTTATTGTTTAAAATTATTTATTTAAACTCAAGTTATTTAATGTTTAAGCGTTTTCTGAAATACTCTTTATTTCATATGGAACTTTATTGCCTTTATATTAAACACCACACGTTGAAAAAGTCTTTTTCTCAAACGGTGGAAGCTTAGAAAATTTTAAAAATATTTCCTCTTTTCATATATTTGAATAATATAAAGTGTTTCTTGATAATTATTTTTCAATTAATTATTTTGATTTATATAAAAATATTGTTTAGTTTGAAAGAAATCATTATGGAATTCAAAGAAATCGAGCTTAATTATTATTTTGCAAAGTAAAAATTTAAACATGAGAAAATTTTTTTAATGTTATAAGTTTATTGAAAAATATATCTACCATTGAGTAAAACAGCACCTTTAAAATATATAATTTCTAATATAAATAAGCTTTTGTTTTAACATAAATAATCTCTTATTTTAATAAAGAAATGTATTTCAAAATTTTAATAAATTACCTATACTTTTATTAAAGTATCAAACATAAGTAAAATATTTTCACTATTGTAAGATAACCGATTGAGAAAATATCCCAAAGAAATGTCATAACATATGAATATTTAATTATTTTTTATGAATGTTTGTAGAGGTATATATATATATATATATATATATATATATATATATATATATATATATATATATATATATATAAGCCTCTCTCTCTATATATATGTACATTCACATATATATATGTATGAATGTTTATGATTATAGTAATTTAAACCAATGAAAAACTTGTAAAAATAAAAAATAGTTGCCATTGTATCAGTTTTGGTAAAAATTTCTCGTAAAAATATTATAAACTTACACTATTGTGGCTGAGAGAATACTTCCAATCTTATAAAAATTATACATAAAATACATAAATTTTGTTTTAATTCTTGAGCATTTTGAAAGAAATTTATTTTATTTTTGATTAAAAAATATTCAAATTCTTTTTGTTTTGTTATTTAAGTGTATTTCTCATTAATAATGATATGACAATTTAATTTTTTTTAACAATAAAGGTTTGATATATAGTCATAGTTCAAAGATTTAAAAAAACTATATGAATGTATTTTTTGATTTTATGATATCAAATTAAAATTCATCTATTTACACAATATTATGTATTTTGTATGATTTAAATATTTAATGATAACAATAAGTTTCGCATATAAAGCTGATTCTTTTTCACCGCACTCTTTCTGAAGAAAAAAATGAAATAAAATGTACTTTACTGTGTGGTAAATAAAATGATTTAATAGATTTTGCGGAAAAATTACTTGAGATGGTTCTAAATAAGAGTTACAGAATCCTTACAGTAGAAAGGCAAAATCACAAAAATGCTCGGATGGCCATCCAAATTGCAACACTAAGAAAAACAAGAGACATCACAACAAAATTTGTTTTGTAGATAACATGTTGACCAAGTATCAAATGATTAAATTTATAGACTTCTGTGAAATGTGAGTCCTTCCAAAATTAGCTGCCAGAGTAGCCGCCATTGCTGGAGATCACCGCTGCCTGACGCCTCGGAATTGATTCAAATTTTGGACGTGTTCTTTGGGTACAGCAGACCAAGCAGCTTACACGCGTTGTCAAAGTTCATCTGCTGTGGCAGCTGGGGATGTAATTTGGGTCAATCGTTCATCAACCATGGACCCCATGTTTTCTGTCGGTGAAAGATCCGGAGAGCAAGCCGGCCAGAGAAGCAATTCAAATCTGGCGGTAGACGAAGAATCTTTGGACAATACGTGCCACGTGTGGTCGCGCATTATTCGATTGAAATATGGCTGTGGGCAAGCCCTGAAGGTAAGGAAGGACAACTGGCTCCGACACCTCGGAGATGTAGCGCTGGTTGTTTAAAGTTCTCGCAATGCGTACTAGAGGAGTGCGAGAGTGATATTCAATACCGTCCCATACCATAATATCCAGTGCACGATGAGTGCAACGATGCATAACGCAGCTGTTCAGCATCCTCTCTCCACGGCGTCTCCAGACTCGAATGCGACCATCATGGTATTGCAGACAGAAGCGTATCTCGTCAGTAAAAACAATTTCAGTCCATTCTGCCGTAAACATCCTTCTTTCATAAAATTGTTAGTGGTGGAGACGTCTGTGGTTCTGCGTCAAGGGTAAACGAAGCAATGGATGACTTGCGGACAGACCACTCTGCTGTAAATGGTGTCGAATGGTACGCGCAGACACTGGATGATGTGTTACAGACTGCATGTGCTATGCTATGGTTCGTGATGTGTCTGAGCTATCCGTCACTGCCATGTGCGCAATTTGCATGTCATCACGTGAAGTACTGGGGGATATTATGGTCTTCGTGTTTGCTCCGCCAAATGGCACGTTTTATCGCCTTCTTCGCCAAATATTAGCGATTAGAGTCATAGCATGGTGACTCAGCTGACTGGACTGGTGATTATCGCGCTGTGTGGTGATACGTTGTAGGTGGTGCACTAAGGAGGATACGATCGAATACATCGGTCCATCGTGCCCTTCTGCATCCAACGATCATATATCCGCATTACAATTGTATGAATGAAATATAATCCACAATGTCGGTAGGCCACTATCCTTCCTCTGTCGAATGATCGACTTGATCAAAAAAATGATCGATGTTTCCTGCGAGGCATAACTGATCTTTTTTAAGGGGAAAAAAACACAATTGCAGAACTTGAAATCGTCGAAATCTCGAATCGCTTTGAAGTGGCGTCACAGGCGCGCGTGATGTGCGTTTGCGCTGAAATACTAATCATTTGCATATCCCACCTCCGTTAATGCATGTTGTAAATTTCCTGTAATTTGCATGCTGTCTTCAGGGTGTTGCATTTACGGTGACTAGCAGTGTATAATCCTATAAAATATTTCCAGTAAGTAGCGAAAGTTTATACATAATAGTATAACTGTATTTTATAAAAATTTGTTAAGATAATGTTTAGCAAATATACAATATTTTTCTATCAAAACGTACATATTCCTCTTTTTTGGAATTTATTGAAAGACATGCTATAAAGATAGATAGTCTCAATTTAAAAAAATTACTTTAGAAGAATTTAATTCCGATCACACAGATTTCCTTTCTTCTTCTTCTTAGAATTGGGTTTGTATATCATTGGGCACCTCTGCTTTTATCAGCATTTTGTACTATTAACTCCAAACCCAATGTTTCCTAGTTCCAGTTGCTCGGGTCACCCACTTTATTAATAAAGTCCGATAACCTTTTAATGGAGTCTAGGTGTAACTCTCTAGTATGGATGATGCCTAAAGAGGTTAATCTATCGAGGGCAAGAGCCTCGCATTCATAAATGATATGCTCTGCCGTTTCCTTTTGCGTATGACATTTCCAGCAGATGGAGTCTTGCTGAAACAGTCCCACCTGGTCAGAGAGTCAGTCATACTTGGGGTAGCTTCCTGACTTTCACCAGAAGAAGATGGTTTGGAGGTCATTTCTACCTCAAGTGAAGGATTCATTACTGCCCTTTACAAGATTGCCTCTGAGTTCCCTTGTCTTTTTCAGCAAGGTCTACTTCAGAGGCATCACCTGCAGATGCAGAAAGGTTTGTTATTTCTTGTGTCTTTTCAGCCACAAGATAACAATTTATAAGCTCAGGTAATATAAGTCCACCCAGCATTGCCTGAGATACTGGGCAAGGCAAAAAATCAGATTTCCTTTACAAACTAGATCACAATATTATGGTAATCCTCCAGTGGTGTCGGGTCGCATATTTGGAGTTTAAGAAGGAATCATAAAAGAAGATAATGAACCGTTGCTTGCAAATTGCAATAACCGCTAATTAAATTTTCAGGCAGGGCTTCGTGGACTCCTCAGCCTTTCATCCCTTTAGTGGCTCGGTAGACTGAGTACCAAGCATGCTTGGGAACTAAACACAGAGACTTCGCGTCATGCTGATCACTAAACCAGGACATATGCTTCGCATCACAAGGCCTTCAGTCATGAAAACAGATATGGACACTGTTGCCTTGGCCCCATATGGATTTAGTTTTCAGCTACTGTGTTTAGTTTTGCTCATTAAATTTAATTATGAGTTACGGCAGCTAAATAAGATCCAACCGTTGTAACATGTTTTGGAATAATTGAAAAATTATATACCTCGTTTTTAAGTTCAATATTAGAAAAATAATTATTAAAAATTGTTTTAGATAAAACTGTTAATATGAAACACGATGGAACACCAAATACCATTAGCTTTGGGATGGAAGCAATAGTTTGATTAGATAAATTAGCCGAATACATTACTACATCAAGTGTGACACCAGAAGTGAAACTATAATTTTATAGCAAAAACATTGAATTTTAATTTTATAATCTCTTTGGAGTGGAGAAGTATTTACTACAAAAACGAGTATTAGTCTATTCAATAATTATCTGAACGTTGGTGTCAGTTCGTTGATTTAAACTGAGGACAGTAGAAATGTGCGGAGACAATGAATAAAACAGAGAAAGAAACTTAGTACCACGTGCTTTTAGCGATGTAAAATTCCCGAGAATTTTTGGGAATTTCCTGGAAATGAACTCAACCAATCATCTTTCGTTTAACGTATTCTTTTGTCTTATATAAATGAAAAAAATGTGAAATAAAGTATGAAAATATTCAAAAAAGTCAGTTCTGTCTTCTAAAAAGAAGTCAAATAGTTTCGTACTGAGAAAAACAAAAATACATGCTACAATAGTAAAAATAATGAATTAATATATAATAAAAAACATCATAGTATATTTTTCAGAACTGTCAGAATAAATATAGTCGAATTTTCATGTTTCTGTCGTTATAATCCCTAAATTCATATAGAGAAAGAAAAAAATTTTCTCAACATTAATTTTTTAAGTTATTCTAAATTGATCATTAATGCAAAATTTTTTTTTTCCTGAAAAACATTCTATTACCGTTATTAGTAATAGAAATCGTAAAATAAGTGGACTTACATTTAAAAAAATATCTGTGTGTGATTTTTAAAAAAAAATCTTCAAAATTTTTTAAATCAGCTAAAAAATTTTAAAACTCTCGAGGTCTTTCAAAATTCTCAAGGAAATAAACCAGGTTTATTCCACGAAATAAGCTCGGTTTTTTCCTTCCTTTACAACACTACGTGCACTTGAGAAATAGGCTCTTCAATAAAAAAGTGGATCGATTCATAAGAACGAATCCAGTCGTACTTTAGCTTAATTTTATATTTTTTATTCCTTAAAAACATTTCTTGGTTAATTTGCACAATTAATTATTTAAATTCACTATTAATTACCTACATTACAAAAACAAGTTCCTATTAATTATTTACATTAACCTCTTACATATAGGGAATCCATTTCATTCCCTATATGTAAGAGGACACGCAATATCGCATACTCCGCAACCATGCCACTTTTTGTTACCTTTGACCTTCCCCATTACAGGGTTAAGCTATTTCTTCCAGATCTTGTGGCAACAGGAAATTCCAGGACCAGTTTTAGAGGTTTTTACACCTAAGCCTTACACGGGATTCGCATCAACCCATTCGTTAAGAGCCGTGGGCCATAACAGGCTAGACAGATTCTTAGAGACAGATTTCATTCTTGTTCTTCTTTAATAGCGTAACAACCTATTATAGGTCTTAGCTGCCTCTACAGCACACTTTTTCTGACCCAGTCTGTCCAGAGAGACACTTTGCCAGTTCCTAACTTCCAGTATCTTGAGGTCATTTTCAGTGTCAACCAGCCATCTTGTTCGTGGTCTTCCTCGGTCACGGGATCCTTCAGGGTTCTTAAGCGTTGATATTCTAGTGGGGCTGTTTTCCCGGCTTCTCCAGACATGGGCAAGTCATCTTAGTTTTAGCTTTCTTCTTCTTTAATAGCGTAACAACCAATTTTAGGTCTTAGCTGCCTCTACAGCACGCTTTTTTTAGCTCAGTCTGTCCAAAGAGACACTTTGCCAGTTCCTAACTTCCAGTATCTTGAGGTCATTTTCAGTGTCAACGAGCCATCTTGCTCGTGGTCTTCCTCGGTCAAGGGATCCTTGGGAATTTTTATACGTTGATATTCTAGTGGAGTTATTATCCGGGTTCTCCAGACATGGCCAAGCCATCTTAGCCTCTTGCTTCTGATAACCTGGGTAATCAGGGGCTCTGGACAGGTTCACAACGGATGAATTCACAGCATTGCTATTTTTAAATCACGGATGCGAAAGGTTTTTAAAAATAAAGTTTTCTTTTCAATACAATAAAAATTTGAAAAAGGATTATTAATATTGGAAATTTTAGATTTCAAACCGTTTAATAATAATAAAATGATAAGAAAATTGGAAATTTACCCAAAAGTTAGAAACTTAAACGTGGTAAAATTAATACACGAAATATCATTAATAGCAATTAATACATAGAATATATTAATGTGAAAATTTACATTAAATTACGCTAACAACTTTTGCTACATTGAGGTATCAAATGTAATTGATATGAATCTCATGACAAATGATGTTATTGACCTATCAGTTTATTCCTTAAATTAGAGTGTTAATCAAAAAATTTTGTTCACTTATGCCAAATGCCTTTTAAACTAGCTTTTTCTCTTATCTCTTCTCACACAATCTTTTAATTGCGAAAATTCTGTAGGCAGAATCTCATAGAAAATTTTAAAGCGTCTAAAATTGGAGGAATTCCAAACTTTTTTCTTATTTAGAACTAATTATATTTTTTTCTGACATGATTGTAATACACTGCCCGACATTGAAAACCGAACACCAAGAAGGAGTCACCAGAAAATGACGAAACTCGTCAGACAGAGAGTGACAGCAACGAACAATAAGTGATGAGTATTTCGAAACAATATGTGTAATACAGAGCTAGAACAGGGTCGAGTCAGAAGTAATATTGTAAGGGAGGGGAAAAACCGGGTTTATTTCCTGGAATAAACTCGGTTTATTCCCTAGGGAATTTCGAAAGACTTTGAGAGTTTAGAAGTTTTCAGCTGATATAGAAATTTTTGAAGTTTTTTTTTTTATTAGATATTTTTAAAATAAATAAAAGCCGGCTTATTTTATGATTTCTACTACTAAATACGTCAATAGAAAGTGTTCCAGGAAAAGAAAATTATTTTGCGTTAATGACCAGTTCAGAATAACTTCAAAAACTATATATATATATATAATGTTGAGAAAATATTATTTTTCTTCCTTTCTCTGTATGAATTTAGAAATTTATAATGATAGAAACGTGAAAAAGTCTATATTTATTCTTACAGTCTTAAATAATGTATCTTGATATATTTTTTATATTACAATATATTACTTCATGATTTTTATTATTTCAAACAAATATTTTCGTTTTTCTGTGTACGAAACTAACTTCTTTAGTAGAAAGCAGAATAGATAATTTTTTTTTTGCATATTTTCGTAGTTTGTTTTACTTTGCTTCATTTCTATAAGACATAAAAGTACATTAATCAAAAGATGATTGGTTGACTTTATTCCCTCAACATTTTTAATTTTCCAAAAAAATTCCCGACTTATTCCCAAAATTTCTGAGTTATTTCCCATGATCCAAAATTAATGGAAATTTTACATCTCTAGTCAGAAGGTTGAAGGACCAACATGAACGGTGATACAAGAAGCAACACGTCTAGGCACAGAGTCAATAATAGTGATGATGGTGTCCTGAGAAATGACTTTTCATTCCCTTTTAAAGATTTGCCAAAGTGCGTCTTCAGAAGGAGGTAGTGGCAGGGTCCGGAAATAGCGTCCAATCTTACCCTAAACGTGTTCGATTGATCTGGAGAGCATGGTGGCCAGGGAAGCAATTGTACACCTTACAGGGCATGTTGGCTGATGCGAGTAATGTACGGTCAGGTGTTATCCTGCTGATAAAGGGCATTGGGCACCCTCTGAAGATAGGGGAGTGTCACCGACTGCAGCACATCAACCACGTAATGTTGGGCTGTCATAGTACGGTGAATACGAACTAAATTTGACCTGGAAATGGCGTCCCAAACCATGATGCTGCGTTGTCGCGTCATGGGGCGTTCCACAATTGTTACAGTATTGGAACTGTCTCCACGTCGACGCCACACGTTATGACTATCACTGAAGAAGTAGAAACGTGACTCATTTGAGAAGACGATCTTGTGCCACTCCGTCGTCCACATCGCTCTAATCCGGCACCATTCCAAACATTGGTGTCTATGCTGTGGGACCAATGGCAGTCTTAACGGACGCTATCAGCTTAGTCCACTTGCAACCTGTTGACAGCAAATGGTTCTGGTCGTTATGTGAGCATCCAGAGTGTCTTGCACATGCTGCAGAATTTCGGTAGACGTCCTTTGCGGTACGGAAACCCCCTCTCGTCGGACGCGTTGGTCCACGTGTGCTGATGTCATTCTGGCTGGACTGGCACACCACAAATGTTCGATAGTTCCAACCATCTTTTCCTGGACCGCTACACTGTGGATGCATCCAGGTATCTGTATTTGCCGTAAAAACAAACCTGTCCTTCTCTGTCCGATCACCATGCCCCTCGTAAACTCGTCTGTCTGCTGGAACCGACAATGGCCTGGCATTCTCTGCAATTACTAACATCCTTTGCGACAAGAATAAACTTTCCAAGCAGCAATAACGGCGCGAATATATCCCAGTCTGTCAGTTCCCCACCTTGTGTATCTTATTTTAAATGCTTTGGAGATTTGCGCATTTCTTATCATTTGCGTAACTCGGTAAGGAGTGACTACCCTGAAATTGCATAGTTTTCTGGCCACTTCTTGATGTTGCATTTTTAATGTCGGACAGTGTATTAACACATAAAACATTAAATATATAATAACTATGTAGTGTTAGGATACTCCTCATTCTCTTCACATGATGGCGCTGTAGTCATTGGGAGAGAGGAGAGGAGGGAGTCCGCTCCGGCGGGGAGAGGAGATTGTCGTTGACCAGCGAACGAGGAGGTTTAGCTGGCTCTCCTTGGGTGTTTGTTCTGTTGGCCGTGTAGGGCCATAATCAAATTTCTATTAATTATAATTTTAATATACAATACTATCAATTTTTATTTTTAAATTTTAAATAAATGTTTGTATTTGTTCGAGTTGTGCTTTCTTCGACAAAACAGACACTACAGACTTTAAAAACTATTTTTTTTTATCATTTTTATACTATTTCTTAATTTATCATGGAGTTCTCTTCAATAGCTTATTAAATTTTCATCGATCTCGAACGAACCCTCTTGGATTATGTTGTCAATATCTGATCTTACTGAATTAAGACTTGCATTAATCAGACTTTTGTAAGTTAATCATTTTTTTACATTTGGATCTTTTCAGAAGCTTCATCAATCAAAACAGTAAATACCATCAAAATATTTTTTATGTAATTTTATATTCAGCACCTGGGAATTGCACCTCAAATGAACTAAAAAACAAGTTATATTTTCCTCTGAATAATCCAGTTGTTTATCAAAAAAATTTTTTTTTAAATTTCCCCAGAAAAAGAAAATTGACGGAACATCGCCAACTTAATTGTTCTCTGAAAAGCTGGATTTATTGCTTAAAATCAATAATTGCAAGAATGAATTTTCTTTTTCAACTGAATTATTTTTGTTATTTTACTTCAATTAAAATTTTACCAAATCACATGTTAAAGACAAATTTTTTAACACTCCAGTTTTCTAACTTTTTTCTAAAAGGCTTTTCCATCAATTATTCCAAAATTTAGATAAGAAATTATATTTATTGCTACTCTACAAGGGAAGCAGAAAAGGAAACTTTCTTTCGGTATAATCCATTCTTGAGAGATAACCAAGTGAGGTCCATAAAATGTTGAGAGGAAATATCAGCAAATCACAGGTTTAATTTGTCTGCCACTCAACGGTCATTTTTTGCACACGAAGGCTAATTACGCCGCGAGACCAAGTAAATTCCAAACCTCTGCAAACATTCAAACCCAAGATGGGATTTAAACCTATGAACTAATTGCAAGAATAGCAAGCCATAGATTATGCACTCTTATTCTACACAGTAAAATTAATTTTCCTCACAAATTCGTTTAATATACAATAGAAATAAGTATGTAATGTTGTTGCACCAGGATGCTTCCCTAACCCTGAGTTGGGCGCTACCAGTTAGATCAGGGGTGGCCAAGCACCTTGATAGACCCAGCCATTGTTTAAAATTTGAAAATTTTTGCGAGCCCCAATTAAATAAGCATTTAAAAGGCATGCAAAAAATTACATTTAAATATAAATAAAAGTACAAAAAATGTGTATTGAATTTAAACATCATATATATATTAACACATTTATATACAGGGTGATCTTTTTTAAAGTGACAGTGTTTGGAGCGCCCTGTAGCACGATCTAATAGCCGAAATGACACCAAACTTGGTATTTAGACTAATAAAAACATGGGGAAAAGGATTCCGTGAAAAAAATTTTAGTTCCAGAACTCGTCGTTACTGGCATTTTGTGACGCTTTACAATGTGTAAAATGTGAGAAAAGAAAATAACTAACACGTACAATCGTACAGTAAAATTCTTAATGTTTATTTACTAAATTAACTTCCCCAGTGAGGAATTAGACCACATTCAATATGAGCACCGTTCTCAGAAATAACACCGTGCATTCTGTGCACAACGTTCTCCACAGCCGTACGTAACATATCACCAGGAATATCCCGCACTGTCTTTGTTATGTTTTCCTTTAGAATAGACAAATTTGATATTCTACCAACATAAACGCACGTTCCGCTAAAGTGAGAGTCATAGCCACTGATGCTCGTTTACTGCAGCTGAGATTATTTGTCGGATCTGTCTACTGGTTGATTTTACAGCCCCTATTACTGACACTCGAGTTTTATGCTAATTCTCGTTATTGTAAGCTACAGCAGAGCCTCAAAATGCCTATTGGGGACTTTTGGAACTGAAATCTTTTTTTACAGAATCTTTTTTCCCATGTCTTGATTTGTCTAAATACCAAGTTTAGTGTCATTTCGACTATTAGATCGCGCTACAGGACGCTCCAAACATTGTCACTTTAAAAAAGATCACCCTGTATATATTTAGAAGTAAAATATATTCAGTAATTCTTTAAGATGCTGATTATTTGATACTGAACGGTGGGTAGATTTCACGAACATTTAAGTGGAATGAAATGATTCACATAAACACGTTGTTCCGAATCTTAAAATTCGACAAGTAGCCTTTCTTAATTCAGAATACTTCCCGATTCTGGTACAAATTTCAGAAATTCAGTAATCTACGTCGACTTAGTTTAATTGTAGAACTTGATCTTCTTACATCTCTTTTTGCCTTCGGTTCAACAGTTCGAGGGTTTGAATCCCACCTTTGGGCATGGATGTTTGTAGTGGTTCGAAATTCACTTTAAACCGTAGGTCCCGGTCTAATTAGCCCTCGTGTGCAAAAAATGACCGTTGAGTGACAAACAAACCAACCTTCTTGCATCTCTATTAATTCTAATTCTTCAGATGCTTTTTGGGTCATAATTATATTGGAAACAGAAAATTCATTTTGAATTATGTTAATTTCAAATGGATTAAGAAAAAAATCATGAGACGATTTAAAATATTTCAAGTCTTGAAATCTATTTTAGGATTCCGTCAATATTCCTTCTGGCTTTTTTATATACTTGTTTGAATCTTGTTTAATAATGGAAAAAATTTTAATTCTAAGAAAATGACAAAATGTTTTTTAAGGTCCTTTTGAAAAAGTTGTAATTTAATTTGTGTGTGTGTATGAAAAACTAAATATACACTCTCTCTCTGTGAGAGGTCAGATATTATTATTTTATATCTTTCTCCTGCAATTGTAAATACAGCGTTTGCAAATGTTCCATACCAGTCAAAAACATTAAGTCTTGTAACCATTTGTCATCGTCAATTTCCTTTTCTTATAGAAATGCAGTTATCGGATCAAACAAATCTACAAATCAATTTAATACGTTGTAGCTATCATCTAACAATATAAAAGAAATTAATGTCATTTAGAAGTTCTTCGCTCTTGAATTCTTCGAGGTAATTTTTGAATTGTCGATGATTTTTTGGTGTGAATGTAATTTACATTTGCAACACTGTTTTCACAGCATCAGAATATTTTAAATATTTTGTATTGAAATGTTCTGTGAAAATATGCACAACTTCCACACACACAAAGGAATTTTTTTTTTTTAAATAAATTATCCCTCTCAATAAGGGTGTTTTGTAAGAGAGCAATATTCCAGGTAATAACAAAACTGACTTCAGCCACATTAGCTAGATTGGTAAGGGTAATTAAAATTGACTGATTGTTTAAATTTGATTTTAAAGAAGCAAGTTTATCTAATCTTAAATTGTAACTTGGTAGACACTGATTAGAAAACGTGGGATGACTGGTTTCATTATGTCTACGTAAGTAAATAGCTTTATAATTTTTGAATGTAGAATTAAAAATAACACATGCTTTTCCGTTACTGTCAATAAAAAAGAAATTCTCATCCCACTCATTATTAAAATTTATATTCGTATTTTCCTTCTCTAGCGTCATATTAAAAAAATGGAAATAAAGAAATTTAGAAAATACAAGCTTTGTGTTATTAAAACAATAACACGTGTTACATATTACGCGAAACAAATATAGTTAACTTACCAAAAATTTCAGATTACAAATTATATTCGTGGCAAGAGTGTGATTCAGATTGTTTCCTCAAGAGCTCAATATCCGTAGCAATGAAAGTTTACAAATTCGATCAAGAGTCGATTACGACACTGTTTACGTTCATTCGCGCATTTTTCAACGAGTCCAATCATTCATAACTTGGACGGTAATGTAATTTGTTACAACGTTCTCTTAGTCTTTTATATTTGTTGTCAGTAATTGAAAAGACATTTTGAAACACAAAGATGTAAATGAAACTCTGGTCATTTATCGAGAACCCCAAATAATCCTTCAAAGATCCGCAGCTTGGCCACCCCTGAGTTAGACAGAAGCAGCCGGGTGTCGTCTTCGTGATTCTGAAGCAGGGACCAAGCAGAAGACCCCCAATACTTGGCCTGCCACCTCCAGAGGTATCATTTCACTTGGAGGGCATTGCGACTACGCCCAACCGCCTTTAGCGAACACGACGGATCTTCGATCGGCAGGGATTCAAACTCACTACCTTCCGATAATGAGCACGACGCCTTGACCAACCAGGCCACCGCGGACCAAGTATGAAATGTACTTAATTAAAAAAGAATTCCAAAATATATAATTCACCCCAAAAAAATCAAAAACATTTAATAAGCCACTCAATAAATTGGGTATGGCACACGATGAGCAATTTTTTAACCAATACAAAATATGCATTATATAGGAAGTATTTAGTCATAGTTGAAAACAGGAACTATTTTTTTAAGTCCTAAATTATTATTTTTAACGAGATTTATAATATTCAAAAAATAAACCAGTAAATTCAAACATATTGCACAAAATTACATCTTATGACACATAATAAAATCTATGAAAAAAAGACGAATGTATTTATGGACAAAAAAAATGTCTTTAAGTACAGAAGAAAAAAATTTTGAAAAACAATATAAAAAGAAAAAAATTTCATATGCTATTTCATTGTTAATTTGAAACTTAAAAATTTCATTTTTTTTTTGATAATAAACTGATTAATATAATGAAGTCCTCAAATTAAAATTTTGATTGAATTTCCAAGGTATTAAATGAAATGGTGCTTTTAGAAGTCAAATAATTTTCTACACTACTATTGGAGGCTTAAAAAAACGTTTAGTTTCTGAGTAATTTAATTACAATAAATAAATTGCATTTATAATGTATAAAAACGCAAACACAACCAATTTTGTTAAAAAGAATCAAGCAAATCAACATCAATAGTATGAATTATGCAGCGTAAAGATGATTAAAAAAATCTCTTTGGAATGAAAGATCAAGCATGTTCATAGCTATTTCGGAACAATGTTATAAATGTTGGATTTTCTTAACACAAGCAAATTTTGATATGAACACTTGAATATTTTCTGGGGGATTGCATCTTCTGAAAGAATATAATTTCAAAATACAATATGGAGAGGATATTATTTCATGTAAAAGGTAAGATTATCTACAATAAAGAATATGTATTATCCCATTGACTGAAAATTTTATAGGAAAATTAAAACATGCAACTGAAATAATCAATATATTAAAAAAATGGAATTGGAACAGATTTTAAATTTTTTGCAAAAAAAAATGGAGAGGAATGTAAACCACAAACAAGAGTACGTTAAGTTGATAAAAAAATAATTACAAATTCAAAACAAAACACGAAAGCTATTATTAGACTGGGACCTACAATTTAAAGTGGTTTCCCAAACATTGTAAACATCCATGCCCAAGGGGTAATTCAAAACCTCAAACTGAAAGCAAGAGAGCTTATTATTCTGATGCCAGTGGAGGTAAAAGCAAAATTCATGGTTGAAAACC
The DNA here is from genome assembly GCA_037975125.1 of Latrodectus hesperus. Taxonomy (NCBI): domain Eukaryota; kingdom Metazoa; phylum Arthropoda; class Arachnida; order Araneae; family Theridiidae; genus Latrodectus; species Latrodectus hesperus. Next base: position 63,402,306 of record CM075861.1, read on the forward strand.
AATCTTCCAATCGAGACACTATCCAAATTTAGGAGATAGCAGTATTTCTCTTAATAGACATAAAAAACACTTAGAGAAGTAAATTGTTTTACAGAGGAATATGATTTCAATGAATCTATACCAACTGGCAAATGATAGTAAATAAATATTAACAACATTGTTCTTGTAGATGGACTGTTTAATTCAAACGAGTTTTATCGAATCACTGCAACAATTAACATTTATAATGACCCACACTCTAATGCAGACTAATTAAAAAATACTACTTCAATCCCCTATCTTCTCTGAAGTCCGTAATTATATTCTATTCAAAATCAAATAACTATTCCCAGAACTAGTCAGAAACCTTTAGTCTCATGTATAAAAACTGGTTAATCAATTCACATCACTTATGAATTGACTATTATCTCTTTTTAAAGGTGTTTGTTGCAGAGAATTTTCAAGACACATCAACATGCCAGATATAAAAGATAGCATCAACTTATTCTAGGAGCATATTATTTTTGCCAGGTTATTTTAATCAGGTAAAAAATACCCAATTTTTCAGAAAATATAAAATTCTGAAGGCTAGATTTCACTTATTTCCCAGTTATCTTAACATTATAGCACAAAGACACTAATTGACATTAAATAATTTGTAAGGCATAAGTCACTGCAGTTATATCAAATTTTATCTTGATTTCAAGGTCTTAAATTTAGATCAAGATCTTGAAATATATCAAACAAACCACATTTTTAATTAAACAGAGTTCAAACACAGATTTCCAAAAATAATATTCCAAGAGTTTTTCAGGAGTTATCAACATTCATTATATAAAATAATTTTTTTATTTTACTTTAAAAATTGTTTTTACCCAAATATGCATATAATTATGTATATGTAAAATTCTTCAATTATATTCGTAAATAATAGAAATAAATTATTGAACTTAATGATTTTTTCAAGAAATTTTAAATGAATTTACAGCTATAACAGATTTTTTTAAATTTAAATAATCATTATTTTTTACTGAATCATAAACCTTCTATTATTTTAACGTACCTTCTATTAGTCATGTTTTACTTAATTAATTCTAAATAAGAGTACTGAACAATCTGAAACACAGAGAAATTATAGTAATGGATAAGAGATATGATATTTATTTACTAATGATAGTATTTATTGGTTAGAACTGATTTCATTTACAATAATGAAATTTTTTATTAATGTAATCATTTTTCTTTCCTTTTAGGAATGGACAATAGGCAACTTAGCCTTCATTCAGATGACTATCGAAGTAAAGATGTAGGAGAAAATAACAATGGTGAATGCTGTCGAAAAATGAGATAAATAATAAGCTTTAATAATATTTAAATCACTGCATTTCTTAAAAAAAGACAACCATTTCTATAGCAATGTAAATAAAGAGATAAAAATATTACAAAGTATTTTATTTTGCAAAGAAACATTGCACTCACACAAGTATATTTCTTATTTTTTAATCATAAACATAAAAGTATAATGATGATGTTATATATACATTTATCTGAGCAAGTACAGATACATTAATTATAATAAAGAGCCAGAAAACACAAAAATGAATAAAAACATTCCAATTAATAAAACATGCATACACTACACATACTGACAAAATATAAGCGGTTAATAAAAAAATTAGAATCACACACTTATTGAATAAATATAAAAGATTTTACTAAATTAAAGTAAATAATTTAGAAAAAAATGCTTAACTCAAAATTTATGACGAAATGCACATAACAAGTAAAATTCTTCACAGAACTTTTAGTAAATGCTAAACCACATCAAATGTCAGCTTCTGCAATAATTTATTATGCAATATAAAAATATTTTACTATTTAATCTCAAACATCTTTTCTGAACCATATTCTTTAGTAATAGACTAAAAAAACAAAAATACTGGGAAGTGAAATAATTATGACCATAAAAAGGCAGAATATGAAAACACAACTATTACACTCATTACAAAAAAGAAATAATTTAAAATCATTAAATTGAAAGAATGTGTTACAAAGAAAACATCATTATTCATTATTTCTCACTCGACTTTCTAACCACTTTGATCACTCTGAGCAAAAGTGTATTAAGAAATTATGAATAAATTTTTAGAAATAAAGAGTAATTCATTTCAAAAATAGCTTACAAATGAAAATTTACATAAAATGAAAAAATAAAATATGAACATGATGTAAGAAGAGTAGAAAGCTGAAACCAATTTTAATCATGAAAAATTAATTTACAAAATATTTCTAACTGTTAGCAACCAAATACTAAAATATAAAAAAAGGATACTAATTAAATCTTGCATTTTTAAAATACACAAAAACAAAGCTGTATTTTATATAATACATTTTCTTAGCAATAATAATGAAACATATTTTGATAAGAAAACTTTCATTTGCATTTAAAAAAAATTTTTTTTTGTTTAAAAATTATTTGGCATCTACACATATATTCACTTTTCTAAGGCCACACACACAATTTTATTGAGTTTATATAATTAAAGATGTAAGATGAAGTGATTATTGTAGTAAAATTATCAAATACAAAAATGTCACCGGTATAAAATAATAAAAACAAATTACATAGATTTTAAATTATATTCTTTTTTAAATAATGCTTCAAAAATAGACAATATAAGAGTTCATATGAAGAATAACTTTCTTTAAAATTAATGTAGTTCTTAGATTTCAAATATTTTTATAATTAATATATAAAATTATCAGATATTTATATTCTTTAAAATTGAATGAATACAGCCAGTAATACTGGAAATGAAAAACATCACTTATCAACTAAAAAGTATTATTACATAAAGCTTTGTACAAAATATATCATATAAAGTTGAGTTTACTTTTGTATTTACATTAAGTTACAAATGTTTAATGTGTCCTTCCTTTTAATATTATGAGATTTGAGTTTCATAAGATCAGAAAATTTGATAACAAATGAAAAATAAATACAAGTAAATGTATGAAAGATAAAAATTGATGTGATTACAATTTTCACAAATATACAGTGATATAGAAAGTTTTAATGATATAAGTACATATTTGTGTATGACATTTTTGTAAATTACATAACTTCTTCCCAACAAATGGGAACGGATAAAAACTTTTTACACAAGTTTAAAATTTGTGTGAGCATTTAAAATCTTGATGAGTATGAATGAGATGCATAAATATGTTTTAAAATTATAAATATATTAACTATGTTACATTATTAATACTTAAATGCATACATTTTCATGAGCAAATATCAAAATCATTTAACAAATATATAACAAAACTCAAAACAATAAAAAATATTCCTTCATTAAGAAATAAGTTGCTATAAACAAAGAAAAAAGTATGAATTAATGACCATGAAATTCACTACAGACAGTAGATGCAAAGTGAAAAAAAAATGTGCATGATGTTAAAATATGTAAGGTATGAGGCGGCTGTGAACTTTTTCTTTATAGTTTTTCCACCCAGGTCCATGTTTCTCTTTGCATTCTTCTTCAATTCTGAAGATTCTCATAACAAGAGCAATAGTCAATAAAACTAAGGGTCCAAAGGGTACAAAATGCGAAAAGCCTGAACATAAATAAAATTGACCTTAAGTACATGTAACTATAAATATAACAGATAAAGGCAAAATTTCATTATATAATCAATATTTACCACAAGGAAGAGTCCAAGCAATAGCCATCATAAGAAGCCCTAAATAATTAGGATGACGAACAAGTCCCCATCCTCCCGATACTAGAAGTCTCCTTGCTTTTGTAACTGTAGGTATTGAATCATGCTCTATAAGTGAAACAAGAAATATGATATAAATATTCATCAACATTTTAATACATAATTTCCTATACAATAACTAAAAAACAATTTTCAATAATTACTTTAAAGACAAATGTCATGGAGCATGTCCTAACAATACACATAAATTATTAAATTAAAATATTTTATCTACAGTAACTTCATATTTAATGAAAATAACAAATTAATTGACATATATCAGTTGCTAAAAATATTTCTCATAGCAACTGATGTGTGTTAGTCATAATTTATTAGACTGCAGGCATTATTTTAATATTTTTGAACAATAGATTCATTTCTGAAAATTTTTTCATTTCCATTTACAAAAGATATGTAATTGATATTTCTACAGATTACCTTAAGTGGTAATGATTAAGATGTATTAAGGTTCTTTTAGAATTATGACTTAAGACTTATTGAACATTTTATAAATTTAAAAACATTAATATCTATAAGCATTATATTAAAGGTTGTAAGTTCTTTTTACTAATACTATAAAACATCAATTAAAGAATATGAAAATTCAAATCCTGAAATATTTCAACTACCAAAGGAATACTTGCATACTGATAGGCAAAGTAATAATCACAGAACATAAAGTGAATTTTGGATATTTTAAAAATTTTCTGGAAGTAATATATATTTAAAAAATTTCAATCCTAAGTTATAAAATTTGCACAAAATAAAATTCAACCATCACCTGCAAGTTAAAAAGGATTCTGAACTGCAAGTGTTCATGACCAAAATGACAGCCAAACAAATGAAGCATTGAATTGAAGATGAATTAGGCTACTTGGTAATTCCCTTTAGCAAAACAGCTTTAATTCTTAATAAAGAAACGTTTTTGAAAAAAAAAAAATAATAATTTGATTATCTCTAGATTTCATATGCAAATTTCTGGTAAGAATGCAAATGGCAACGGTTTTAAGGACTATAAATTTTAATTCCACTCATTGTGCTTAATTCTACAGAGGAATTTGCTTAAAAAAAACTCAATATGCATAAGAAATTTTTTAAAACAAGAGTTACATCTGATATATTAATTTTAGCTATTTAGACAATAGCAATATAACTTTCAGAAATTTTCTTAAATTACTTGATTTATTACTTATTATTGTTTCATGTCACAGAATATTGTAATGGATAGTTTACTATCAATTTTTATTAAAAAATGATTTCAATTTTCATCACTTTCTTCTCCAAAGTCTTGGATATATTATATTACTATATTTCTGTTAATATTTCTATAGGGAATTATAAATTACAACTTAAACATGTTTTCTGGGAATTTTAATTCTTTTAACATTAATTTATTAAATAATTATTACAAACATACGATTGAAGTCATTGCAACAAATCTAATGTTAAATAGAAAGCAAGTAACATACTTAGCATCAATTTTCCATAAGGATCTCTTCTAAAGTTATGCTTTAAATTGCTAGAAGTTAAATAAATGTAGTATCCCATAACTGAAAAATAAATATCACATTTACAAACATAAGCAGAATTATTAAAAACTATAAGTATAACAATACAATATTTAATTTTAAGATAGTTTAAAACAATAAAATGACCAATCTCTTATTTACAATGTTGAAAATTTATTAATATACTAGCAACCCTTTCTTGAATTTCTAATTTTCAAATATGAAATAACTTCCACAGTAAAATTGCTTTTTCAGTATAATTAAAGTACTTATGTATTTAAAATATTTTTAGATGTTTTCAATGTAAGGTAATTAAACACATTGTCATGTAAAGAAATGAAACGCAACAGCCATTTATTATTAAACTTAATAGCATAATTGAATTTTTAGCATTCATTTGAAATACTTCAGCTATAGAGAATTCTGCACACTAAGAAAAAATACCTTATAGGAGAAACCTGATCTGAAACAATATAATGCTAAATAAGTTTGAAGTAAGATTATTTTCCTATAACAGCTTTAAACAATGATTAAGCATAAAATTTTACAAAATAATCGTGAAAAGTGCTAATTTTAAGACAATATTAATTTAGTGTACCATCTGATTATTTTAGGCATTTCACTATGCCATATATATATATATATATATATATATATATATATATATATATATATATATATATATATATATACTAAAGCCAATAATTACTAGATATATAGCAATAAATTAGAAAAATACAGTTTTTTAAATATTAGATACACATGAACAGAAAATAAAATCAAAAAATTCCATCATTCAAGGATTGATTAAGAAGGAAGGCCCATACTATAAATATTAATGTAGGTAGATTCCAGACATCAATAATTATAACAAGACATATGAAATTGTTTGAATTGTAAAATGAAAATTTTAATGCTTTCTATCATACATTTATCTTATTTCTATGTAGTGAGCAGTTACCAAAAAATGCATCAGCTAAATTTGTATTACACTTAAGAAAAAATGTGATTCAACATTTAAATCATGCTCAAATCATTAAACAGTCATTGCTTACATCAACATAAACTTTTTAAGAGAATATTATTAGAGAACAAGCAGTTCAGCTAGAAAACTATCATAGCCACAAAAAATTAAAATGAGAATTATAATACATTGCACTTATTTATAATTTATTTTCCTCTAATTATTAAAAGTGTGGAAGAATAAATATAAAACACTATAATTTTAACAAATTTTGTAATAAGAATCTTAATTGTTTATGTGATGTGCATCAATTAAACTTATATTTACTATTAAAATATTAAGAACATATGCATATATTACACGCACACACACACACACAGATATTTTAAAATGTTCGCTTACCAAAAAGCAAGACACTAGTTGCAATAATTGCATAATTCCAATATAAAGGTAGACCAATCTTTGCTTCATAGATATAAAGATATATATTCTGAATAGATAAGCCAAAGGGAATCAAAAATCCAGTTGTGATAATGAATCCATAACCAACTGAATCACTAGTGTAAGTAGAAGAACTGAGTAGCTTTTCCTATAGAATAAACACCAATTTATGTAATCATGAGTTGATTTAAAAATTCAATATAGCTAAATATCAAATTGTTAGCAGTATATACAAATATTCAAAACATGTCAGCAAGTAAGAATAACATTTACTACTAAGAACTCATTACTATTACAACAAAATTGAAGTGAAAGAAGATTGATTCAGTTGATAAAATTACAACGTGGCAATAAATGAAATCGTTAAGTTGAAAAGAGGTGATTCTAGCAGATTCTTAAATATTACTTTAAGAAAACCAACAGATAAATAGATTTAAATACTTTTTTCTGAATTAGTTTCATTAAAATCTTTTTTGTGTTTAGTATTTATATAAAACATAATACAAGATGTTTTGTTTTCTTTATTTAAAATAGATATGAAAGTTTCAAATGTATAGATATTTTTGGTATAAAAATGAAAAACATCTTTTAAAAAGCTACATAGAAATAAATAATTGTAAGCATTTAATACAAATTCATAAAAATATTACATAAGTTCATGTAATTACATTCGAAATATGGTAATTTTAACTTAAAATTTTAAAATAATGCTTTTCAAATGCCAAATTTTCTTACCATATAAAAAGTGGAGATAAAATAAGAAAAGGAAGCAATTTACATGCTTGAAAAAAAAGCAAAACAAAATATATTCACTTTCAGCCTAGAATGTTTTTTTTTAAATTTTAAATATTAAATATTTTTCATGTTTTTATTTAAAGAAATTTCCAAACTATCTCTAAATTTTTTAAATTTACTTTTCTGGTTATTTTCACCAAAAATAAAAAGGGAATTTTATGATAAAATATAATATTTGAAAAATATTGAGAAAAGTATAAAAATAAAAAAAATTTTTCTTACCTCCCGAAACAATAAATCCAACACAAAAAATATTTGCATGCCTGATGTTAAACATAATGGAAGAGCGATTCTTCCACCTTTCAAAAGGAAATATTTCAGCAAAATACTGCAATTCATGATAACCTAAACCAATAATTAACACTTAAATTGCTAGCAGGTAAATATTTATCAATTTATACAAAATTTCAAGAAACAAAGGAAAAAAATACTTTTATTAAATCAAAAGAAACAAGACAATTTAAATTAACTTACTGATCCAATCAAACCAGCTCGAATAAAGCTAGTTTTGATGTCAATCTTGCCAAACAACATAGGATTAGTAAAATAGCCATTGTAAAATTTACCAATGAGTGGAACTAAAGAAAAAAATTGCAACAGATTAAAGAAATAACAATACATAATAACGAATTTTTATTATATAAAATTAATACTATTCATTTTTAATATCAAGAAATATCTTAATAATGTCTCTACTATGAAAAAGAAAACAACTTACTTTTAGCTGATTAAATCAAATTTAATAACAAAAGGATGATACTGAAATCCTTGTTTAAAAGAAATATTCTGGTCTAAATTGATGAAGCATTTAACTACGTATTTTGGTGTACATAATCTGCTGATCATTTGTTAAAAAAGTTAAGAATTTTGTTGAGCATATTATACACAGCCACAGATAATCTGATAAAAAACATTCCTCATCAGAAAATATTGCAACTAAGCTTGGAAAGAAATGCAGTTAGTTTTATAAAATAATAAAAGATGGTGCCATGACTTGTATGCCTTATTTCTGCTATAATCAGTTTTATTCAAAAATGAATTTGGTTCTTCACATCTAATGTCATTTTGTATTGTCTTGATTTGAGGTGTTTAGAAAATATTCAATTTTGTTAAACCATAGAGAAAAGGTAAATAAAAAAAGGTGACAAATGTGTCAATGTAAAGTGAGAAACAAAGAAAGTGCAGTACAAGAAATCTGTTTTTTTTTGTATTTAATTATAAGTGAAACAAATATATATGCATAAGTATTTAAAATATACCTAACCTTGTTTTAGAAGTTTTATCGATCTGATTTGGTACATCTCATTTTATCGCATCTTTGAGACACTTCGCCAATCACATATTTTTTCTTCATGTTTTTTCTGTACAATTTATTACATTTTTAACCACAACATAAATTTTTTACTTTTATATGAAATCACATTAACAGCTCTATTTATTCTCGTCTATTTGCCAACAAAAAATTGCCCTGCATTATACACAGGAAAATACAGCATTTAAGCTACAATTTTTTTAATAAAAGTTTAAATAGATTCTGCGACATAGCTTCTGTCTTTTAATCTTATTTTCTTGAAGATTTATTTAGAATTTATACATTGAAAGAGTTCTAAATGAATAAACTTCTTTTATATTATCAGATTCATAGTGATTAATCTTTTTAATTTATTTACATTACATGATTATATAGATATTAAAGCATGAATGCTTATAATCAGAAATTAATAAATTTCTATTACTAATTTATAATTACAATTTTGTTTTTCTTTGAAGACAATAAGAAAAAAAATATTCATATAACATTTTGTAAAAAATATTAAGGAAAATATATTTTGCAAATGTCTTGCCTTTGATAGCATGCGTAAGATATTTGAATTCAAACGTGCACATTCATTCTAAGAAATATTTCAGATAAGAAGGCCTGTGTTTATCAATTACAAAACAGAAAATTCTGTAGCCTCTACACTAATACACAAATAAAAGAAGAAGAATACACTCATTTCATTATTCAATAGGGATTAGAACTGAATCCCAGATCTTCTAATCTAAAAAGCATGGTACTTTCCATAGGCTATGATGAGACCAACATGTATTATTAATTTACTTTGACTTCGTTAGAGAATAAAGGGTAAGAGATTCTACACTCTATTTACAGTATATACACAATTATTATTATTGCATTTATTAATCATATTGAAAGTGGTTATCAAGATATTTTCAACACAGATTAATGCAAAAAATTAAACATAAATTATAAATATATTATTTAAATTATTAAAATAACAATTAGCAAGTAAATATTCAAAAAAAGATTATTTTTTTAATATCAATAATTATTGCTTCTCTCACAAACATGAAATAATTTATTTTTTGAATCTTTAATTTATTAAGAAATTATTTAAAAAAAAATTCTGTGGTTCAAAAACACCAAACTACTACTTTTAAAACAGAAATAAAAATATATACCTTTAGTTTGGACAGGTCCTCCACCTCTAACTGCATGAAAAATATATAATAAAAGAGCAAAAATTGTGCAGTAAATATAAGAACTCAAAGCAATGGGTTTAAATTTGTCATATCCCCAATTCATGTTAATGCCAAAATAAAAACAAGCTGCAAATATACCAACACTACAAATCAAATAGATGAAGCCTGCAAAAAAATGAAACATACATGTAGATAATTTATTTAAATAATTAATAATTAAAAAGAATTAAAATCAAATATGTATATGTACCATGCAATCTGTACTCTAAAGGAGTCTTGTTATCAACAGATGGAAATCCTGCAACTTTTTTTCCAAGAGGTATTAAAGGTAGCAAATAAAGTAACGCATGAAAGCTAGCTATACAAGCCAAAGGAGTTTTAATATTATTTACCAAAACAGACCATCTGGAGAAAAAAGGTGGCATTTCAAGGATAGTGCACTGTTTCTAAAATATGAGAAAAATTACAAAATTTATAAATATTAAGTGAATTATAAATAATCTTATTCAAATTCAATTGTACAGCACAAATAAAATTTTAAAAATTAGCTTAAAGTAAGCACAAAAAATGGCAAAAAAGAAATCCTTTAATAAGTCAGTGGATTCCAAATACATTTTAAACATGTATGAGCTCATGAGTTTTATCTACAACCAGATTCATGAATGGGTACCAGAAAAATGACTGACAGTGAAAGTAAATAAAGATTCTAAGCTTAGACCAACTCTGCTCTTGTTTCACCTGTGCCATTAATTATGTACCAACTACACAAGAGCCCAATAACGGCAATGATTAGCAAGATCTGAGCAGGAGACAAAAGACTTTCAGAGGATCGCCATTCTTCGGGTAAGACAAAACAAATGTACATGACTAGCGCAATATTTATCCAATAAGAATGAATTATACAGTAACAATGACCAGACAATGTTCTGAAATCAATGAGGCTTTCATTAACAGGAGTTTGTTCAGGGATGACTTAAAAAACAGTTTTTGCATAAGCAATGATATAAGACTCCAAGCAAAGATGTGAATGTGACTGCCATTTTTACGTTCACAACGAATTAGAGAGACATTTGAACTGTTCACTGAAGATGATATCACTTTGGGCCAAAACGCTCATTTTCCCATGATAGGTGAAGGAAAAGTGATTCACATTATTAAAGGAGCTTCAGAAAATTTATATCAGATCCTACTGGTTCAGGACTATAAAACTGTTGAAGCACTTGCGAAATGCAACTGTTAAATAGGAAGTCTCAGGAGAAGTCTTATTTCTCAATCAAGATTCTAGATATTATCTAATATCTCTACTCTGTTGCCAAATGCAGTTTTTGGAAATTTAAGATTAGTAATACATACCACTGTTGGAGAACAATTGCAAAACATGTATTGATGTCTCACCAGTGGTTTGGGAAGAAATTATGGAAGTTATAGCATCAGTCACAAATTAGTGAGAAGCAGGCAACAACACTTTACATCATTCAGTTCAAGTGAGGTCAGGCAAAGATGTGAAGCTAGGGCGAGTGCCATTCAATAGCCTAAAACAGGTGTGTAGCAAACCTCTGATAACGTAGTCCCGTTATACTACAGGCATGTCTTACGGTGCTGTGGGGAAAGAGCAAATATTTGCAAATAGAAGAGCAGCTGGAACCATCAACTCATGACAGAACATGGATACTTCTAGGCATGAAAACTTTTCTCAAAAAGATGTGGACACTGATTTTTCACAGCTTAAACCACAAACATGTTCAACAAACATCTACTAGTTTTACTAATAGTTCATTATATTCTCCACAATCTTTAAACCACCGACAGTCACCTACATGATGCACTAAAAGAAAATCTTGATGTTCATCATTACCAAGCTAAAAGGAATACTACCTATGTTACAGAAACAATAAATAAGGGCAATTGTTTGCTGACTAATGTCATATCTGAAGATTTATGCAGAAAACTGAGTGTGCTTATCTTTGCTAAGAAGGGAACTACACTTAAAACTACACAAAAATTTATAGTCACCACAGAAAAAAATGTATAAAAATTAATTTAAATTATTCAATGAGCCATTTAAAATTTTCAGGTTTCCTTAGTGCAGCTACTAAATGATACTTGGATGGAACTTTTTCTGAGTTACTAATACTGCCACAGATTGGTAAAATACAGTACTTAAATTTTGACAAAATCCTTCCAGAAAACCTGTAATCAAATCCTTCAACTTGACCATTGTTTTTGCTTGTTAACAAAGCCAACAAAACAAATAGGTATTCAGAATCCAGTAATACAGGAAGCTTTGAAATTGGCAACAAACTTTGCATGTTAGAAAAGGACTTATCTCTACATCTTTAATTATTTAAGTCAAGAATGACTATTGTAAGCTATGGATGATAAATTCAGATAATCCTTCCTAAGAGAAATAAACATAGCAAGCTGATCAACCATAGAAGATTGCTCTATTTGTTCAATGTAGGATACAGATAAAAAAAGTCCCTGAGAATATAAGCCCAGAAAGATTAACTCGCAGAAAACTGTAATTTTAAGATACAGAATTTAATTCTAATAAGGAGCTTTTAAATCTACTGCAAGAATTTAGTGAAGTTTTTGACAATAGTAAAAAATTGGGGGCTCTTACATGTAGTTTAATGATGCACAACATCAACATAGATGAAAGTGATACCCAATCAAGCAAATAACCAGTAGTGTTTCAATTACCAACAGACGTGCAATTGATGTTGAAATAAAGCAGATGCTTAAAGATGTGACATGGCCAACAAATAGTCCTTGATCTTCACCAGTAGAGATTGTGAAAAAAAATATGAATGTCTTTTTTGTGGGAATTACAGGAGATAGAACAAAATCACCAGAAAAGATGCCCACCTCTTCTGTGTATGACTGTGTAATACATCATAGTTATGCATCAATGATACATTGGAATGCCTAGCGAGAGCAAAAATTTTCCCATTAATGGATTTAAGATCAGGTTTATGGCCTGCATATATATATATACATATATATATATATATATATATGAAATTTATAAAAGATTACAAATTATTGTTTAACAGAAAATAATCAAATTTTTATAAGAGGATCCTTAAAAATAATTCAAAGAAATCATATTCACATAAATGACTAACTACCTAACTATCCCTTTTGTTAGCAAGATATATTTCATATGTTAAAAATTTCATAACTGTTCATTGAAAAAATACAAAATTTAAACCACTGAGTTATATCTTCAATAAAAATATCAAATATATATATATTTTTAAAAAAGGCATACATTTGTCTATGGGTGCCTTAATTTAAAATACTTTATAACTTAAAATAAATACTAGAAAGTATACAGTGCCAACAGAATTAGCTTTCATTAATGTGAACACCAGAAGTTTTGACTAAAGGACTGTAGCGCTGCTTATGACATCAAAATACATATTTTTGTACTGAAATTTATATTATTTTTTCTAATCACTGCAAAAATGGAATGCATTAAGAAACACATTTTAATACTTAATTTCCTATCAATTAAATATTTAAGTGGAATTTATTTTTGTTAATAAGAAAATATCAAATGGGTGAAAATAAAAAAGCTAGAAAACATTAAAGTTAAAAAAATAGATTATATGATTTAAAAAAATAAAACACTCAAAAATAGTTTTCCTAAAATAATTTTTGATTAATCTGAATGTTCAAATTATAAGTCTATCCAAATGATGGTTAGCTACAGCTTTTAGGGCAATTTTTTGCACTTGGAGGCTAATGTTATTAGGATTGAAGATTAAAATTGTATTCTCAACTACAAAGAACCAGTCTTGAGGTTTAATTTGAATGACAAACTGCAAAAATGAATGTTACAACACTAACCATTCAGCTATCATCTATGTGTCTATTCAAATAAAATTTAAATACAAAGTAAATACTTACTGGAGTACAAGCAAATATCATAAATAAAAGAAGTCCTGGAACTTTAATGATCTTTAAGACAGTGATTAAAAAATAAAGAATCTGCCAAGTTTTAGATAATGGTTTCCTTGGTTTCAGTTTTACTTCTTCTTCTTCCTCCTCCTCCTCCTCTTCATCGTCTGAATACTTTGCTTTATCAGTAATTTTAGTATCACTTGCTTGTTTAGCATCCAAAAGCTGTTGGTTTGACTATTGAAAAGAAAATAATTTGATATTAAACAAGTAAAAAATAGCTGAAATAACCATTCCAAACTTTATATAAATATTATAACCTTACTGATTCTGTTAAATAAAATAAACTGGAATAGAAACTAATTTAAATCATGAAAATGAGAAAATCTAAACCATTAATTTATACTTGACAGAGTAACATTAGAATGATCAAATACCCCCTTTTTTACATTGACACTTTTAAAAGAATATCACTAGGCAATCACTATGAATCTGAAAATATCTAAAAAGTCTAACAAAAGATAAAGAGTCCCACAGAACCTCGTCCTTTCTAAAATTTAGATACACCAAAATACAAGCAGGGTCAGCCATATCAGCTGTGCAACAAAGGCACTCCAGATATATTTTTAGAGCATGCTTAAAAAGGAGAATTGAGTGGCCACTCAAAATACAATTCAGTGAGATCTCAGTGAGTCTAAGTTGTAAGAGGTTTTCGAAAGTTTATATTCAATTTTGTTTTTGCCAGGGAAAAAATCTCACAGGCGAACTTTCCACAATGACTGACACCCTCCTCAACAGAGGATCTGACCAAAGAGTCCAGCTTTTTTCATTCTCCTGTGTCCAATTTGTGAAGGAATACACTGAAAATAATTAATCCATGAAAATGTAGTATGACTGGATGAAAGTTTTTTAAGTAGATTTAAAATATCCAGGCTAGTCTCATCTCAAACAGCCCAGTTAGAGAAATGCTGAATAGATGTGCAACTGTGTGTCATCCAAATATCTTGAAAACGATACTCATGATCTACATACTGCAAGCCTTTTCTGACAGCTCTTAGCTCTGATCTAAAAACTAAACAAAAATTAGGGTTTTTGATCTAGAACTCCAGAGCACCAATGAGAATCTCTCTCTCTCTGTAAAAACTCTTCACTACCAAAATATTCCCCAATTGCCTGTTACAATCAGTATAAATCTTTAAGGAAGTAAGGAATAAATATTCTATATCTTTAAAAAGTCATTAACAGTTAAATAATTTTAAATTATACGTCAATACTACAATCAAATACTTATGCAGAGTCTTTTAACTATGCAAGGATGGGGATCTTAAAACTTTTACTGATTCTGTTAATCAAAATCCTTCTTAACCAAAAACAGGACTGCTTCTGATTAGTTACAATGGGAAGACTCATGGGTTGTTTAAGACCCAGTGAATTTTTTAAATTCTACATAAACTTGATACATTGAAGTTGAAAATAGCATATGATACATATACATGACATTATCAACTTTAGTTTCATAAATCACTGTTCTATACAAATATATACTTATATGTATATTAATAATGTTATTTAATACTTACATTACTATAAAATTAGACTTTAAAACAGAAATATCTATTATCAACCACAATAAAGCACTGGATTCCTTTTGACTCCATAAGAATCCTTGATCTTGCAGATAGCTATACATTAAATTAACATTATTTTTCAATATCTTTTGATAAAGTGCAACTTTATTTGTTGTTATTTTTTTAACTTTGATTTAAATCATTTGTTATTCTGAGCTAGAAGATGCATTTACAAGTGTTTCATTACATTAAAATTATACTTACTTCCATGAGACGGAGTGCTGACAAGCGGGTAGACCTATATCTTTCTGAAGTAGTAGTTTCTTCTTTTGCCAAAAGAATATTCATTTCTTGAGTTGAAAAACTGTTTAATTTTACAGTTGGAGATAAATTAGCCCTTTTAAGATGTTCTCTTGTAAGGGTAGTTTGAATGCTATCTGTTTCATCTTTTAAGATATTATTAGTATCTGGTGACTCTTCAGATGACTTTTTTCTAGGCCTTCCTGGTTTTCTCTCATTTTTAGGTTTTTCTGATTTTATTTTTTCTTTTCTTGATGGAGATCGCGAGCGAGAACGGGATGCTCTTCCAGTTGACCTGCTTCGACTTCTTGTTTTAGATTTGGAAATCTTGGGGGATTCTTCTTTTTTATCAAGTTTCTGTGAAAAATTAAAAAAATAAACACAAAAAAAGAAATCAGGACAGTACAAAACTATGATTAGGTGACAGGCGATTTTTAATAAAACACTTAAATAGGAAAAGTAACATAAGAGATTTAAGTTCTATCTATAAACAAACAATTATCAAACATAACATACTTATTTAAAAAATTTTTTTTAGTAAAATACAAATTTTTTTGAATAATTTAGTTGAATATAAACAATTTTGGTTGAATATATACTCTTCAGAACCTAATGAAAAAATTGAGGATTATTTTTATGAACAACCAAATTAATCTCGGTCACAAGATTCAAATTTGGTGGAATATATACTCTTCATAACTTAAAGAGGGAATTGTGAATTATTTTACACAAAACCCACTTCATCTCAGTGTAGTTACAAGATTCACAGAAATTTTCACAATCAACAAATTTTTTAAAAGTCTCATATATAAGTACACATCTCATGTATTTATAAAAAATGTTATCCAAAATGACAATTTCAATATTCACATGAATTTTAATTTTTTATTAAGTTATATTAGAGCTAAGGACAATTTGCGCAACATTCATATTCAATTACATAAGAAAAACTTGGCTGTAAAGCTAGCTGGCAATAGTCTATTGCATTGAAATATGGGAAGATATACTTCTTTTAAATATTATATGATTATAGTTTTTAAGCAATATATTAAGCTCTAAGATTTTAACATATATAATTTATTTTATGATAAAAACTAATTATTCCAACAATTTCATGTCATACAAGCCAGGGATATATAAAATAAATTTCAGTTTCAGGTATCTCTAAAGTTAATACTTGGGTTAAACCAAAACTAAAGTTTTAGCATAAACACTTTTTACATGAATCACTGGAATACATGAACATACACAAACATTTTCAACGTTTAAAATCTAACACTATATAGCTATATAAAATGTCTGATCCTTTGATTATAAAAATTGCATTTTATACTTTTACTGGATTGCTGATATGTAATGCATCATAAATCCATTCAATAGACAACAATTCATTAACAATGAAGGTATTCTTGATCATGAAATTTCTTTCCAGTCACTTGCAAAGGTTCTGTTATCATTATAAAATTTGTGTTTAAATGAAGCTTCCCCACTTACAGCAATTATACACCAATTCTACTAGCTCATGAACCTTGAATTTGGAAAACAAAGTTCAGGTTTTGTTGAACAGTTTTTAATATTTTCAACAGAAACAAAACTTCCAAGAATTGAAAGTCTAGATTCTAATAGAAATAGCTTTAAGACTTCATGGCCACTTGTACAGTTTTATAAAGTTAGACATCCAACTTCCTTTTTACACCATTTTAAAAAATGGTTCATTAATACTTTTTTCACAAAATATTTTTGTTAAATCAAGAACCCCCAATTTTTTTCTGAATTTTTGACAATGTAATAAAAGACTGTTGGTTTATAACAACACATATGAGCGACTGGCTGTGGTAGCCTAGTGGTTAGGGCATCGGCCTTTTGTCGGGAAGGGCGGGTTTTGATTCCCGATGCCGCCAAAGACCCACTGAATTCATGTGATATACGTGCTCGTTAAATCTGTGGAATTAAAAGTCCTGTAGTCGGTCATTGAGCAGTTACCATGGGTGCAATAGTTAGGAGAAAATTTCCTCCCCCTTCAGATCATTGTCAAAATTGAAGAAGGAGTGGATCCTCTAGTGGTGCCATCTATCGGAGAATTTGAAGAGCAAAGGCGTACTTTCACCTTTGTGGTACTCTGATTAAATGAAAGACACTGCCTGCCTATTGACTTAAATTCGCATAGCCAAGGCATAGCGATTTTGGCTTGTCCAAGTGTCATAAATAACAACACGTGTGAGTGACTTAGTTTACTTTATACTCTGGAGTTACAGAGAATACCCGAGTTATAATTTTTATCTTAATTTCCTTGAATTTCAACTTGAACATAACATTTTGTTATTCAGTATATAATTGCATTTTATGTTGAAATTTTCAATTTGTAGGATACAAAAAATAATTTCAATATAGTTTCAAAAGCTGATGTACTAATAAAACTTTTTTTTAATTTGATGATATTTCCAGTTTTATTTGCATTGATAACTGTTACTAAAGAAGGCTACGAGAAAGATTAATTAAAACTGCCTTAAATTAACAATAAAAACACATTCTAATATTTCTCATAGGCTGTCTAAACATTCAGCCACTTGAAATTCTAGGATAATAGATGACTGTTTCTCTTTGGCTTTCCTTTCTTTAAATCCTAAATATGCTCTCATAACACAAAAATCGGCTGTTAGTTCAGAAATTATAATTCTAGCAAATGAAAGTGGTGGCAAAATTTAAACATGCAAACAGATGACGCTGAAGAATTAATGCTGAAAGGCTTTTGGATAAGGAGGATGATTCACAATTTATGATAATAAAGAAATCAATAATAATAAAGTTGAAGGTAAAATTTTATTTTTTTTATCCTATGCTTGACCTTAATTTTCAAACCATTAGTCTATGTCAAGCAGCCCAATACACTCTAGAATAAAAAGAAAAGTCATTTTTTGCAGAATTTTTAACTGCAACATCTGTAAGTCCCTGGCAAGTGTAAAGGTGGACATCAGTCATTTCTTCAAGTCCATACAAGGGGCAAATCAGAGATTCAGTTAAACTGAAACGGTGGAGGTGTGCCTGAAGAATGTCATGCCCTGTCCTAAAACGGAAATTTGCAACGCCCACTGCCCTATGGAGGTTGCATGTGACAGGGTTAGTCAGTAAATATGCCCAAGCCATATGCCAAGCCAATTCAAATTTCCTCTTGTTGAATTGTTATACATATTTTCATGAAAAGGAAACTATATTTGTCTTGACATGCTTTTTAATAGTATGGTACTCCAAAGCTGGACAAAGTTGTGTTGAAGGTAAAGTTTAACTATTAAAAAGCTAACTTAATTAATAAAGACTTGAAATATGCTACAAACATGGAACATCTAGTTACTTTGATCTTGACATGTAATGTACAATGTAATACCAAGTTTTGAGTAGTATAATATCAGGAATTATCCAAGCAATTTTAGAAACCAAAACAGGCAACTACTAATAACAAGCTTTATAACAGCGAGAAACCAAAAGAAGTTGTGAATAACAAATGATATTCTCGATTTCAATCAACAGACAGTTGTGTTCGACATGATACATCCATTGAGGATGGCATTTTTGATTAAGTTCATAATTAACGCTCATGTTTGTTATCAAAGTGATAATTAACTGTTAATTAGCAGTATTACTCCTAATTTCAAATTGAATTATAAAGATTTAGATTAAAATTAATGTACAGAAAAGTCTAATCTTTTTTATTACTTTTTTCTTTTATTTTGTATTACAAATTAAATTTATAAATATATAACATAAATTTCAGAATTACTTTTTTGCATTATTTTTTTGGGAAAATATTTAGTGTTTTTTCTCATTTTACACAAATTTTTAAAATTAGGGAACATATTATCAAATTTTCCATATCACATGTATTTTTACACTATACAATTTTATATTTTCTAAGAACAGGTGTGATGAATCTTTTGAGATGTGGGTCAAATTTTGTTTATATTTTTCATAGTACTAATTCATGGGCACTAGTTCTAATGCCTATTTGCACCCGAGTTAGGCTCAATTTTTTAACTGAGTATTTTTGAAACTAAACATCTTTAAAATTCAGTTGGCTTAGTAAAAATGGGAGTTGTTTGAGAGTTTAAAATTTTTAGTGGGGTTAAAAATTCATAAGTGTTTGGTGCAAATGGAAATTGAACAAAGAATAACATAAAATATGTATAGTGAAATATTATTTATTAATATATACATATAACAAAATTGATTTTAAAGTATTTAATAAAAAGTCGGTAGCTATTTTCTGATAGTTTTTTAACATTAGGTTCCTAGTTAGTATTCATTAGTTTAATGCATTTTGCAATTAATTCTCAGTCAACTTCTAAAAGAATATTTTACAAAGATCATTGAAGAAAACAATTTTTCTCATGAATATGTGGATCCAAACATCAATGAAAAAGCCATACCCAGTTTTTACATTGATATAAAATTTGTTGGTAAGGAATCACACATGTTTAATAAAATATTTTCAGTTAACAGTGGGATCAATATTACCTTCACTACTTTTACAGTTTTCATTCTACTTCAGAAATCAAGTCTTCAGATTTCATTTTCTACACTACACTGGTGTGAAATTCAACTAATTTCATTTTTAAATTATCCACACTTAGCAAAAATTTATATTTGAAAGTTTAAAACCCTGTTTAATATGGAGATAAATTAAAGTGAAATGTATTTTTCCAATTTTTAAATTTTGAAAAATACATTCTCTCATCAAATAATCTTGTTTTATTTCCTGCATAATCATTAAATATTTTTAATAGCATTTTCTTAAAATGTCAAGCAAAATTGCAAAAATTATAGTGTTTTGAAAGTGTTCTTGTAATAGAGAAAAACATTTCATAATTTTCATTTCCAAATTTTTAACGAGTCAAGTTTTGTTGTATATATATTAATATTTTCAAACATTGTTAAAACAATTTGTTCATACCCTAGGTTTTTATCCAGTTCATTAAAATGCTGAGTGTGTTTGAATAAAAACATTTTATCATTTAACCAATGTATACCAGTTAATTCATCGAAATTATAGCCTTTTTCAATTAAAAAGCTAGTGTTGTGGTTTATCTAACCTGTTAACCAGGTCCATGAGCCTGAATGGCTTCGACTGTTACCAAACCCAATTAGAACAGCACCAGGGTGATTACCAGATACCAGTCATGAACGGTGGCTTTCTTCCAAAAAGAACAGATATCTTGCCTGACCCAGGTGGCAATCTCTGAAAATGTAAGGAAGCCACCATCAGCAGTATCCTTGCGGCTGCCCTCTCGAGCAAGTTCATTTACAATTTCATTACTGTACACATTCAGATGCAATGGAACCCACTGAAAGGTGATCTTAACATTGGCTATCATGCGATTCAAAAGCCAGACCATTTTTCTAGTTGTTCGGTCCCCATGCCTCCACCATTTAAATGAATGCTGAATGGAACTATGACTATCACTTAAAATCCAAATGTCAATGCAAACACTCTCTTCTTCTTCTTCTTCTTAGAATTGGGTTTGTATGTCATTGGGCACCTCTGCTTTTATCAGCATTTTGTACCATTAACTCCAAACCCAATGTTTCCTAGTTCCAGTTGCTTGGGTCACCCACTTTATTAATAAAGTCAGATAACCCTTTAATGGAGCCTAGGTGTAACTCTCGAGTATGGATGATGCCTAAAGAAGTTAATCTAGGGAGGGCAAGAGCCTCACATTCGTAAATGATATGCTCTGCCATTTCCTCTTGCGTATGACATTTCCAGCAGATAGGATCTTGCTGAAACAGTCCTATCTGGTCAGAAAGTAAGTCATGCTAGGGATAGCTTCCTGACTTTCACCAGAAGAAGATGGTTTGGAGGTCATTTCTACCTCAAGTGAAGGATTCATTACTGCCCCTTTACAAGATTGCCTCTGAGTTCCCTTGTCTTTTTCAGCAAGGTCTACTTCAGAGGCATCACCTGCAGATGCAGAAAGGTTTGTTATTTCTTGTGTCTTCTCAGCCACAAGATAACAATTAAAAAGCTCAGGTAATATAAGTCCACCCAGCATTGCGCAAGCACTCTCAGTTGCACAAAATTTCAAAGCCACCTCAATAGTTATTATCTCTGCACGGAACACTGAGCAATAGATGGAATTCCTTATAGAGAATCTAATGCCATTTCCTTTACAAAATTTCCACTACGTGAAATAGCGTCTTCACTATAGATCTGTAATTTTTCACAAGGGTTTGTATCAAGTCTCCAAAGCAAGCTGTTTAAAGTATTCTGTATGGTGTACGTTCTTGTTAGTGTACAAGCTCAAATCAGTTTTGAAAAAGACTCAACAACATCCACACCACAAGCTAGTGAGACGTATCCTACTTCATTATGCAGCCAACCCTCACTTTCAGTATGGCTAAGCCGACTTTCTTTCTTAAGCAGTTAAACAAATAAATGGTTGCCTAGCAATCATGGGTAAGTTAAAAAGTCTGCATGGCTTAGAGTCTAATCCAATGGTCATAGGTTCACCATGACTGTATTATATCATGTAAAAAAAAGAAAAAGAGAGTTGCATGTATTTAAAGAAATCTTTAATAATTTAAATGGATTTCAATAATAATTACACATAGAATCAAATTAAATTAAAAAGGAAATTATTGAGATTTTAAAATTGAAGAAACCACCTCCATCAATTAAAATAGACGTTTCTTATAAAAAATAAAAAAAAACATTAGATTGTATAAAATATCTTGTTTTCTGTTTTCAAGCTTTCCATACAAATACATACCTGCCAAGCTGGAGGGAAAAAATCAGTAGATTCTATTGATTTTGAGAGAAAAACTCAAGAGACACTATTAGCAGCATTTTTGCATGAAACAGAATGTTAAAATAAAATTTTCATAAACAGAAGTAGTGAGTACATTTACAATACTAGACCATAATAGTCACAAATGAAATAAATTCCATCATAATTATAGAGTAAAAATAGTATGTTTATCACACAAAATTAGTTGTATAAATGAAAATAATTCAATAAAAAATTACCTTTATATCAGCAAGTTTCACAGATGAAATACTTCCATCATTATCAAACTGGACCTTGCAAACAGTTTTTAAGACATCAACAATTTTTCCTTCATAAAACTGTTTGCTTCCAGCCCAACGAGCTTCAACAAGTTCACCTTTTTTAAAGCTCTCATTTTTTGATTTAGCTGACATTTTAATTTTACTTCATTGACCTAATAAAAAGGGTAATACATATAGATGAAAGATTGATTTTTACTTAAAATATCAATATTGAAATAATTAAAGTAGTAATTTAAATAGATACTTAATATAATAATACTAATGTAGAAATGTTACTTTTTCTTTCTCTTTTTTTACTGAGACATTAAAATATTCAATTGGCTGATAAAATTATTTTACATAATAAATTCATGTTATTACTTAAGTAGTGAACCATGAAATTAAAAATGTGAAGTTACATAAAGCATGAGATTAACACAAATAAACATTATTTTCATTATTATGATGTGTAATTAATTTTTATAAAATCACTTTTTTGTATTGTTCTTAGTAAAAGTAGTGAAACTCATAAAAATGCCTTAATGCAGCTTATTTTTGTTAGACTTTCTATAATAAATATTATGCTCAAGTGATCAGAATTAAAATTTTTTCATGAAATTTAAGAATTAAAAGTTTGCAAATTAAAAAAGAAATAAACAATATAAAAAATAGCAATGCAAAATAAAAAAGTGAATATAGTAAATGCTTATTTTCAAGAATTAATATGAAATAAAAAAATAGAAAAATCAAGAGAAATGGCTTATTTTTTATTTCAATGCTAATAATTAGAAATAATTTTCATTCACATATTCAAACAATATACCCAAAGTACCATTGATACAGTTTTCATGGCTTCCACTGCTTGTACTTTGGCATGTTTAAATTTTAGCAAGAACAAGGTCCTGAAGGTCCCTCATCTTTATTATTATTTTCAAAAAAAAAAAAAAAAAAGACATTTTGGATAAATGGGATTGTCTAGCTCTTCTAGATATTCCCAAGATTACCAACAACAGAAATATTTTTTTTTCATGCAAAATAAAAATTTATTTTTGTTGAAAAAATGTTTCAGTACTGACAGCTGTTAAGGCTCTTTTTTTTTTTTTTTTTTTGCAGACATTGCACTTCATTATTTTCTTTTAGTGGTATGTCCAACAGTAATTTTTTTCATTCTCACTTATAACATTCCTATTAATTTCTTTATCCGAAACTTCTTCTGCACACATAACATTTGAATATGAAATGAAACAAAAAAATATCCTGAAATGAAATTTCATACAAAAGAAATTCCATACAAGTTTTAGGAATTAATGTATGAGTAACTAAACTTCATTTTGCATAAATATCTAATGACATGCACTTATAGTCGATTATGCCATAATCCATGGTCTGTAAGATGGAAATCAGATTAGGAGAAATTCTGACAAATAGTTTTAAGATATGGGATCTCAACACGAGTACTGCAGTAATGCACAATTAATACAGTATTATTCAACCCTCCAATAAAAACATTAATCCAAGTCTCTCCACGGTTTTTCACAAATGTTCCCAGTCTTTTATGCTTTAGTGTTCCTATGGTGAAGCAGTGGAAGCTTTAATTTATTGTTTTTTATTCCCATAACATTCATTGCTTTTGAGGTAGACTGTCTCTTTTTGGCATGATCCTAAAATACAAACTCGTCATATTTAAATAATTGCAACAATGATTCTTTCCTTTTTTCCCTAAGGTTATGTTCACTGTTCCACTTTCACCAATCAGTTTTATAAAGCTCAAAACAAGTCTGGTTGTATAACATTCTAGAGACAAAAACATAATGGGTCATATTTATTTGTTCACTTTAAATGCAAAACAATTGGGTTGTTCTTTAACATGCATACAGAATATCTGTTTTTCTCTGCCAAATAAGCATAACTTTTAAGTTCCAGATGTTTTGCTACCCTAAAATATTTTGAAGATCAGATTTCTGTTGACATTGCTTCCATTTCATAAGATATTTTTTTTACTGATTTTTTTTTAATTTTGTCAAAAAACTAAAATCTTTTACTCTTTCCACAGTGTTTAAATATAGGAAAAGGAATCAAGCTTGTTATCATATTTTCAATATCATATCAGATGTTTACAATCCACTCATTTTTGATAAATATCCTAACCTCTGGAATTTTTTTCAAAATTTTAGAAAAATTAGGAAAACAAAATTATTTTAATAATAATTGTAAATTATTGTGATCAAACAGTTTTACAAAAAGCTAACCTTGTATACAGCCCAAATTGAACATCAACTCACAAATGTACAAATCAAAATATAAATAAGCTGTGATATATATATATGTGTTTGTTTTCTTGGTGTTTACAAAAATGTTCTTAAATAATTTATTTGACCAGCAGGAAATATTATATTGAAACAATTGTGAGCCACATTAAATATATAACAAAAGTAATTTAAAGAAGAATCAATGTCAATACTAATTTACAGGGATATAAGTTTAAAACCGTATAAAGAAACTTGGGAGAAATTTTTTGTGAACCACTTACATCATGACCAACTTTACGGTAATCACAGATTTACACAATACTGCATAGGTATGAATCAATACGAAATGGACTGTGATTGCAAGAAAACTAGATATTAAATGTACCCTCTAATATTTTTTAACTTAAAATTGATGGAAAAGCATGAATACAAGGATTAATTTCTAGAAGCAATTTGTCAGATAACGGTAAAAAGTATGGTAAAACTTATTCACAAAACAAAAGTATAAAAAAAGGTAAAAGGTATATAGCAGAAATTATTTTATAGGTCACACTGAAATTATTTACATGCTGTTATATAAAAAAGAAATTTCAATTTATGTTTTTCTTCATTTCAAGTCACATAGTTACAGTACTTAAAAAAAAAGCTTACTTCTTCCTCACTGAGATATTAAAATCTTCATGACATTGGCAGTTACCCACCAACCATGAGAAATCCTGGCTTTGAACTGGGGGTTGTATTTTAGTCATTGAAAGCTTATAAATATAATATGTTAAATTCCTTTATAAGTTAATACATAATTCTTTTATTTGTAAAATCCTTTTTTTAATTAAAATAAGCATTAGAGATTTTGGATTTTTTATTTGCTTCAATAATTACAAAAACAAAATCAACATTAAATAAAACTCAAGGAAACATGTTGAAGTTATTTAACATTGAAATCAGAACTTAAATCTAGTCTACACAACATGGTAAATTTAGAGAGATTGACAACATTTGGGAGATGGATAATATTTTTAATTAGGGCTTCCATTTTACAAGTCGGTATGGGTGCTAAATGAACCAAACTGATAGATTACTGTCAGAATTTATTTGTTTCGAGATATTATTCATGTGTGGTTTTAGTAACCCTTGAGCTAAGTTGTGTTTTATTTAAGTTTTTTTTTAAATAGTTGTGTGTGAAATTTTGTTTATTTTCTCACAATTTAAAAGTTAATTAGATGTTATAATTTTTAAGTAGCTTAACTTGTAACTTATAGCTTTGAAATTTAAATTTTTAATGTTTTATTTTTTTTAATTTGGCAGCACAAAAGAAGTTGATTAGGTAAATACTTATACTCTGTTATTTTTTTTAACAACTTTATATATATGTATAGTAAAATATAAATAATTTATTAAGTACAGTGTAGAAACATTTTAGATGTTTTTTGTTGAAATTTATTACTCGATAAATTAAACTAAAATGTGTTATTTTCAGATTGGCATCAGTGCCCAGTTAATTAGAAACTATGTATGTCATTCACATTATTGATTTCAATTAATAATACAGTGCTTAATACTTGCTTGGTTTTGTTATTCATGATCTATTTTAAGCAGTTTGTATTCTTTTGATAAATTAAAAGAAAATAACATAATTTATTGTGATTATATTTTAGTGTCTGATTATGAATAATAATATTGACTTTTAAGAGATTTATATTTGTTTTGTAAAATATATGTAGTGAAATTTGTAACCTTTAGTTTTGTAGTACTTTATTTAGTAAATATAATAAAACATTCAAAATTTCTATATTTGCAATAAAAAATAGCATGTGATTGCAATTTTGAAAACCACGATTTTACTGACTTGTGGACAAATTGGCGAGATTTGGTGGGTCCTTGCTTTTCAGACATCTTGCATTTGGAAATAATGTAATTTCAGCATTGGCGACATTTTTGAAAATCATACCAAATGGGTTATGTACAGAAGGATTCTACTGAAATCAGAACTTTTTCACAACTATTCAAACGCATTCTCAATTAGTGGCATATTAATAAAAGTGTACAAATTCTGCAACAAGCAATAATTTTCCAAAAATTAAAAATATAGTAAATATTTTTAGTCACACATTACAACGTTAGGAATGTAAGAAGAAAAGATCTGAAGTCGTAAATATTTTTTCACTGCTCCAATTATTACATGCAAATGACAATCTCTTTCAAAAATAGGAAAGAACAGTAAGGCATATTTCTTGAAAAGAATAGAGTTTTAAAACAAATTGTTACATCATTTAAATTAATAATTAACATTCCAAGAAGTTTGCATCAGAATTAATTATTGTATAAACTAATTACAAAATACAATAGTTTAAATTTTTAAACAAAACATTTTTATTTTAAATTATTTCGATACCAATATACTGATAGAAATTTCATTCTATTCTGTTCAAATTCTCTCAATTCCACCAGACAAAATGAAGAAAAATAAATGTTATTTGATGAAACAAATAAAAAATTAATTTGCTATACACAAAGATAAAGTGTTATAATATGTGAAGACACGAAAAGGCTACTTAGAACAATTATAACTATCCAAATCATTTAAGATAAATACCACTTAAAATGATATACATGCTGCATAGAATTTTTTCCTAATACATAATATATTTTAATCAGATCTGTTTTTTTTTTAATTATTCTAAAATATCTTTTTGCAGTAGTAAATTGAATTAAAAATTCTGCTTTATAATTATGATTTGTAAGTTACTAACTATGTAAATAAGATCTGATTCCTTTGGAAATTA
The DNA here is from genome assembly GCA_037975125.1 of Latrodectus hesperus. NCBI lineage: Eukaryota > Metazoa > Arthropoda > Arachnida > Araneae > Theridiidae > Latrodectus > Latrodectus hesperus. The sequence goes on from CM075861.1 coordinate 63,430,084, forward strand.
TTTTTCTGTTTTAAGTTTTCCTCTTTTCATAGAACCATCAGCAAGTTTGCAGTCAAAGATTTTGTACCAAACATAAGTGTTAGAATTGTTTACAGTCTTCTATCCACATACCAACGATAAGTGAAAGCTCAAGTCAAATTATCAAAACTCGAAATTACAAACTCTGTATAAGAATAAAATAATTGATTGAGCAAATGCCCATATTAGCAATTTCCACTGCTTTCAGTCACACAACTGTTATTAACTTTTCAGATCTTTGCTATTACTAAAATCACTAATGACATGTAATTTTTTTAAACTCCTTTGATTACACATTTATAACGCAATTACAATCAATATCAATATAATTGTATCAGCAAGTATATATAAGGTACATCAAAGGAATGTGAAATTTATTTAAAGACATCTAAATAAATTGCAATTAACTAAGTGCAGCATAACATAAAATAACATTATTTCATCTTCAGTAATTTAAATATCAAAGCCACAAATAAAATTAATTTTTTAAATGTTTGATTTTACTCAAAACAAAAAAATTAATAAATTAAAAATGCATTTGCATTAATCATCTCAACTTTTACATCAGCTAACTGGGCAGGATAAGTTTAAAACTTTAGTCATGACTGCAGAAGAAGAATAGAAATATTTGTAATTAAGTAATTAATGTATAATTGAGTTAAAAAAATTTAAATACTTTGTTATAATGTGTAAATATGATTCATATTAAAAAATGCATAATGTACCTGACACTGATAATATTATATTAAATAAAAGAAATGTAGAAGAATCGTAAAATGAGAGAAAGAATCAAAAATGTGAAAAACATTAAGAAATATTTATCCAGTGAATATTTATTCGGAAAGATCCATGGGAGTAACAACAAAAAAATGGTTATCTTCTGAAACTCCCGCGCTAATACAACAAGCCAGGAGGGGGTAAATGTTTATATTTATATTTCATTGCACATTATTAATATAAACGTGACAGTTAAAATTTATGAAATAAAAATTACATTTTAAAAATATTTAAATACAACCTTAACAATACAAATATAATTTATATCGCTCTAGCATCTAAAACCATAACCCATCGAAAATAATACAAGGATTAGTGTAAAGCCGGTTAAGTATCGGATGCCGGGATATATTGTATTATATTATAAAAATAAATAAAATTATGAAACAGAACAATGATTAATTAAGTGAATTGAATTTTTAATACGCACAGATCAACGGTAATTATTAGTAAAATATCCAACGGTATTTACAATACACCATTTTGGTAAACAAAATCAAAAAGTACAGGTAATGTCAAAGTTCTGAAATTTTAATAATTTAATACAGACAACTGACCTGTACAGAAGTATAAAAAGAACCATAAAAACAAATAAAAATTCATTACAAACTTTTAAAAAAACATTAAAAAGGAAAATATTTGTACTCACAAATCTTTCGCAGCGGTAAGAGTAAGCACAGGACGCTTGCAGGAGAGTTTTAGGTAGAAAAGAAAGTTGATTGGATGATTTGTAAATTCGTGAATTGTGATTGGCTTAGCGAACTAATATGTAATGTATTCATTTTCGTTTATTTGTGTCTCAGTGGGGTCTGTAAATTTAGCAGCTCAATCGCAGCACATTGATTCTAATAATGGGTGAACGTTTTTAAAGATAAGAATTGATTCGAAAAGTAGCAAATATTATCGTTTCAGATAGGAAAAAAATATGTCATAAGACTTGAAAGCAACTAAAAACGAAAGCAAATTTGTTAATTGAATGTTTATATGAGTACATTTTTTTCATGCTTACTTCGTATATAGAAAAAAATAGAAGTTTTTTAAATCAGTACATTTTTAATTGTTATACTCAAAGTTAGCAAACATTGTCCCGTAATAAGATCAAAATGAATTTAAAAACCATAAATGTTAAAGCATATTATGTTTAAGTATAAAAAAATAAAATCAGAAAATTTTCAAAAACATTTGAAAAAAATACAAAAGTTAATACAATAATTTTCTTAAAATCTGAACCCTCAATCCTTCATCATGAAGTATAAACCTTTGCCTTGGTATAAAATGCTTGTTTGGAATGTTATTCATCAATTTATGTATGTAATAAGGATATATGGCGTATAAATCTATATTCAGCAGTTCTAATGCGATTATAGATTAACAAGTTTTCTTTAAGAATACGTTTTTCAAGGATATACGACCAAATGAGAAACCGTGTTCTAAGAATGCACATGTTTATCGTATGCACCTGTTTAAAGCAACTTCTTAGAAATATTAATTTTATAAATTACATAATAATTTTCTTCCTACATTCCTTGTTAATTTTTATCATTTGTAATATAAATCTCAATACCAAACTCTTTCATTTTTACAAGCTTCAATTCCACGATTAAATTGATTGCCATAAAATAACTCATTAACGTTTTTCAACTTCTGTGTCCTGCGAGAGTTTTTGAGGAATAACTATGAGTCTTTTTTTCACACAAGGGTTAATTTGACATGAAGTTACTGTTTAAAGTAATTTCCGAGAATCACCACTATAAACATTCATTCTCAAGGAGTTAAAATCTTCGAGAAATTGAAGTGAAAGCTTAAACGGTAATAATTTAGTTTTCAATTTCGTATTTACTAAATACTAAATTTCAATTATGTGAATCCTACATTTCGATGTATAAATAAGCTTTAGCCTTGTGTAAGTATTTGTTTGGAATATTGTTATAATCAGTTTATTTGCGAATTAAGGATGCATGCTGTATAAATCAATATTAGAGGATATGGTGAATCTAATTTTTCTTAATAATAATGGTGGGTACCTGAGCAACTAACCCTTCTCCACAACAAGGCTGGAAACTGCTACTCATTTGTCTTTACCCAGCATGTACCTGTGAACCAAGTCACGAAGCCGAGCAGCATTACTCATACCATACCTCCGAAAACCCATTTATAGGGTGGGCCACATTCATATATCATCTCAAGATGAAAGCACAGAGAGAAAGTAACATCCATGCCCGAACAGGGATTCGAACCCGGGACCCACAGTTCTGGAGTTAGGAACGCTAACCACGCAGCTATAGGTCGGCTTTTGAATCTAATGAGACTTCTGATAAACGAATCTTGGTTGTGGTTCATCATTAAATCTTTTTTACCTGTGTTCTGTGAGATATTTTCAACGAATATCTTAAACCCAGAGGAAGAAATAGGAACATGGTTATATTAAATAATATGCTATAATAGATTCAAAGTACACTAAAATCTAGTACACAATAATACACTATATACAAAGTACACTATAATAATAATATTACAAATTGACAAGATTATATTTAGAATATTTAAAAGAAGTAGGTGCAACTGTTTTTCATTAAAATGATCTTTATCAATGTTTTGATGTTATCCTTCTCAATTTGAATATTTTAAATTCAGAATTATGAACAAAACAAAAAGGACAAATGAGGTATTAGGTGGAATTCCAAATTTGGTTAACAGATTATAATATCAAATAAATTTATAAATAACAAAAAATTTAACTGGAGTAATGCAAATAAAATTTGCTAAATTTTATAATGAAAATATTAAAACTTTATATTGTATGTTTTCAGTATTTAGTTGGGCACATAATTTCCATTGTCTATGAGAAGGATTTTTAAACAGGTTTGAAGAAGTTTCAAAGTTGTAATAATGAGTTTTCGAGTATGTAAAATGAAAAGCTTCAGAAATTTTAAAAAAAGTATCAAAATTAAAATTTTAAGTAATGATTCATACTTTTTATCAGAAAAAGAAAGTTAATTAAATGAATTGAAAAAATAACCAGTCTGAATTTTTGAAATTTATTTAAGCTATATCATCATCTAATTATAGCCAACAATAAAAAAAACTAAAAAATGAGCAAGAAATTAAAATTTTTCCTTGTTCTTAACATCACATTTCTATAATTGGATATGAGATAACTAACATATTGAAACTTTTAATTCTATTGTTAGAAAGACATTTTCAAAAGCTAGAAAATTGGTTTCATGGTTCGGTAAAATTATGAAAAAAATAACAAGAAACCGCATAAAAATCATTTCAATGTTGCTAAGTCATATATGATACAATATATAAATTATCAGCAAGAAAGCAACACAATTCTATTAAAAAAACATTTATGGTAGACTTATTTAGAAAAACAAAAACTGAAACTTGGAAAAATACAGCAAATGATTTAATTTAAAAATCATTTGTATTAAGAAAAATAATTTCTAGTACGTTGGCAATATTGAATGAAGTTATAGGAAACATTATATGCTGTGCATAAATGTAAATTCTTTAGTAATGTATTTGAATGTGCAGATTATTAAAAGCAATTTTCACATTTTATTTTGTTTGGAAATGTTAATATGTTGCTTAAAGTCATATGTAAAGCACTTTTAATCATAATATTTATCCGAATTCGATGATATTCATGGATTACAGTAGTATATTTAGATATATAAAATACTTTAATATACTCTATACGTTACCATTTTATTTTAATTTTCAGTAAAAATTTAAAAACTATCATTTTAATGTGCGAAAATTCTAAAGTCGCACTTGCTCAATTGAATCTTCAGATAATCAACTCAAGGCGTTACATTCAAAAGCAATCAGAGTTTATTACTTTGACAAAATAAACTCATTATCAATTCAGTTTTCAATAAAGTCTCAGTCTCTGCTGAGTTGTCACTTATTTTATCCAAACAAATTCTGGGATATATTTTTAATTTTCTCTTTGACAATCACCTAAAATATCGCTTTGTTTTTTCTTCAACAATGTAAATCAACTTTTTGAAACCATTTAGCAAAGGAAAACTTTTAAGATATACTTTTAAGTATCTCAAGTTAATTTTTAGATAGATAAAAAAATTGTTTCCTTTTTCTTTACGCTTTGTATATAGTAGAAAAAAATTATATAGATATAAAAAATAATTTAATAGTTGAAAGAAATACTTTTTTTACGAGAAGAAATAATTTTTGTGAAAGCAGAGAGAATAAAATAATTTATTTTTTATTTTTTCCAAGTACATAAATAATTTTAATAATTGTTATATGTAGGTAGATTATGCAGTTGTTTTAGGAAATAAAGGAAGAAAAGAAAAGTTTAAAGGCTAATAAAAATAATCAAAATAACATACTTTCCTTTATGTAACTTAGAACATAGTTTAATTGTTATTATTAAGTTGCCGAGCTGGCAGCCGAATGGTTAGCGCTCTTGCCTTCGGTTCAACAGTTCGTGGGTTCGAATCCCACCTTGGGCATGGTTGTTTGTAGTGCTTCGTAATCCACTTTAAGCCGTAAGTCCCGGTCTAATTAGCCTTCGTGTGCAAAAAATGACCGTTGAGCGACCAATAAACAAACCAAACCATTATTAAGTTATCAGCTGAATGCTTAGAGGTTTGGTTTTCGGTTCAATAATTCGTGGGTTCGATTCCCACCTCGGTTGCAGATTTTAGTAATGGGAGTGGGGTCTACATTAAATTAAAGGTCATTTTCTCTAATTGCTTTTTGTATGTAAGCCAAAGAAAAATCTTTATGCGACAAACGACCCAAACTAATGTTACCGGAATAGATTTTCAGTAATTTATTTCGTAAACATCGCATTTTGCGATATTATTTATTTATCTTCCCAAACAATGCAACCAAATAAATTCATAATTAAGGTATCAATTTTGCATTCAAATTTCAAGATCAAATATCAATTAATGAAAAGCATTAAAAATTTAAGTATTTTAATAGTCTTGTTTTTATACAAAAATAATATAGAAATTTTATCCAGGAATTGCAATCACGACGTTAAAATTTATACATAATTAATTGGAAAAATGGTATCGATTTTATTTCTTAATATTTGCAACAAACTTTCTTAAGAAAAGTGTAATATAGAACTATTTGCCAAGAAATTATGAATGTAGTTTAAAAAGATTTGAATGTGTAATGAATATAAAACTAGCGCATTATTTTCTGAAATTATAAAAATTATTTTTTACGATATAGAAATTTTACTAGAGAAATTGCATATGTTGAAAAAGCTGCGATGAAATTTGGTACAATATACAAGGATATTTATTATTTACCTTTCTTTAATACTTAGATCAACAAAAAACTGAAAAATAATCAACTGAGGTGGGACTCTTGAAAATTCCTTTTAGTTAGAAAGCTATTAAATATTAAATATAAATTTTGATCACGGTTTCACTAGCTTCCATACAGCCGTTCTCGGTTCATCCCAAGGCAAAAATTCTGTTGTCAAGTAGAACAGAGATTTTGTTTTTGCATAACTGACCAAAAATTAAATAATTTCAGAATTTACTTCATATTTGCGTGAATTAAATTTAACTATTTCAAAAAAGGCATACTATTTAAAAATTAAATGCTGTAATATATAGTTTTTAAAACTGCAAAAAGGTTTAATAAGAATTTAAAATGAAAAAACTAATAACTTTTAAATATCATATTACAAAAGAAATATTGAAAATTTTTTTAAGAAAATAGTTCACATATATTGAAAACTGTTTATGATAATTAGATACATTACCGTATATAGGTACATTAGTATTTTATGAGTATTAGCCGTGAATTTTAATGTTGGAGATAAATATGTAATAGGCGAACAATTAAAAATAACATAGAATAAATTTACAGAATTATTTATTCATTTATTATTAATTTATTTTATTTTTATTATTATTATTTATTTATTTATTTATTATTCATTATTATTTTTATTCATTTATTTTTTTTGAAGATTTTTAAATGGAAAAACACGTTAAAAACTGTGAAATGTCTAATATATCTTTGAGTAACTTATGTCATATGTAATTGTGTACTTTATAAAGCATTCTACTTACTAACATCAGCATATAAGAAACACATCTCTTACTATCTATCATACGCACGCACGCACGCACACACACACACACACACACACACACACATATATATATATATATATATATATATATATATATATACACACACACACACACACACACACAGAAAGAGAGAATACTCTTAAATTGTTTTCAAAATTAAGAGGGGTGAGCACACCGATTCAGACGCACAATAACTTCATAGGAACAAAAAGTTGCATTTTACTCTGAGGCAGAAAAGAAAAATATTATAATTCCAACCGGAACTGACAAGAGTGTTGGGAACGTGAATGAACAGTATCAAAAGTTGGGTAATTAGATTCATTGTTAAGTGAAAAGCTTACAGAAAGTGTTCCAATTGCCGACCACGGGTGTCGCTGCGCAGTGTTCATTTTACCTGGTGTGTGCAGCTTCTAGTTCATCGTATAGATAAAAAAATCATGTAAATAATTTTAAGCTGGCTGAAGACCTGTATTCACTTTACAGAAATATGTGAGAGTGGCATTATATAAAATTAAACATTTATTAATAAAACACATAACCGTTTCACGCGGCCAGTGGGATATCATCAGAGCAGTAGTTAGTAAGAATATGAATAATAATACATTACAAAACCACACGATGTCAGATATATAAACTAAACTAAACTAAACTCTGTGGTATGACAGCCCATGTGGGCCAATGCCTACAGTGCCCATCTCTGTGTTCTTGACCGCTAGGTCCTGGGGTGCGAAGCATATGTTCCGATTAGGTGGTCAGCCTAATGCGGAGAAGCTCCCAATGTTTAGTTCCCAAGCATGCTTGGTCCCACAGGGGATTCTTATAATAAAGATTTCAAAAGCTTTCTGAAGCCACCCAACTTGTCTAGTGGTCAGCATGCTTGACTGCTTATAGAGAGGTTCTAGGTTCGAATCCCGATTCAGGCATTCAGGTACTTTCTCTCCCTATCTATCCTGTCTTCGGCCCTTTCCTTGTATGAATGGGTTGTGAATGATTGCCTAGCCTATAAACGGGTACCTATGGCATGTGTGTACTGAGGAAGTCGGATTCTACATCAAAATCTGGTTCAGTTGGAAAAGTGGAACAGCGCACCTCATAATGCCAGCCGAGATGGTACAAAACGACAACAACAAGAAGACCTCTCTGAAGAAAAATCCAGTGAGAGGGGAAACAATGTCACAGGTCCGCCACGTCTGATCCATGTGCGGGTGGATGGTTGGTTGGTTGGGTTTTATGGCGCAAAGTCCAAAATTGGACATGCTGCGCCAAGATCCATGTGCGGGATGTAATAAGTAATGGAAAAAGTACTGGAATTCCGTAGTGTATAAAGGTCAAATAGTCTGGCGTGATGTAAGAGACTATCAAGCAATCACTCAAAATATATATCTGCCCACATTCGCGTTCTCGAAAAATTCCTTCACATTCTCCGGCATCAACTGGGAATAAAGTGCTGCACCTTCTTAGTGGAAATTTGCGTATGGTAAATTCTTGATAATTTTAAGAGATATGCTACATAGGCAAGTTCAAATTGACGTCAGAGACGATGGTTTGAAATGCTTTATCATGCAGAATTCGCTTGTATAATCCAGGATAACACAGTAAGACAGTGACAAGAATCATCCAAGGTGCCCAGTTGAATCAAACCAATCACCTCGTAAACTGCACGCAAGTGGAGTTAACGAGATGATAGGTTTCTGCTCGAACATCGAGGCCTCTTGTTCTTGCTTGATATGTCTTTACTTTCCCTTTTCTGCTTCTATGAGTGGAACGCGATCCTATATTCTATAGTAATTATTATTGCTTATTTAGATGAGTACTATCACCTCTCTTAGTTTGTAAAAACAATTTAGAAGCTCTCTCTCTGTGTGTATATATATATAATCCCGAAATATAGGCTTAGATTTAAGAAAAGTAAAGAAAGGAGGAAGCTCTTCTTCTTTTACATAATTTTATATAACTTTAGACATGCGATTTCCACCAGTCAAAATATTATGTAATGTTCAATGACAGTTGTTTCCAAAATACTTTAAACATTGTTAAAATACGAAAGAAAAAAAGCTTTATGAAGATTTTGTGACTTAATATTATCCGATATATACTTGCTCACAAAAGTAAGTATGCAACTCATAGCTTAAGTGAAAAAGATTTAGTTCTCAAATAAATATAAGAAAAATATTATTTTGGAGAGTGTTGCTTATAGCTTCTGATTCAAGTCATAAAGTAATGAAAAATAAACCAAATCATTATATTTTAAAAAAACTTTAAGAGTAATTTTGTTAACAACCAGTAGAAATTTAAATCACAAAAGTATGTATGCACTCTGAATTTTTTACTTTTAAATAGGCTGAATGAAACTTTTCGAGTGATTTTTCGTATTTCAGTGATAAGTTTAGAAGTTCTGCTACAAAGCTTGTAAGTTTGAGCTTTAAGTACATCAACAATTCACCAATGCCTCCACGTGGAAAAGAATTATCAAAAGATCTAAAGGATGCAATAATAAAGCTCTATAAGGAAAGCAAGTCCCAAAGACAAATAGGTAAAATCATAGGCAAAAGTCCTGCAACAGTGCAAAAAATCATTGAAAAGTTCCAGGCTGAGGTAAATACTCTAAACAAGCCAAGAACAGGACGACCGCCCATTTTCACGGATCGAGAAAGACGAATTATTGTTGGAAATGTGAAAAAAAATCCGAAGATTAGCGCACCAAAATTGCAATTGATGTGAAAAACAATTTTGCGAAGTCACGCAATCCTGAAACAATTCGCCGTGTGTTACGGAAGGCAGGATACCATGGTCGAAATATGCGAAGAAAACCATTTGTTAGCAAAGTGAATCGCAAAAAGAGAATAGATTTTGCAAAAGATAAATGTAAAGCAGAACAGAAATTTTTGGAATTCCGTGATGTTTTCGGATGAAAGTAAATTTAACATCCACGGGTCAGATGGACACCAAAAAGTTTGGAGGAAAGCAAATGCAGCTTTACCTGGAACCAGGGGGTACGTGTACCTTCCTGGGGCTTGAGCAGCCACCAGACGTGTCGGCAGGTGGTGGATCGCCGAATGTCCTGTAGGAATGACAGGATAGCCTTGAATATAGAATCAGAGGCCGCGAACCAGCACCCGTAAACCCTGGTGTTATGCGATCAGTGCCTAGGGCTAATTGGCACCGCGGTATTGGTGTCTTAACGGAACCTCTAGTTGCCTGGCGAACTTCTAGAGTAATTTGCCTTGCCCAGTAACTCAGGCAATGCTGGGTGGACTTATATTACCTGAGCTTTTTAATTGTTATCTTGTGGTTGAAAAGAGACAAGAAGTAATAAGCCTTTCTGCATTTGCAGGTGAAGCCTCTGAAGTAGACTTTGCTGAAAAAGACAAGGGAACTCAGAGGCAATCTTGTAGAGGGGCAGCAATGAATCCTTCACTTGAGGTAGAAATGACCATCAAACCATCTTCTTCTGGTGAAAGTCAGGAAGCTATCCCTAGCATGACTGACTTTCTGACCAGATGGGACTGTTTCAGCAAGACCCTATCTGCTGGAAATGTCATACGAAGAGGAAACGGCAGAGCATATCATTTATGAATGTGAGGCTCTTGCCCTCCCTAGATTAACTTCTTTAGGCATCATCCATATTAGAGAGTTACACCTAGACTTCATTAAAGGGTTATCGGACTTTATTAATAAAGTGGGTGACCCGAGCAACTCGAACTAGGAAACATTGGGTTTGGAGTTAATGGTACAAAATGCTGATATAAGCAGAGGTGCCCAATGACATACAAACCCAATTCTAAGAAGAAGAAGAAGTAGAAAACACGGTGGTGGTTCGATTCACCCAATCTTAATCCCATTGAACACTTGTGGGATTACCTCGATCGCCAAATTAGAAAGCAAGAGATCGAAACTAAGAATGATTTAAAAAATGTCCTTTTGGAGGAGTGGCAGAAAATACCATATTCTGTCACTCAAAATTTAGTAAAATCAGTGCCTTTTAGATTGAGAGCTGTTATAAAGGCCGAAGGCTATCCAACAAATTACTATTTTTTTCAAAAATTGTAAAATTTGCAATATTAATGGCTTTGATTTTGTTTGCATACTTACTTTTATGATGTAAATTACACCCTATTTTAAGTTAAGCTCATCTTACTAATTAAATATTTGTATTTTTTAAATATATTTTTCATTTTGTAATTAAGCTCTATTTTGCTGTAATCGAAATAAATTATTAATTTGAAAACTCTAATATTGTAAGTCTGTTTTTTTTTCATAGAATATCATCACATACACTCCGCATACTTACTTTTGTGACTAAGAGTATATGTGTAAGAATCGTGTTCAAAACTCATTAAAATATTTATATACATTTATGCTTTACTCCTAACGATTCATTAATGGGCAACATTTTTGTAGAAACCCGAAATGTTGACCTTAATTGACTTAATTTGACAATTTGAAAAATGACCTTAATTTGACAATTTTTAAAAAAATTGGGAAAGTAATTAGCCTGTCAATTAACTTTTCAAGTAGTCAGATCAATCAAATTTGAGTAGTACATTACAAATTTGATTCTTTTTCAAAGGACGCTCAGAATGTAAGAGCTCTAGAACTTTTGTGAAAATTTTTTCATTTTTAATTTCAACCCAGAAATAAAGTAAAATATCAGTAGAAAAGAAGCTAATTAATAGGAAAATATTATAGTTCTTTTAATTTAAATTTTAAATTTTATCAAGCAGTCAGTATTGTAAATTAAAATCTAGTGTTTTGTTGTGAGAATATTTTTCTGTGAAGTATGTAATTCTATTTTCCAATTTATTTTCAAGGTTTTAATTTAATTTAATTAATTTTTTTTACTTTTAACCATATTTATTTGCTTAATTATTAATTTTAAAATAGGGTAAAGAGTTAAGAACTAATTAAATGTTTGCGGTGTTTTTTTTTTTTTTTTTCTTCCGGAAAGAATATTCTCTTTTGTGAGTAAGAGATTTCATTTGTGCATACGTGGCTGTGTGTTGAGTTCCAAAGCTCTTTCTATTGAATTTTTCTTTACTTTGTATGTACAATTGGAAGTGGTTAAGCATGAATAAAATTTTCCTTCACACGCATAATTTTAGAATTTAGAAGTATTTTTTATACAATAATATTCGAAAAGTAAATACGAATGGCAAAATACGAAAAAAATTGACAAATGTTGTTTTTATTGATACAAAATACAATAGGAGAGTAGAAAATAGATTCATTCTTGAAACAAAACAAAGAATTATATACAAAATCTATAAAAATAATCAATTTTCTTAAATTATGAGATGATTTTATATTGGAGTCATTAGCAAAAAGTAGTAAAAATTTAATGCAATCAAAAATGATGTAAATAGAATATGAAAGCCACTCTCATCTGTATGCAAAGTTTACATGATTTGAATATGCGTTCTATATGAGATGAGCAATCACCGCAGAGACAAGTAATCGCTATTCTTGTCTTCATCAGTTCTTAAGCCTGCAAGACTGTTCTTAAGTCTGTAATTTAGAAGTCATGCTAAATGTACAGGATGAAGTCCGTGTACATTTAGCACGGCTTCTAAATTCTACTTAGATCAAATGAGGACGTGGCAGCTACTATATTCTCTTCTTCGAGATAGTCTATAAACGCACTATATTCTGTATCTCAAGGTAATCATTGACCATAATAGCTCTATATACTGTGTTCTATATGTACTGTACTTTTTAAAAAGCTAATTTGCTCCCAATTTCTCAAAGGATTTGGAACCTAGAGTTATTTCCAAAAATTAATTTTTTTGTCTGCATGCTAAATTTTTTGGAAATAAACGTTCTTTATTAATATTAAATTAATGAAAATTTAGTTACTTTTTGTATACATATAGGGCATTTACTAAGTTTTCTTAATCATCAGCACCGATAGGACTTTTTCTAGGAGTTGTAAAGTTTTGTTTTTTGAGAAAAGTACTCAAAATATTTCTTGCAAGATTTGATTTCTTAAAAAATTGCAATCATTGAGTCCACTTCTTAATTCTGAATTCTATTTTATTCACTGTCGATGATAACACACACGTTGCAACATATCCAGTTGTTTTTATAACCGCTATCTTTTTATAACATAGCATATAGGGTTTCTTCTTCTCATATATATATAAGATGTGATTTTAGGAAATCAATTGTTAAATTTTTTTCAAATTATTATTTTAAGTTAAGAAAGCATTTAACAATAGAATAACACATCAATTTCTTACTTTTATTTTCAACATTCGCTAAATAGAGTATATTGTTTTACAATTTTAAATCTGTATACATAGAAGACATTCCATTAGGATCGTATGAGAAATTTCCTTTATTGAAGCAATAAATTGCTAAAGAAAGAGTAATATTTTCCCATCCAATTCCAACTTGGAGGAGCAGATTGTTCCTCTCTAGAACTCAAAAGAAAGCGCAGTGAGAATTCAAGATTAAATAAATGAAAGCACACCTATTGAAAAATGTTGAAATGTAAATTATCAAATGTAAGACGTTCTCAACACTTTTAGTTATTTTATTTTCCGCTTAAAGTTTAATCCAACTCCTCGTCATCTAACCGCCACCAGGGCCGACCCCAGGGTAGGGCGACCCGGGCGGCCGCCCGGAGCGCAAATGATCTAGGGGCGCCAAAATCATGGAAAGTGAAAATCAACTGATGAAAAATATTAAGCTACAGGTTTTTATAAAATGCATTAAAAAGTAAAGAATATCTTTTTTATCATTGTGATATCATATCAATAAATTATTTTTCATAATATTGCATTGTCATCGGACCCTTGTATTGTAACTATACCAAATTTCATTGAAATCGGTTCACAGGAATTTTCTCAAACACGCGTTGCAAGATTTGACTGATAGTTTTGATTTTGAAACTAAGCGAAAGAAGATCTAACAGCTCTTTTAACTGCATATAAAAAGAAGTAAACTTAAAACAAAGCATTATTTGCCACTAGACTTCGGCTGGTGCGAAATGAAATAGTTTGTTTAAATTGTTAGTGCAAAAAGCTTTAAAAAAGTGCTTGTGCAAATTGTCCAATGCGTTTGGCTTCTGTGAAGGTAAGTGTTTTAATTTTTGTTTTCATTTTTAAAAACGTATAAAATCCATCAGACATAAGCCAAAAAAGAATGGGAGTAGGTTTCAAAAATTAGAGTTTAGATCAAAACATGGCTTGTGTGTTATCAAATAAAAGGTAATTGAGTCTGGAGTTGAATAAAAATGCATTTTATTTTATGTAGTGGCGCACAATGGGGGATTTCAAAATTAGAGTTTACATAAAAAATGTCTTGTGTGGTATCAATTTTTATTATTTTTTTTGGCCAGTGGAGGTACCTACAATGAAGGGGGATTTGTAGTTAATCGTATGAGCTTAGGTGCCCATAAATTGGCAGAGTATTTTTCATTTTGTTTGTTTTAGTTTGTTCTTCGTATTAAAAAAATTGGGTAGTTATATATTACAAATATAAAAACAAAATGTAGGGTGTAGGGACTCCTAAAATTTTATAGCGTAGGGCCACATAAATTGTAAATCCGTCGCTGCATAGTGTGACTTGATTGTTATGGTGTGACCATTCTTTTGAGGACTAACGAAATAGTAGTTTATAAAAAATGTCAAAAAGCAAGCCGTTTTATACAAGCGGTTTTCAAAGCACAGCGCATCAAGTGCTTAGAAGCAGCGAGTATAAAAAAGCGTAGTTTCTTGGCACGAGTTTTATACAATATTTTATCTTGATCAAAAATTTAAAAAATATTAAAAACGTGCCGCAGGCGTAATTTCTAACAAAAATATATTTTATACAAAATACCAAACAAGAGACAAAATACCAATTATTATTTTTTTATATCAGTATTATTTCTCATTTTAACTAATTTGTTCCAGAAACCAAAATGTCTGCTGTTATGAGAAAACCCTCTGGGAGTGAATTTAAAGAGCGGAGAATGAACAAGCAAACACAACTTCAAAATTAGAAAAAGGGCATTTTAATTACTTTGGTTACTTAAAATTTATTTATTATATGGGATATTAATTTAGTTAGTATTACTACATTTTAATTTTTGTTATTTTGCCTTAAGTGCTTATCTTGTTATCTAATGCTTGAGTTTTTAATAAAACGTTTTTTTTTTTTCAATGTCTTCTTGACTTTCTGATATGGTTGCATGAGATTTACTTAAAAAAACGGGGAGCGCAAAATTAAGGTTTTGCCCGGAGCGCCAAAATGTCTAGCACCGGCCCTGCCGCCACTTTATACCCTTACAAAGTATTTGGTTTAATAATCCATTCACCAATAGGCTGATACTGTTAAAACTCTCAGTAATACTCATAAACCATAGCACATCGACAAGAAGGAATACCATTCGAATGCTAAAATATGCGTTGTTACTCAACCAAACTTAGATAATGTGATTAAGTGGCATCATTTTAGAAGAATAAATTCATTTTACTCAAGTATATTATCTTTTCAATAAAGTTATTTAGGGATATTAATTTCTAATTAGGATTTTTAACGTAAATATTGGACATTCGAGTTCACTACCTGCATATCACAATGTGGTACACAGAGTAATAACCGCAGTCTCCCAGGAATAAAATTCTCGAAAATATTACTAATATTCATGCATTTTAAAAAACTTGTGATGACTTTAAAAAAATGAAGAAGATTTTCGCTTTCAATTTTGTGGTAATGCCCTGTACTTCAAGCGTAATCTGCGACTCAGGTGAATTACAGACGTTCATTTTTATGAAGCTCGTAAGGACTGATAAAATACCTCATAGAATAAAAAATTCGTAAATTGTTTGGTTTTGAAACTAATCTTTTTACCACTTTTTCTTTGTTAATAAATTACAATTAGGGAAATTTATTTAGTGCGCTATATATACGAAACAAATATATAAAATAAAATTCATATTCAAAAAGCAATTCTTACTTTTGTTTTATTGATCCGGCAATCATTTATTTCTTCTCCTTTAAAACTAAAATTTTAAAAGCACATTTTTCTTCTTTTTCAATGTAGGAAAATATTTCGAGGTTTTTCTCAAAAAAGCATCTCAATCTTGTTTGTCATTTATCTACTTATTTGGCAAATGGTTGCAGCACCACGCCATTTTCTTTTTGTTTGATATTTAAAAGTTATATTTTGTTTTCATTCAATATGTTCCCTTTAGATATAATTTTTTCTGCAACATCGCTACAAGCATAATTTCATGAAGTGATTTTACCCTGATCAGTACTTACAAATTTAACCTTCGATATTTTCATTTGAAGCTATTGATTATATTTTAACGGATGTTCTGTAAGATAGGATTAAGATTAAATGTGAAAAAAATCGATAAGAATTGTTTAAAAATATCTGGGACTTCAATATTAGCAATGCAGTTATTCGCAATTTAAAAGATTTATGATTCTCCTGTAAAAACTTCGAATCAGGTCTCTCATCCATAAAATACCAGTTCGTGGGTTCGAATCTCACCTTGGGTATGGATGTTTGTAGTGGTTCGGAATCCACTTTAAACCGTAAGTCCCGGTCTAATTAGCCCTCGTGTGCAAAAAATGACCGTTGAGCGACAAACAAACAAACATCCATAAAATACAACAAATAATGAAAAACAATCGTGTGATAAAAAATAAAAACAAACAATAAATGCTTGAAAATAAATTAGCAAAAAGATTTTTCAAAATTTTAATTCATAAATAAGAATCAAAAATATTGCGTTGGAGATCATGTTTGAGACCAGCCATAGTTTATAAAATCGTGAGTGTTCATAAATTAGATGTTCGTAAAAATGTGCGTCGATTGTATCTTGTATTTTAAATTTTGATTTCTAATGCCTTTTTCTCAATTTGAATCTTTACTAATTTACAAATTCTTAAATATGAATTATTAACAAAAACTATGATTTTTAAAATGGTGCAATTATTGATTCAGTATTGAAAATGTAACAGATATTACATATTACAGTGCAGTAATACTTGAAAAGGTATTTTTTCACAATTATTTATTAAAAAAAGAATTTTAAAAACAAATAAAATTTACTAAAATTCAATGAAATTTATTTTCTAAATATAAATGTATTTGTATAAAAATATAAATGTATAAAAATGTATAAAAATATAAATGTAAATAAGATTGTAGAATTTTATCATGTCTAATATAAATTAGTTTTCAAGCAAAGGACCATTGTGACAGTAACATTCCACACTGAGACATTACTGTCACTTGAAATATATTCTAAATCGTACAATCACACATTAATAATAGAGTCTCATTATTGAATGGTATATATTATGTATATACCATTCATTATATATAATAAATATAAATATAATAAATAATAATTTATTATTATATTACTTTAACATAAAACATGCGAGAGATTTGTGTATGAAGAACTTACAAGAACTTTCTACTCTTCAAAGATTCTTCTCATTTCAGGTTTTTACATATTAGGATATAGAGATTAAAAAAAATTTAAAAACAAACAATAAATTATATTACATTTTTTGGGTTAAAGAGTATTGTAAAAGCTTTCCGCTTACAATGATTTAGGAAATATATTTTAGCCTCTCTCTAAGACATTTTTATATAAGAGATAACAGCGGAAACTGATTGTTTGCTGAAAGCTACTATTCAAAACGGAAATCTACAGATAAGAATTTTTATATTTTTTGCTCACTTCCGTAAGTAACTAAATAAGAAATATTTTACTGTTTAAGATATATTTAGAAATTCCAGTGATTTATTTTATTCGCATTCGTAATTCTTCTATTTATACCTGAATTAGAATAAAATGAAATGACACATTGGTTTTCCGCTAATTTTATTGTAATTTAAAATCATTTTTAGCACATTCAGTACAGCAATGTCTGAAATTATCCTACTCTGAAATATAATAAAATAATGAAATAAATACATTTTCATTCATGTTTAACTTTTAACATTTATTTTGCTCGAAACGGAATGCACATTTCATACAAAATAAATGTTAAAACTAAAAAATAATTCATGTTTATACAATGAGCACGTTAAAATATATTTCACAAGGTATTAGTTTTTATTTTTCATACAATGAACTCGGAGAATTATAGAAATGCAGAATAATACCAACAACATTCTAGTATTCAATTTAAGGTAAACAATGATTAATGAGATGCACATTTGTGATATTTTATCTATATTCTTATGTTAATATTTATGAAAGCAAAATATGCTAGTGAAAGAAACTTATTCCGCACATAATATGATTCAAAATTGTTTTGTTTAAATTTCAAAATTCTTATTAACCATTGAAGCATGTTACTCTTGACAAAAATATTTATCTGAACTTTTTTTTATGAAAGTGTTATGGAATGATTAATGAATTATGTCTGTGAATTATTTATCTACTCATACATGATTTTTATGAATTATATGGAATCTGATCAGCAATATAACAACTGTAGAGTAATGCTCTTACAATATAATGCCATATTGTGATAAATAAATAAAGTGCAAATAAAGTTTTATTTAACGTGTAACAATTTTATGGGGTTAAATCCGCTACTAAGCAAACTAACAAAGTAACAACGAACGAACGATAAGTAAAACAAAAATAAGGTTTTTATTCAGTGGCTTTTGGAGTTGCTGGTGCATTTGGCGAAAGAAAAAAAAAAGTCAACATTAATATTAATGAATGCAAAACATTTTGATAAAAGAATAATTTTGCATTACAATATAAGATAAGATTCAAAATTGCTTTCTGGAAATTCATTAGAGAACTTGAATCTCAGCAAAGATATTTAATAAAAAATTCTTCTTTATAGTTAGCGTATCAACTGTAATGAAAATGATTTGTTAAAGAATTAAAAATTTAAAGCAACTGTGGAAACATTACGATTAAAAATTTAGTAATGCAAATTAAACTGTAATGAAATTAATTTTAAACAGAGATATTGTTAACACCAAACAACCTACTACCATTAAACTAATAAAAAACTTCCAAAATGTTATTGTTACAATCATAAATATAACTTTTGAGTGAAATATTTTAGATTTTGTATTTTAAAGTTAATGCTGTATTTTATTTTTTTTAATTCAACAATTTTGACTATGACAAAATACATTTTAAACAATTTTAAATGTTTTTTTATAAAAATGTTTTAACGAATCCTAATCGTACGCACTTGTATTCAATTAATGTTAGGAATTCATATAACAAGTTATAATAATCCATTTATAAGCACATAAGATTGTAAAAAAGATTATATTTATCGTAAATATTATTGCTGCGCATGCACGAGATTTAGCTCTATGCGCCAATATAACAAATTTAAATTAATTAAGATTAAGTAAATTAAGTTTAAATTTATTCAACAAATTTAAGTTTTGTTTTCTTATTTATATTTACAAAGGCTAAAAAATTGTTAAAACATACTTTGTAGGTAAGCTTATTTTTCTTTCATTTTTTAAGCCTATGTAAGTAGACAGTCACTTCAAAATATAATATGTGTAAAATGGAATTAAGAATAAGTAATTGTCCCGGAATAAAGAATTCTCTCATGAAAGGAAGAGTTAAGGGAACAGCATGGTCGTTCACCACATTCTTTAGAAGAATTCTTTCTTTTACCAACGAACTCTTTTTAAACGAAGAAGCAGAGGAAATTTAAACGCTTAGACAGAGAAGAATATCTCCACTTAAAACGTTTCGTTTTACCAATTAATGAAGAGGCTTAAAGAGAAAGAGAAGAGAAAAATGTCTCCTTTTTCCACCAGCGTAGAAGAATGAAAATTGCAGTCTTAATCACAAGATCGAGAGGTCGACAGCATTATCAGAATCCTCAAGGTCAACGATCCTGGATTCTTTCGAATCTGGCGTGATCATAGGCATCTGCCCGTGACAAAAGGGCAGGCAACCAACCTTTTTTCTCGAGACGATCAGGTAAGGCAAGTTTCCCAACTGAAGTATTCGAGCACTGGCTTCTTATCAAGCTCTTATTTTATTTGGAAAAATTACTGTAAATAAAATATTTTGTGTTACATACATTTTCTTCACGAAGTATAAAATAATCAAACCTTTTTCATATTTGGTTCACCATAGAAATTTATCAGTAGCTTATTATGGTTTTGACTATACTTATTCCATAATCTATTTGAATATTAACATTCAAATAGGTTTTTTAGATTTTTTATGTATTTCATTTGGGTAAAAATATTAATTCCAAAAAAATACTTAATATATTAACTGCATGAAAAATATGATTAATTTATTATTGACATAGCTTGTATCACGCAGAACATAGTATAATTGTCAATAAAATGTTTTAAAGATTTTTAAGGCCTCTAGAACCCCTTCTGTTAAAGCAAAAGAAAAAAAAAAAAAAAAACAATTTAACAAGTAACATTCTGAGAGACAGTCAGTTTTATTATTTGTAATCTACAGTTACCAGTATCATTTTTCTTTACATTTACGTTGCATGAATTTTTATTTAACAAAATTCCTTAAGGTTTCTCTGTTACGATAAATAAAATACATAATGGTTATTGCATTTCCTATTCATTAGAAAGATCTCGTCACAATTATTCGTCGTAGGTGCTCTTTTATAATTCGGATAATTTCAAGGAACATTCTTAAAAAATTAAAATAAAAAATTTGCACGAACGTAACACATTTATATGGTAAAGTTTCTTATGGTAGAACGTTTAATTGGAATAATATCATCTCCGATGTATCACTCTACTATATTTCAATACTGGGGTAGCCTAAGATACTGTTGTAAGGAATTTAATCTTTCAACTCATATTTTCACAACAGGATGAACATTTCATTAATAATATGTGTTCGCGTGTGGTAAGGAAGAAAACTCGATAAATTCTAAGTCACTCACACCTAAACATGCATGCCGCGGTGGCCTGGTTGATGGGGCCGTCGTACTCATTATCGGAAGGTACATACATAACGGTGCAGGCGAGTCCCGGACTGTACTTTAGGTTAACGGTTTAGAATACTTGCCCATCACCAAGTGCCTCGTAATTTTGAGCCACCGTCAGGTGAAGAGGTCACACCTGAGCTGGCACCCACCTCTCCCTACATACATAGCGGTGCAGGCGAGTCCCGGACTGTACCTTTAGGTTAACGGTTTAGAATACTCACCCATCACCAAGTGCCTCGTAATTTTGAGCCACCGTCAGGTGACGAGGTCACACCTGAGCTTGGACCCTCCTCTCCATACATACATAGCGGTGCAGGCGAGTTCCGGACTGTACCTTTAGGTTAACGATTTGGAATACTCGCCCATCACCAAATGTCTCGTCATTTTGAGCCACCGTCAAGTGACGAGGTCACACCTGAGCTGGCACCCTCCTCTCCGCATCCACGCAACTCCAGCGGAAGGACTTTGGACGTCACATATTAACGTGGACACGTCCCCAACCGATGGAGAAACCTAGTGAGGGAGATTACGACGTGGTCTTCCTCCCACTCACTGCCAGAGGCAAATAATGCTTCGCTTTGCTGATCTTAACGGTAAGCAGCGTGAAGCTACTGAGCGACTGCAGCTCATTATCGCAAGGAACTGAGTTCGAATCCCAGTCGACTGAAGATCCGACGTGTTTGCTAAAGGCGGCTAGAGCACGTAAAAATTGGGCGTGGTCGCAATGTACTCCAAGTGAAATGATACCTCTCTGGTGGCAAGTCAAGTATCAGGGGTCTTGTGCTTGGTCCCTGCTTCAAAATCCTGAAGACTCCACCAGGTTGCTTCTATCTAACTGGTAGAGTCCAACTCAGGGCTAGGTACAGGGTATCGTGCTGGTGCAACAACAACATCTAAACTTGAGGAATATAGAAACACTCTAACCTAATATTCTTCAACAGTGACTAGAATCAAACTCAAGACCCTCCATTCTAAAGAAAGTTATTTTTTATCCCTAAGGAGTTTTATTATATTTTAACACCGCATGAGACCGTCTAACGACTAAAGTGGTTAAAATATATTAAATTTTTATCTCCTATATTGTTTTCTGGAATCACATTTCATAGATTGTAATTCGTTATCACATTTCTCAATACCCGGAAAACTTCCAAGCATCCACCCGGACTGTTGTTCAACAGTGACTGGGTTGAATATGGGACCTTTTATCACATAACGAGTACTGTCTTACCACGGTGAACCCCTATTTTACTATAGTTATAGACTAGTGTCTCGAGATAGAGCCCCCATCGTCTGCTTCAGATTTTGGCTATGATTCAGTGATTTGGCGGTGTAAATAATGCGAAAAATTTACCTGGTTAGCAAGTTTATTTTATTGAATATTTTTACTCGTTTTTTTAGCTTACCTTTCGAAAACTTAGTATATTTTTCTCGTATAAAATGCTAAGTTTCTTTTAAAATTTTTTATTTATATGACTGAGAAAATTTATTAAATTCTGTAATATTTATATAAATCTCATTTATAAAAACAAAAATATTATTTTTTCAAATAAATGAGTTACACTTTGAATCGAATTACAGATATTTATTGTATTGTCAGCTTGCGATTTATCTTAATGGAATTTTTAATTTAAAAGATAGACAAAATCTACACCCTAAGTTAAAAAAAATATTTTAACTCTGCAGTTTTTTTAATTGATGCTCGGTTAAAGCAACTTATGTAATCCAAAAAAAAATAATAATGAAATATTGCAGAAGTTTTAATTAAATTAAAAATCAACTTAAACTAATGAATTTATGATTAAACCAAACATAAAATATATTTTTGTGATATAAGCACGATAAAATGAAAAACAGAAGGAAAAAAAAACTTATTGATATAATGAATTTATAATGAAACTAGGCATTTGTCATGTAAGCATGACAAGTTGATATTTTATAAATATTTTGGTGTATTTAGTTAAAAAAATGTATTTAATTTCCCCTTCAATTTTTAAACATTTTATTTTATTACAATTTATGTTTATAATATCTTTATTAAAAGATAGAAATCAGAAGGAAATGTGATACTATGTGTCTTATTTTTATACATATAAATGAAGAAATGTATGAATTACCTATAAATTTTCTCATTTTTAAAAATTAAAAAAAAATATTTTTTTAATAATTAGTTGTACTCTTAAATTGGACTTCCGATGTTCAAAATTAAAGCTTGTGATTTATCTTATTTAGAAATTTTAATTTAAAAAATACACAATGTGTACACAAAATAATAAAATCTTTCAATTCTGCAGGTTTTTCATTAAAATTTATATTACACATTCAAAGCTTATTAAAACAATTCATGAGAGGAAAAAAAAAATTTCAAACAATTTTTAATTTTAATTGAATAAAATTTTAATTTTGGCTTTAGGGGAAAAAAACTTTTGAGGCATAAATTTATAATTAAACGATGATAAAGTGTCAAAAACAATTTGCTTAGTAAAATTAATTTTACCATGCCATTTTATTCTCCATTTATGTCTATCTTTATTAAAATATAGAAATCAGAAGAAAATGTGATCATGCAATCTACGCTTTTTTGGTACTAACGATTTATCCCGTTGACTTTGCCTGCGAAAAATTAAATGTCGTTAATGATGCAATTTAGCACCATATGAAATACAAATTAAGGTTTTATCTATTTGTATTTTATATGGTGCTAAGATATAAGTAAACTATTCCGCTTTTGCTTCATGTTTCGAAAAATAATTATTAAAAAATGCTGAATTCTACGACGTATTCTTTTGGAGAAAAAGGTCGACAAGATAATACATAAATACCCACTCTTTTCTTCTTAATTGTTTTTCATTCGCACACAAGAGATAATAGGAAAGAGTAAATAAGGAAATCTGAGACCCTAGGGTTACTGAATCACATTTTATACCGCCAAATTATTGCAACTACTTTCTGCAAGTGCGCATGCGTTAGAACTCTCATCTGGAGCCAACGTTCAGGGCTCTATTTTGAGACACTAGTTACGTAAAGGAACTAGTAGGATATCTATTGGCGACCAATGCGACTTTTTTTCGTTTCCTAGTCAAGCGCATGCTCTTAGGACGGGAAATTTTCTAAAATTCCAAAAATACACATTTTAGAAAGTTTTAAATCACATAATAACATAAAATCTACAAATTATTTTACTGGAAAAGGAATAAAAATCTGTTATGCTGTGCTTAGCTTCTCTCCAAAACAACCAGTAAAAGAGATAAGTAAATAAAAATAATGGACTTACTTGATATGACGCCAAGTTCGCATGTCGAATATGTCAATGATATTTTCTGTTTGATGCATCCGTTGTATAAACTGTGTTAAATTTGAATATAATAGGTTACAAGTAAATCTGGGGTGATATTTATTTTGCCATTTTGTTCGTTTGTCTCAAATCCGTGCATGTTAGTTTCCCATTTCAATGAAACTAATTTTGTAGAACGTTATTATGGTAACTAAATTTAAACTACAGAGTTATTTTGGCTTGAGTTTTAAGTTTTTATAAATATTTAAAGAGACTTAAAAACTTTATCGTCCACTACATACAAAAATATTTAATTTCTTACATTTTAAATAAATGGTTTTTCTTATTTCCTTTGTATGCATCTTTGCAAAAAATACGTATCTTTATGATTTAAAAGCTTTTGAAAGATTCTTGATAGTATTTAAGACGATTTTGGTTTTTGATTTTAATTGTTTTCCCTGCAACTTGTGTCCATAACTAAATAGTTAGTGTCCTTCCCTTTATTTCACTGGTTTGGAGGTTCGATAATCATTTCGAGTGCAGTTGCTTGTAATGATATCTAGTTCATTTAAAATTACCGTCCCGATTGCATTGACCTTCGTGTGCTAAAATTTATCTTGAGTAGCAAAGTGTCTACAAAATACTGTTTTTATTAGTGCTGTATGTAACATAAATAAAATTTTTTGATGAAATTATTTTATTTCAAGTTTTTTTAAAGTATTACTAATAAGAAATAATGTTTAAAATAATAAAGGAATCATTATAAGATAAACTTACCAACATATATGATTGTCAAATAAGATACACAGAATAATAATTGAAAGAAAATGTAGTTTTTATAACAATTTTTAGTGCTAATTATTTGTTACTTATTAAAATAATTAACTCAATGTTAATCATTATAAAATTAATTAAGGCTGAATTACATAATAATAAAAAATTAATTACAGTAGCATTATAAGTACAAAAATACTTTATTACTCTCTTCTAGATTTGATGATTTAGTAATTTAAGAAATAAAATTATTATTAAAATTTACAACTAAATTAGTATTATATGTTAATTTAATATTGTATAATAATAATAATTTAATTTAATATTCATAATCTTTAATTTAAAGTATTTTATTGGTAAGGAAACTGCTTGATATTTTCATGTTTCCAACATTAAATGCTATTCGTTTTCAAGAGTGCTGAATAATAGGAAATGTTTTAACAGAATTTTTCTAATTTACGTGATAATCCACACCAGTTTAAGGTTTAACAGTTAACAGTGAGGTTTAATGAAGAAAAAATTTAAATGGCTATTGTTCGCGCATGCGCACACGTCACGTGATATTGTTTAAAACAAAGCAGACGAAGTTCGGAAATTGAGGAGAACGGTTATGTTTCTCAAGCGGGAATTAATTCCCATATCCTTTGTTACGTTTGTTTGTGTCTGTAAAAAATAATTTAATAAGACACTAGTCCGTCTTATGAGTGAATAATTATTTAATCTACATCTTTTTTAACCATAAATAGCAGTTATTGCTTTTATTTTTCATTTCATGAAACAATTGTTAGCCCTTGTATTACAATTAAAAATATGGAAAACGACTTTCAGCGTAGTTTTTTTTTTTACCTTTATGCAAATGAATTTTTCATATTATTTTTAAAAATTTTATTCATCTTTTAACGGTGGGTGTTGACGCATATTTGTTAAGTTATCTTTGAAAAGCATTCCCAAATAATTTTAACATATATGAATTTCCAATATATATATATATATAATCTTGCCCATTTAAATAAACATTTCATATTAGTTAGCTTCATACATGAATTTGTTTCGATTTGAGTTTCAAATTAATTTAATTTTAACTGTTCAGGGAATATATTATTATTTTGTCTAAGGATCTTTGGTTAAATTACGTTAAAAAAATTAAAATATCATAATAAAGATGCAAATATTACTAAACAACAACACACATTTAATTATTTTTAAAAAAACGGGTGGAAGTCAGAAATAAAACAGTGGAATTCTTTTAGAATTCTTAATAGTATGCACTTAAGTTAGGTTATTGCTTTACATTTTCAACTGCCTATTTGCAATCAAGCACCCTGTAATTTTGAACAAAGATCAAGTGTCTATATATGCACTACCATTGAAATTTTCCTATTCTCACTACATGACACTAATGGTGAGAAATTGGAAGTTCTTATTGTGCATCTCTCAGCTCAACAGTTTTGGTTGTGTTGGGTATTGAGCTTGTTATCTCTCGCTCACAAGAACGTCATCTTTTCCATTCAAACTAATTGTAGTCCTTAAATAAAAATTGATTTGTAGAATAAATTAATAAAATTCTGAAATCAAATTTTAAGCAAAGCAAATAAATAAATGAATATATTAAAAATTAGTTTAGTAATAGATTCAAATTTTGTTACTTTATAATTCTTTAGAAGTGTAATTTAATGATTAAAATATTATAGTTATTCGTTAACCAAGGAAAAATCTTTTAACGCTCGTGGAACAAAATATTCATTTATGCCCCAAACATAAATCTTAAAATCAAGTCAGCTTATGATTTTGATGTTTTTTGTCAAAGAGAATTGTAATTCCTCTTACTCAAATGATTGAAGATAGGTTACTTATGAAAAAACTAGTACCATGAATTTATACAGAAGGTCATATTTCAAGGTCATCAAGTGAGACTTTCGTTGATATTCAAAACAGAAACTACATACATTTATTTTCTGCTTTGGAATTCTCTCCTTCGCTTCTCAAGGAAATAAATTATATAAGGAAAATGTTACAGAATATGAAATATCTTTTACGCATCTGTTTTTGTCGAAATGTAAGCATAATAAAGACATAAATTTAATTGTATTTTTCAAATTAATTTACAAAAAACTGAATTTACAACATTAATGTATTGCGGGTATATTAGAATATATAATACATTGTTTAAATATAATTTTTATATACTCTTAATTTTAAGAGTATTTATTTCTAATTTTGCTTTTTGCAGGGAAAATTTAATTTTTAAATGGACGTCCTGCTCTTATAATGTAAGCTTTATGCAATTTTAAAAATTTTTTTTTAAAGTGCTTAGATATTATTTTTAATTAATTTCTTTACATATAAACGTTTCAAATGGAATTCTAATATAGTGCATTAAGCAAATTTCAAAATGTTTACTTGGATTTTTAATTAACAAAGTATTAAATATTTTTGTCATTTATTTATATAGGTATTATTGTATAAAAAATATTATTTTTTTAGAATCCTCATAATTTGTTTTCTTTTTTTATAAAATATTTTGATAAGCAAAATTTACACTAGCTTGTGGCATCAAATACATTTACTTGAAATATTTCTTAATGCATGTTTATGTAAATTTTTTATGAGTAACTTATTATCGTAGCTCCTTTTAATTTTTTCACTTTTTATATTAACTAATTTTTTTATTTGTGATTAATGATATTCAATAACCTTAAAATAAATGAATTTAAAAGACTTGGAAAATATTAATAAAATATAAAATAAAACCAATCTAAATAAGTTCTTCTTTATTCATTTAAATCTTTTTGATAAAATTGTTCACAAAAAATGTATTTTATTTGACCAATGATTTCTCTGGATAGAACTGCTGAGAGTAGGTACGCCATCTATTGGTGTAATTTATTACAACGTTGAATCCAAAAGCTAAATTTAAAAGCTTTGTTCTTTTATTTCAAAAAAGTCGCAGATAATTATAACACCTTTTAAATTTAATTATTGAGGAAAAACTGATGTAAAATGTGAACGCTATTAATTTCAAAATTTGAATCTGTTAACGAAAATTTTAATTTGTGGGTATCTTAAGTAATTACGAATGAATAGATTTTTAGCGCTATTACTTTCTTATTATAAATAGTCTCAATACAAAATGATAAAATTCGAATACTAATGATAATATAATAAACTCTTAGTCTATGGTAATTTATCGTGGTAATTCTTTGCATTTCTCCCCCCCCCTTATTTGAGAATATAGAAAGGGAAAAAAATTTTTTTAAGCATTTGAGCTCTGTTGTTCTATAATTGATTTTGTTTCATCTAGACGACTCAATTTATGAAATTTCGTCCGTCGACTGGGAGATTGTGCCAGTTCCGTTAAAGAATTTCAATTATGTCACAAATGAAAAATAAAGCGTGTTCATCAGTCTCGAAGTAAAATAGAAAATTCTAAAAGAATTAGACAAATATTAAATGAAGCAAAAATTGCCAAAAAAACATTCTAAGCATTTAGTCTCTGAACAATTTTAAAATCTTTAAAAAAATTTCTTGTAAAAGAAATAAGCAAAAATACGTCCTCTTAAAAATATTGCAGAAAAGGAAAATATCTTAAACTGGAACAAGAAAAAAAAATACTTAGCTTGTTTCTCTGAGAAAAATGAATAAAATTAATATTCATGATGATTGTGTAATGTCCTGAAAGATAAATCTAGCTATTTTGCTATGAAGCTGAATATGAAATATTTCAAAGCATCAAGCAGTTGGCTTTGACGGATACGATTTGAGATTTATAAAGTTGTCTATTAAAAGTGGAGCTGTGAATAAAATTTCAGGAATTAGATGAAAATATTGAAGGAGCACTGAAACCATTCTTTTCCGAGCACAAATCAAAGGAGGTTTCAAACGCGGACGATACTGATTTATTTTTTAAGATCTTACAGAAAAGAATTCATTTCAAAAATAATTTTTATGGTAACAAATACTACTGAAATGATCAGTTACAAAAATATAATTTTTGTTTATGTTGTTGTTGTGGTGTGACAAGTGCAAAAAGGAAAGAAAGAAAAGGTAAAAAAGACAAGTCAGTTGGGACCAAAGGCATGGAGCACTGCCTTGGCCATATTTTCAGCTTTTTACTTATAAAGGGTGTCATGGTAGCAGTTGGGGTCGATGTTGAAGAGGGTCGAGGTATCTCTGATGCCACGGATCCAGCGGAATTGCTGCGCAATGCCTGCATTCTGCGTAGGTTCTAGATCCGTCGGGCATGATTTTCATACTCCTCGTATGCCCAGTCCACATTCTGCTGATGGTAGAGGTTACGCTCAGGATTAAGTTCCGGTAGAAGCCATTTTTTCCGTAGTCCAACGCGGAGCTGATACGCCTTGCGACGGCATTTGCATCGAAGCAAGTGGTAGTCGTGGGATTGATATTCATAGCCTCATAGCATATGTTTATAATAATATCATATGCTTCTAGTTGAAAGATTCTACAATTGATGTCATATTTAACAAACAAATTTAATCTGGAAACTTTTTTAAATTAAAAAATTATTTTATGTTAGAAAAGAACTTTGATTACTTTTTAAATGTAATGTATGTATGTGTGAAAAAGTATTATTTATTCTAACAATTTTTTATTACCAATATAGTGAACCTTGACCAATTATAGTGAAGAGGTAGCTTTAGTGATTATAGTGAAGAGCAACATTTAAAGCTGAATTTTAAGAAATAAAAATTTTAGAATAATCTGTTCAACACTCTAGTTAATATTTTAAGGATAGAATATTTATACACCTGAGAAACTTTTGTTCTAAATTAACCTTGAATTCTTAAGAAATAATGCATGAGTTTGTTTTGATTTATGTTGTTTTTTTATGTAAAGAAAAAAATAATATTTGAAAGTTTGACAGCGAGATGTGAACTAAAGTTAATATATTCAGAAACAATAGTCTTATCATATTTAAAGATATTCCACAGAGATTCGAAATGGTTCACTAGTAAAGCAATCTTGCTAAAAAATAGACTCATCCTTAACTAATTTACTGGGATTGATTGATTGTAAATGATATATAACTGGTATTCCAGTCACTAATATAATTAATCACATGACTTATGACTAACATTATACTAAATACCGACCAATGGAATTTATTTACAATTTGAATTCCAATGATTGCATAATTTGATCTTTACAACCTTACACTTTGTACGATTGAGAAGATTTTAATTTTTGTGCGTTTGTGTACATTAAAAAAATTACTTTTCAAAATCATTTTCTGTTAATATCAGTCTTCTGACTGACTTTATTATTTAAGCAATTATTTTTCTGAAATAAAGTGGAAAAATACTGACAGTATATTTTCCACTTTATTTTTGAAAAATAATTGCTTCTTAATAAAATAACTTTGCATATGTATTTGCATAAAATGAAGAGACCAAAGTATATTTCATTTCTTATTTACTGACTTCCATTTCATAATCATTATCCATTTCATGAATTCATTTCATATGTTGAAGCTTATTTTTCACCATAAATAGATTCCTGCAATTTAATAACACATTCTCAATTTTTAATATAATAATTATGAAGTTAAATTTTTTCTATTTTACTAAAAATCTTTTCAATTTGTATATCTCTTTAAATTGATTTTTATTAAATTACAAAAAAATACCTCAAATAAAAATATTCAAAATGTTTTCCTAGTTCAATTTTAACTAGGAAGTTTTTTCGGAAATAAAAGTATATAATTTGTAAGAATTATAAAAAATATTGTAGTAAAATATTAATAAAACCTTATTTTATAAAATTATTGTTAATTATACAAATTGAAAAATTTTTTATATGTTCATTTTTTTTATGTTTTTCATAAAATTGTTTTCATTTTGTGGATTACTCAAGTATTTAAATATTTATTAATATTAAAATTGGATATATATATATGTATGTATATCAGTAAAAATCTGTGGCTTCTCTGCTCTTTAGAGTCTTTCGAAATGCAGTTATTTCTCAGATTTAATGAGATAAAATTGTGGTTGAAACTTTTCCGTTATTTTTGATATTAACTTTGATATCGTATGGTTTCATTCATCTTATTGGTTCTTAGGCCCACTCAGCGACATTAAAAATGCAACACCAAGAAGGAGTTGCCAGAAAACAACGAAACTCGACAAACAGAGAGAGATATCAATGAACAATAATTGATTTGTATAATACAGAGCGAAAACAGGGTGGTGTCAGTAAATTGTAGGACCACCGTGGGCGGCGATACAAGAAGCTACACGTCTGGGCACAGAGTCATAGAGAGTACGGATCCTGAGAAATGACTCTTCATTTCCTTTTAACCATTTGCCAAAGTGCGTCTTCTGAAGGAGGCAGTGGCAGGGTCTAGAAATAGCGTCCAATTTTATCCTAAACATGTTCGATTGGGGAGAGATCTGGTGAGCATGGTGGCCAGAGAAGCAGCTGTACACCTTACAGGGTAGGTTGGCTGATGCGAGCAATGTGTCGTCGGGTGTTATCCTGCTGATAAAGGTCATTGAGCACCCACTTAAGATAGGGGAGTGACATCGGATGCAACATATCATCTATATAACGTTTGGTTGTCACAATGATATGAAAACGAACTAGAAGTGACAAGAAATCATACGCAATGGTGGCCCAAACTATGATGCCGAGTTGTGGAATGGTAGGGAGTTCCACAATTGCTGCAGGTTTGGACCTGTCTTCATTTTGACCTCCATACTCGTGCGCGGTGACTATCACTGAAGAAACAGAAGCATGACTCATCTAAAAACGTGATCCTGTGCCACTCCGTCGTCCACATCGTTCTAATCCTGAACCATCCCAGACGTTGGCGTCTATGCTGTGGGGTCAATGGCTATCTTCTGAACAGAAGCTATGAGTGGAGGCCACTAGTTACCATTCGACGGCAAATGGTTCTGCTCGACATGGGAACATCTAGAGGGTCTTGCAAATACGTCAGAATTTCGGTAGACATCCTTTGTGGGTCAGAAAACCCCTCCAGTCGGACTCGTTCATCCACGTATGCTGATGTCACTCTAGCTGTGTAGGCACACCACTAATGTTCTACAGTTCTAACCATCTTCGTCCCAGCCGGTGCACTGCGCATGTGTCCAGGCAAGGCTAGAGAAAAGAGAAGGGCTGTATCATTTCTTTGATGTGTCAAATGCCTCCTTGACCCCAAAGAGGGAAAGAGCGTGACGTCACTGGGCATCGATTGACTGGCATTATCTAAGCTAATTTGTGTTGATCACTCTTTTCTCATTCATTTTGCCTTGTTTTATGTTATTTTAATTTTAAGAAAGAGTATTTTAAAAAAATAACATGACATAATGTCCTGTTGCTACCTGTTCAAATGCATATCAAAATCCAAAAGGAAAACATAAAATATTGCATTGATTTAAAAAAAATGCTTTTGAAAGAAGGGGTGCACGTAATAAATTCTAGAATCTTATAAGATATATTGAATAAAGATGTCAGTTAAATAAAAATCTGTCATAAGCTGGAGCCCCAACTTCTAACTATTAGAAGAAACTAAAAACTGAAAATGACACCTGCAAAGACTCTATTTTCAGAAACTACTCTGCTAAAGCTATAACCCATTTCACTGGAAACACTAAAGCCGCTGCATTCATTTCAGTGATAAATAATTTATTTGATATTATGAACAGTTTCGTACCGTTACCTGCCCCCAGTAACAAGCCTTTAACAGCTGCTTTGGGAGTGCAAAAATATTTTGATGCTAAAAAATAATAATAAAAAACATTTAAAAAGTAATTAAAGAGGACGTTTTTAATTTACGTGTATTTTGGAAAAAAATTGGTTTTAAGAAAGGAATTATTGTTTTATTCCCTTCTCTTTATGAATTATATGAAGACTTGAAATCTATAAATTCATTTTATATTTTAACAATAGAGTTAACTCAAGATATACGAGATGCATCTTTCCCCTTCTGAAGTAATTATTTGTTTAAAAAACTCATAGTTCGAAAAAAGTTATTTAATTTGTCATTGAAAGTAAACTCTTTTGGAAATGGACACGACGTTTATTTAACGAGTGAAATGTTAGATTCTGCATTTAATGTAAAAGAACGTCAAATAATTATCCATCTTTTTATTCTCGAGATGATGAATTAAATTTTGAATTCTTAATCAATCCTTTGCCATTATCTTGGAAAAATGAACTTGCTTCTTCCAATCCAAATTGTGATATATCTCCATTTGAAGAAAAAGCTATAGTTTTTATGGCAGGTTATATTTCTTATAAAATTATAGATAATTTACTTGGAAATATATTTAAAAGTGCAGTGGAGATGATCAATACAAGTGGATTATTTTTGTTTCTGCTGAAGGACTTACTATTTTAACAAAACCATAGACAGAAAAAATGAAACAAATGGCCACAATTTTTTGCAAATTTCATGGCGACACATTTTTTAAAGGGAAAATGTGTTTGCAACATTAATAAATGGAATAAAAACTTTTTTCCTACTGTAAATCTAAAGGCAATTAAGCATTTTTGTCGCTTGAAAACATTTATACGAATGAGAATTTGACTAGAAATACAGCTATAGTATCCTATAATAAAGCTAAAAGAAAGCTCAATAGAAAAAAGATAAACTGAAGCTAATAAGTAAATATATTTTTATATATTGATTACTTGATTCTAATTTGGAAATTTATAATAATTTTTACGGGTTTATTAAATAACAATTGTGAATATATTTAATATTTGAGAGGAATTTGTATTTTTTTCACTCTGATTATAAAATAATTTAACTTAAAAATAAAAAATAAATACTTTGCTTAGAAACTCCTGTTAGCTTTTTCTTTTTCGAAGCCTGACTACGTTATCAACGACTATTTCCGGTGTCAGTTTTAAGGAGCATTTGAGCCAGTCATTCTCTTTCCCTAGCCCTGATGTCCGGGTGTCTGCCAACTGCAATTTGTCGTAAGAACCAACCTGCCCTTCTCATTCCGATTACCATGCCCCTCGTAAACTCGTCTGTCTGCTGGAACAGACAATGGCCTGACATTCTTTGCAATTACAGGTGTCATTTGTGACAAGAACAAACTTTCAACGATTGTTTTCCAAACAGCAATAACGATGCGTATATTTCCCACTTTGCGGGTTCCTCATCTTTTATCTTATCCTACGTGCAATGGAGAGCCATGCATTTTACATCATTTGTATAACTTAATAAGGTGTGTCTATCTGAAATATGCATACTTTTCTTACCAGTCCCTGATGTTGCATTTTCAATGTCGGATAGTGTAAATCCACCGTAGTTCAGGAATGGGGGATAGCTGCATTGATCTGAAAGTCGTAGTTATAACTATAATTTCCACCAGATTAATTAGATTGTCGTCATTCTATGGCAAGCTGGTGGAAAACTTATTTTCGATTATCAGTACTGATGTTTGTCTGTGGTGATGGTCTAAGCAATCACAAACTCATTTGCTGTGAGCTGAGATGTACAGACAACTAATGAAGAGAGCGATAAAATAAGTTAATGAAAACATACCATGGGAGATGCCCGTATCTTGGAAAGGTCTGATTGCAAAGTTCTCATTTCCATGATGGAGTTGCACTCAATACCTTATATACCTTATGTAGCTAGAAAAAGCCATCGTACTGAAAGAGTATAAGCACGATAAAATGTTCCATCATTTATTCTTGTTCTAGTATGGTGCGGGGAATAAATATGCCAGCTGTGTTGTTCATTACGTCAATTGAATTGTGGCTGCAAAATTATGAGACACTCAGCTTTTCTTTGAGCAGAAATCTGCAGCCTAAAACACATTGTAAACAAACAAGAAACAAATCGTAGATGTTAAAAGTCTTTCTTTAAATGCTTTGTATATTTTATTAACTGTGTTTTCTAATTGTTTAAAGTTGTTTCTATTAACAGTTATTCATTTTAAAGAAAGTTTTTTAAAACTTTTGTTCAAGGTTTATTTATATTTGTTACAATGCTTCGATCACTTTTACGAATTAACTTCATTAAGTTACAGACTTTACATTTTCAAGAAATACTCAGCGGGCGGTGAGTTTAATTACTTTAATAGATTTACAGAATTATTTTTGGTAAAACTAAGTATTACGGTCTCAGCTTGGCGAAAACATTTTCCGCCAAGTGTATTTGAAATTGATTGGCAACCCAGAATGGACGCTAATTGTCGTTGAATCGGTGTAAATAAATGGCGAGAGTTTCACCCGGTTTCAAATTGCTGAAATGAGAAAACAGAAATAACAATCATATTAAAAATTCTAAACGTTCTATTGCTTCAATTCAAATTGCGGTAAAACTGAGTAATACGGTCGAAGTTTGGCGATTTTTTGGATTTTTTTCGCCAAGTACAAGTAAGGATTGAAATTCCTACGCTATATTCACAGCGAAATACAAAACGAATATAAAAGACAGTATTGAAATTCCGGCACTATATCTAAACCGGGTAAAACTGAGGTCTGACCGTAATACTCAGTTTACGTAACAGTAAATAAGAACAGTAATCGTATTAAGAATTATTTAATTTAATTTAATTTAATTATTTAATTTAATTAAGAATTATACTATTTAAAAATATTTCAGAATCGAAATTGAAGAAAATATGAATAAATAAAAAGCAAAAAATTTAAAAGTTAATAATTAAAATGTCTTAATGAATTCAAAATTAATTAATTTTTAATATTTAGTAAAACAATTTTGATAAATCCAGTGATTTTAAATAGAATGATACAAATCAGTAGGACATACAAGTGAAAATTTTCAGATTTCGTGTAACAATTTGATACATTACATCAAACTTTTACACTAAAAATTACATTTTAATTTATTCGAATATTATAGTTTACTGAAAAATTAACGTTTCATACAATTCCTTGAAAATTTAACAAATTAAGCAAACAGAGCTAAAATAAATTAAAAAATATAGTGCAGAAATAATTAGAATTAAATCTTACCTTTATTTTCCTTTGCATTCTCTCACATCATTTTGTGGAGGATCTTTATTAATAGGATTATAAACAGACGTAACATCATCAATGAAATCTTTAAAAATATTGCTGGACACAGAGTGTTTCTTTTGCCACACATAGTCAGCAAGGTAAGCATCAAACTGATCTACTACCTGCCGGGCTCCTTTTAAGCTTCTTTTTATCGTACTCCCTGTCCCTTCGATGATGTTTGTATGAGCACCTGAATCAGAGTCCTGTAAATGTAGGCTATGGCTGACTTTTATATGCTGAAAGAGAGAGCTTTCATCTGATAAATAATCGTATGCTTTCCAGTAGACAGAGAAAATAACACTACCAGGCATAACATTCTATTTCTAAATTTGTAACAACACTTCTTTCCATCTGCATGCAACTACTTTCATTAAAAATACCCCAGATTCTCTTTCAGTGCCTCTAAACACTCACCTTCCATCAACTTTGTTTCCTTTATTAAACACTTGTTTTTTCCAAATTTACTTTCATCTATTTCGACAATCACACCAGGTCCTCCGACCATTTTGCCCAGCTGGCTGCCGAATGATTAGTGCTTTTGCCTTCGGTTCAACAGTTCGTGGGTTTGAATCCCGCCTTGTACATGGATGTTTGTAGTGGTTCGGAATCCACTTTAAACCATATGTCCCGATCTAATTAGTCCTCGTGTGCAAAAAATGACCATTGAGCTACAGACAAACAAACCAAACCTCCGACCATTTCATTTGTTTTCAGACATACTTCGACACACACTTCACGACAAAAATTGTACCAGTCAACCATTCACACTTATCACTAACATTAGCAAATTTCCTTTATGCACCACATTTACAATGTAAATAATTTTTAGAAATTAAACCAACATTCACACACAAAATAATAATTTCCTTCTCACCTCTATACTCAAAAGAATTAAATCTTGAAACTTCATAGACTGCATCTCAATGCCCAATATTTAGGTGAGCTCAAATAAAAATTTATGTAGGAGAGAAATGGTGAATATGAATGACGACAGCAAACTAACAGAATGGCAAACTAAGACAGTGACATGCAAATTGAAAATGGCGAAAAATTCACATTATGTGCAAGCTTTCTCTAGAAATCTGGATGTCAAGTGACAGATGACATCCTCCAAGACATTCCGGTGCTATATTTGGTGACTAATTGCTTTTGGTGATTTTTTGGCGTGTAAATTTGGCAAGGGAAAAAATCATAAAATTTTACCAGATTTGGTGATTTTTGGCACATGGCGAGCAGAGACCATAATACTTAGTTTAGCCATAGAAGGTATGATATTAGGGAGTTATCTTTATAGAATCAGTTCAGTCACAGATGCTATATAATCCAGGATGTCAAATTCTGAGTACGGGGATTTTTTGTTAGATTTTCTTATGTATCTGCCAATCTGGTCCTTATTACATCACAGATATGGAATTTTATAAAAATTATGCAGAAAATTCCATTTTGAAAACCTTAGTGTTTATGTGGTGCAGATCTGTATAATCCAGGATTACAAATTCTGAATTTTTTTGTTGATGAAAAAATGTTGTCAAGATACGTAGTGTGACATGGGTGATGACGTAAATGATAGAGTTGTTGAAATAGAATTTCTTGCATAATTTCATTAGGTCTCCATATCTATGATGTAATAAAAACCAGGTTGGTAGATACATAAGAAAATCTGCCAAAAAATCACCAAACTCAGAATTTGGCATCCTGGATTATATGGCATCTGTGTCATTTATATGATCATGCATGTCACAATATGTCACCTTGGCAACATTTCTTAATCACCAAAAAAAAAATTCAGATTTGGTATTTGTGCCGACAAATGTCAAGTATTGAAGTTCTGTCTAATTATAAACTGATTCACATATGCCGTATAATCCAGCAAGCCAAATTCTGTATTTGGTGGATTTTCTCGTTTACCTGGAAACTTGTTTTTGATTACATAGAGATGATGATTTATAAGAGTTCTGTATAAAATTCTATTTTGGCAACCTTAGTATCCATGTCATTGTAAAATGTCACAGTACGTCATATTGGCAAAATTTTTTCGCCATGAAAAAAATTCAGAATTTGGCATGCTGTATTACATGGCATTTGTGTCCACATGTCATGTGATAAATAACAAGTGTAGAATGTTTGCATTAAATATTTATGTTTGTATTCAAATTGTGTAAAAGTGTTCAATTTAATTTTATTTGGAAGAATGATACCAACTTAATTTTTACAGTATCACTTTTAAAAGTAAGTAAATTATTAAATATGTACAACTATGTAAGTAAATTATTAAATATCTACCACTGGTGACCTCTGTGCACAAAATGTTAAGCTGAACAGGCATCGCCTGAGCATATCTTGAGCTGCTTGAATCTTAACTTGGAAGAGGCTTTTTCAAAGTTCCTTATGTTTTTGAATTTCCTGGCTGTCTATGGACTTGTGGAGTTGGTCTAGTATTGGAATTGGACCATCTGGGATTAGCAACAACAACAACACAAAATCTAAAAATATATAATATTACATTTTAATAATTTGTAGAATTTATTCATCAAAATGATTTTATTAAAAAGATATCTATTACAAACATTTAATTACTGATTCTGAAATTCCTTATTTTGTTCATTTTTGAATGGAAGTTATTAAATATTATTTTAATAATGGTAATAATAAATACAATTTTTATATAAATGTCTTATAAATTTTGTCATTTTTTCCTTTATTGTAGCATATTTCCTTCAATTTCTGTTTAAATATATATTTAAAAAAATTTACTGTATAATATTTTTAATATGTAACTGTATTGTTATTTGTCATTATTATTAGCAATTTAAAAATGTCACCATCTTGTTCCTGATTTCTTATATAGTACTCATCCTTTTGAAAGAACCAACTGACATCCATTAAAGTTGCTAACTAAATTCAAATATCTATGTCATAATAAGCTTGACAGAAAAATAATCTCCAAATGTTGGTACTTTGACTGTAATGTTCATTTTTACCGCTCTTTTTATTAATGTATTCCAGATCTTCAGTAGTTGTATTCATAGTCAGTTACTTTCCAATAATTTTTACTTATCAGAATTTTTATTTTGTTGATATTTTTGATGTTAGGGTCTCTTAGACCTAAAGCATATGCTTGTATTGAGATTTAATTAACTTTTTTCCAAATTTTATAGTAAAATGAAGTTATGTCAAACGAGGAGGAACTGAAATGCTTGAACCTGTACTATAGATTTTATCAACTTATGTAAAATCAATAAATGAAATAAATAATGAAATTTTTATAATGAACATTAATATCCTATGGAAGATTATGATTCTCTCAGTGACTCAATTTCAGGAAAAAAAAAATAAAGATATTTTATCTCAAAATTTCTGTATTGGCAAAGACAGCACAAAGCAGAATAAGAATAAAAATTGGAGAAATATATTAGAATTCCTTATTATGATATTTTGAAACTGATGACTCAAAAAATGTATGCTTGATTTTGCGATAGTTGGTTTTTTTGACAACTGTTAATTGATCTTTGTTTTGTAAAGATTATTATATTTGCTCAAATAAATATAAAATGTCTGTAACACTTTAAAAATAGTTGTTATGCCTAAGAAATTTCGATTACAGAAATTTAAACATTGATTTGTCTGCTATACTCATGAGGACTTTACAAATTGTCTCACGTAAAAAATCACAGGGCTATACAAATGAATCTAAAAATGAAACATTCATTACAAATTTGCTATCTATCTAAAAATGTAACAACTGTAAAAAATCGACAGAAAGTTTGAAGATACTTACTTTAAAGAGATCAAAATATTTGTTAGGTTTAATTTTGGAAATCTTTTTAGTTTTAGAGATGACAGAATATTCTTAAAAAGTATTCTTTCATTACATGCTTATATTGCAAGAGGTCATTTTTGAAAATAATTCACTAATGTGTTAAGACTTTGTGAAGCCAGGTACCCTTGACATATTGATCCAGTTCTCCCAATCCTTTATTTAAAACCAAATATTATATATTTGGTTTTAAATATATAATATGATTATTAAGAGTTATTTAATTTTAACTTTTGCACTTAACAAATATTATATTCAATAACTGAATAGAAAAACTAAGAAAATTTAACTAAATATATAGTGTTAGATACACTAAATATATGGTGTATCTTGTCTGATTCACAAAACATTTTACCATTAAAAATTGCTTTTTTTAATATTTCATTTAAAAATCAAATTATTAGTCAAACAGACTTATTTAATTACTTCATAAATATAAATTTGAATTAAATTATATACAATTTTCTCTTACATAATTTCTCTTTTAAAAATGGTATCTTTTATGTTATTCTTTCATTAATAAACATGAAATTAAAAAAAGTAAACATTTTATATCAATAAATATCTGTAAATATGTTTTACTTTCTAAAAAATTGTGCCATTAATTATAATTACTCCACTATGTATAATTTTAAAAAATGTATTGCATGGCTATTTTTATTTCTGTTAATATATTCATTGTTTGTGTTAAATCTGATATATTATATTTCAGAGGATATCGTTGGACATCTATTCTTTCACCTCAGAAATATTCTTCAATCTTAAATGGGAGGAATTTTCATAATAGTCAACCATGTTGTGATTTAATGGAATTTTTTGACGATCCCGAAAACTGGGGTGAAGAAGAAGTCAAATCAGGTATATATATATATATATATATATATATATATATATTAATTTTATACACTTCCAAAATGTTAGTTCAAAATTTTAAAACATGAATTATATATATATATATATATATATATATATATATATATATATATATATATATATATATATATATAACATGTTTAATAAAATACTGTGTCAGTGAAAATGCAAGATTTAAGGTGTATGTGCCGAAAATGATGAAGAATTTATGAAAAAGAGAGATGCAGTATAAACAATAAATGATGTTTATCTTGATATGATAAATTTATAAATTATAGTACTATACTGTATGCTTAGTAATTTATTGGGCCATCTTTAGGGGTAACACATATAGGTACATGTTCAAAGAGTATGGGGATTAATTCCAAAGGAATATCTGTTTATTTTCAAACAAGCATTTGTTTTAGTCCTTCTCAACTTTCGTCTTCTGAATATAGTTATGAAAAACCATACAAATGGCATATAATTATATTCTAAATATTTTTTAATTAATGAAAAATCTTAACAGGCTGGTGGCCAGAGTATCAACTGAATTCTGTTACAGCTGGATCTGAACAAAGTTACAGCTGGATTGGATCTTTTACATTGATACTGCTGAAATCATATATAGTACCTGTAATTACTGAAACAAAAGAATTTATATGA
Organism: Latrodectus hesperus; assembly: GCA_037975125.1. Classification (NCBI taxonomy): domain Eukaryota; kingdom Metazoa; phylum Arthropoda; class Arachnida; order Araneae; family Theridiidae; genus Latrodectus; species Latrodectus hesperus. The sequence continues at coordinate 63,471,281 of CM075861.1, forward strand.
AAATATATTGTGATACTTCATGTTGTCGCATCATTACAATCCAAGATATCCATTATTGGCTCAAGGACAATTTTCTTAATTGGATACTGTAAATTTAAATTCTGAGATGCCAACAAGAAAATAATGGTCTAGCTTGATATGGTTATATCAACATATGCTGCAGCTATTGCCATAAGTAGGTAGAAGTGTTCTGTAGGATCACCAATATAAGCCTATGGATGCATCTATCTTTGCATTCTAATGCCACTTTGCCTGCACTGCCACCTTTAGAATGTGTCACATTTCCTTCTACCAACCATCTTTGTAATAGCAGATGTACAGTAGACACGTGTAAGTGCATGTCCACTACATTTTATTGCTCTAACCAACCTGTTTTTCTCTGTCCAGTGCTCTCAGCTGTCTGGTAAAAGTACTTTGATGTTTTGCATTCTGGCACTCTTAATATTGAATATTTTCCCTAAAATAAAAATTAAACTTACGAGAAGATTATTCAAGCCAACAGATTAATATTGTTATTGATTCTGCAGATTCTTTTACTAGATTTTTCTTAATCAGTCCCAGAATACAGCACACTTTGCTACATTTGTGCTGTTTGATACACTGCATCTATTTTGCAATTTATCTACTTTTCTGTTTATGCCTTCATGGTGTTGTATACTCACTCTGCCATGCAGTACACTATTTTAATTAATGATCATCCTTAAATCTTAAAAATTTTAATATTTAGAATAATATGGTAAATGCTACTTATTTATTTCAATTGATTAAAAACTATTTAAAAAATATCTTTTATGGAAAAGAAAGTAAATTTTTTGAAAATTTTTGTATCAAATGTAATTTAATGTTAGTTTTCTATTATGTTAGTTGTTTTGATTATTTTTTTAGGAAGAGCATGGACAATCGATGAATTGCGAATAAAAAGTAATTCTGATTTACATAAATTGTGGTAAGTTTTTTTAATTGAGTAAAAATCATTTTGTTATAATCTTTAGGTTGTACAAAATATATTTTATTAAATGCAGATTGAAATTAAAACTACTGTTTTAAATCTTCATAAAAATTAAAATAATTTTTTTTATAATTTTTGTGTGACAAAATTTCTATCCATGAAATTCAGTTTCTTTTTAAATCATTAAAAATAATTCTTTTCTATTTCTGGGTGACATTGTAAAGCAAATAAATGTATTATAATGGACTTATTCTGATTAAATTTGAAAATGCATTTAAGAAATCATACCTTTATTTTTGGAAATTAAATAATTATCATTTTAGATAAATTGATATTTTACTCTTTGAATTATTAGGAAGGGAATATTGTTAATAATTATTGGAATGACCTATATATATTGTTTATAATCTATTAGGATCTAACAAGATATATAAGTGAGATACATAATAAGATATAATAGTGATCTCCTGTTGCAGAACCTCTAACAAAAAGTGGTGCTCAATCAGTTTATTCAGAATAATTCTTTTCCTGCAGATTATTTCAGGACCACAGTAATTGGCATTAAGAATAGCTTATGATATTTGAAATAACTCTCATCTGTAAGGAGGACACAACTGCATTGATGAGATACCTAGTTTTTGTTCTCCTTGTGTGCACCATTTTAAAGGGTGGTGAATATGGCCCACTTTAAAAAGGATTCATCATTCAGGATAGCAAGCAAACAGGCTATTTTTGTGATGATGTCTAGACACAGTAAACATGATATTTGTCACCTTATTGATATACACAATTGTTAAAGGCATCAGTGGTCTGATTGGTTAGTAGTTAATCTCATTATCACCATGTGTGATTGGAATCCCAATAAAACTTAAATCCATTGTATTCTGTTAAAATGGCTGGAGCTTGTTAAATAAGTTGTGGTTGCAATCTTCTCAAAGTGAAATAATAACTCTGGAGTTGGCAGATCAAGTATTAGGGGTCTTTTTGATATCTGTTTCTAAATTATGAAAGCTTCTATCCTGCTGCTTCTGCATAACTAGTAGGGCTAAACTCAGGTCTGGATTGAGGGAAGTAGGTATGTGTCCGCACAGCTGTTGAGTAATGGCACTTGCTGAGTGGTTTCAGGATTGTTTTGATAGCAGGATGATATATCAGTCACCCATTGAAATTGTTTTCCTGAAACTAGTACCATCAACCTTTCTGATTATTATACCCATGGTTTGTGGAAGGCTTACCAAGAATGTGAAACAATACTTTTGTTAATTCCAAACTCTAGCTACACTGGTCACACTATGTCCCACCTGCAGCTTTTCTATTATTCCTCAATATTGGAAATCATCCATGTGATTTCTTCTTGCCATATTTCATGAAGAAACTCATTTGTATTTGCAGTATCTTCTTTAATTGTGTCCTTGTCCTTTTTTTATCAGTGTTGAGCTACAAATACTGACCCTCGTGTTTTGTGTATGCTCATGTCACCTGCTACATTTTGTTCCACACATTTGCATCTACCTGATTGCTTTTGTTATTTATGCTTAAACTACAATGTAAATTTAAGTAAATATCCTTGAAATTACAGAAAAAGGGTTCTTTCAATCAGTACAATAAGCACGCAATTCAATAGAAATTTCTGCATATTGTAAATATTTAATCATACTTTGATATAAATATTTATGATGTCATTGTATAATGTATTACACTTGCAGCCTTTATTATTTATGCAGTCATTGTAACATTATCTCATGTATGTTCACATTTTCAATTGGAAAAATTTTATATTGAAGTTGGTAAATTATATTTTAGAAATTTAAATTTCAGAGTAGAAAATGCTCTTTCAAAAACTTTTCCTCAGAATATTCTTATATTGTAAATAGATTATTATTTTCATATTTGTTAAAGTTAATTTTTATTTTGCATTTCAAATTCTTTTTGATTTAATCTTTGGCGGTGATACATGAAGATTTTCTATTAGATGATAAATATGAGCTTTTGAATTCTTGTTGTAAGAAATTCTACATATTTTTCATAGGAATTTTCTAACATTCCGACTTGATTTTTCTCGACTTGTTTAACTCTTTAACTTAAAAATAATTCCAAAACAATTTTTTTATTGCTTTGACAATAAGAATAAAAGGAACAATTTGTTTGATAACACTAGAGTGACACATTTTATCCTCTTAATTAACATACTGTTTAACTATAGATTTTGATTTTAATTTTTATAGTTCACTTGGTTTTTTTTTAAACAATTAAAAAATTTTTAATTGATGGAAGTTAGGAAATAAAATAGATATTTATGTTTAATTAAAATGTAAATTTTAAAAAGTTGTTTGAAAAGGAGTGTGAACTTATAAGTTAAATAGATTGTAAAAAATTTTGAAAGAAGATATTGATACTACTTTTTTATTTGTTTTAATTCATATTTATTTACTTAATCGAAATAAATAATGCTTTATTTTATTATGTGTAAAAATTATGTTTTACAATTAGTACATTAAATAAATGTGAATCAAAATAAACTTTATAATTTATCAGATTTCCATTTTTATCAAATCATTGAAGTTAAGTATTATGTGATTGTTCAACAAAATAATAGTTTAACTTTTAAAAATTTTCATTGATTTTATATTATGTTTCAAAAAGTTGTGTGCTGTCACTGAGAACAGCAGATTCAAATGTGATTTGTCGTTTATTTGAAATAAAAATATTACAGACAATTTTGTGTGAATAAGATTATCACCATTTATCATATCATTTTAGTTTTCTAGTTAGGTATTAAAAAAGAAATTCATTCCAGAAATGAAAAATGTTTTATATAAATCATTGATGAATTGCCAAGAGGTTTTCTTTTATCATTGCTACAGTTTAACCCAATGAAATTATTTGTTAAGCCCTTAAAAAAAGGAAACGGAAGAAAAATATGTCAAGTTTGTAAGACAAATGTTGCATACTGAGCAAGGAGAAAAATTGAAAACAGTATCTTTATGATGTCAAAATGAAGATAATTTTGAAAGATTTAAAATTACCTTAAAAAAGAATATAGAATTCTCCTTTTTAATAGATAATTCTAAATCTTTCAGATCAATCTGCTAATCTTTTTTGAATTAATTTGGCTTTATAAAAACATTCTTTGTAACATCAATTTAAATTACTCATATTTTATTAAACTTACATCATAAAATAGGGTTGCTGAAATAAATGGGAGAAATTTCACTGGAAATAACAATGATATATTATAGATATGCTGCAAGTGAAGTGAGAAAATTTCTATACTTACAAATTATTGCTTAGTTAAAAATTTTTTAAAATATTAGAAAGAAAAGGTATCCTAAAATTATTTTACAATGTAAATATTTCTATTTATTTTTAAATAGAATGATCATTATTTCATCACTATTTTTTGTGTATGATAAATACATTTAATTATACTCAAGATTTGATTCTTTTATCTGAATGTATATATTTACACAGTAATTAAAAGCATAAAAAAGTTCTAAGTTCTATAGCAAAGGTGTCCAAGCTCCATAATGGTTTGAACCATTTTTCAAAATTTGAAATTTTTTGCGAGGCACAATTAAATGCATATTTTACATGTATGCAAAAAAAAAGTATTACAATTTTTTTAATGAAATTATATTTATAGAAAACATATAAATAAAAGTACAAAATGTGTGTATTGAATTTAAATATTAAAAATTAAACACATTTATTTTACTTCTCTAGTTAATTCTTTAAAAGTTGGTGAATAATTAATTGGTCACAGTCTTCACAGTAATTCTTTGAGATGCTGGTTAGTTAATACTAATTGGTGTTTGGATTTCAAAAATTTTAATGTGGAATAAAATGATTCATATTACATTGTTCTTAAGTTTGAAATAATTTGACAAGGAGGCTTTTTTAATTCGGGATTTTGGTACAAATTTTCAAAATTCAGTAATCAGCATCAACTTATATTTTAATTGTAGAGCTTGATCTTTGTGCATCTCTATTAATTCTTATTCTCCAGATGTTTTTTGGGTCATAGTTATATTATGTATAAAAAACTCATCTTGACTTACATTAATTTTAAATAGATTCAAAAAAAAAAAAATCAAGGGACAATGTAAAATATTTCAAGTCTTGAAATCTATTTTGGAATTCCGTCAATATTTCTAGCATTTTTATATTTTTGTTCAGCTTTTGTTGTTTAATATTGGAACAAAGTTTTTTAATTTGAGGAAAATGACAAAATGTTTTATTTTTAATATCCTTTTGAAAAAGCTGTAATTAAGTTTGAAAACTAAATATGCACTGTGAGAGGTCAGATATATCTTTCCCCTAAAATGGTAAAATCAGTCAGTCAGGAAATTTTTGAGTTGCCAATGGTTTTTTTTGCATTGACACAAATGTAATTTTAAATGTGTAACAATGTTTTCATATCAGAATATTGTTAATATTTTATAATGAGATGTTTTTGGTGAATTATGCTGTGAATCTGTATGAATTGCGGAATTTGAGTATCATCTCTTAAAAGCCCAATAAGACTGATTTTTATATCTAGTATTGCCTGAGCCCAATCTGTTGGAATGCTTAAAAATTTATTAAGAAGCACATCAAAAATTTTATTATAAAATCTAATACATTTTTTAATGACGACACCGCAGATTGATTCTTGAAGTGTTACTAAATGTAATAATTCTAATTTAACAATGAAGTCAGGGGAAACAAAATGTATGAAAACTGCCAATTGTGGAAGATCTGTGATATCTGTCAATTCATCAAGGCCTGAGCTGAATGAAATACAGCTTTTCAAATAATTTTTTAAGTTATATTCAAGAAATGTATTAATTGCAGTTATGCATCATTCGGTTGTGTGTCTCGAGATGGGAATTTGTGATGCAACATTGTGCAATTCTGCATTATTTGGATCTTAAATTTTAAGTTCATCTTCCAAGTTTTTTTTAAATGAATTCTTTATACTGGCATTTTGTAAAAGCAATATTTCAGCCTATAACAAAACTGGCTTCAGCCACATTATTAGCTTGATTGCTAAGGGTCAGCATATGATCTTAATTTGGAATTTAGTGAATACTGATTAGAAAACTGAGGATGATTGGTTTCATAATGTCAAAGCAAAGTGTTAGCTTTATAATTTTTGAATGTAGAATTACAAATAATGCATAATGCTTTTCATAATGCTTGTCAATAAAAAAGAAATCTCCCCCCACTCATTATTAAAACTACTATTTCCTATTGCTTGTATTTTCTTTTTTTCATTACCTGTCATCATATTTTTTTAAAAAACTGGAAATAAATAAAGAAATTTAGAAAATACAAGTTTTGTGTTATTAAAAGAGAACAACACGTGTTACATACTACAAAACAAATTATATTTAACTTACAAAAAATTCCAGATTGCAAAGTATATCTGTAGCAAGAGTGATACAAATTGTTTCCTTCAGAGCACAGTGTCAACTGCCTGTTGCAATGAAAGTTTACAAATTCAAAATCTGTCTGGTGTCCGTAGATTACGGATAATTATGCCACTGTTTGTGTTCGTTCACAAAGTTTTTTCTGAGTCATATCATTCTTAACTTGGATGGAAATAAAATTTGTAACAATATTACACTTAGTCTTTTATATTTGTTGTCAGTAATTTAAAAGACATTTTGAAGCAAATAATAATATAGAACAATAGTAATTGTTTGAAATATAAAAAAACAAAAATACTAACCATATGTATATATATATACTTTTATGCTTTTGTATATTAAAATTTACTTGATAATATCCCAATGCTGCATTAATTATATCGAATATGATTATCAATAATTATTTTTCAAAAATAATTCTTCTATATATATATATATTATGCTGTGATTTACATAATATTGAAGTGGTTTCAATCACATATAAAAATGTTTGTTGAAAATTTATTTAAGTAATTAATTGAAATTGTCTGTCTTTACGAAACAAGTAAACCTTACCATAATCGGAGTCCTTCTGAAAATTATTTTATAATGAATGTGCCTTGTAAAATATATTGCAGAATTGCTTACAATGTAGAGAAAGTCTTAAGAATTTGCTGACACTTGAGCTTTCAGACTAACATTTATCTTCAATGTATGGGTAAAATGAAGTATTAATGAATTTAGTATTGTAAAAAATATTATATTATTTTAATTATTTTAAATACTTATGTTTATGAGAAATTAAATTGTCAAATTTTTGTGTAAAATTAGATTAAAAAATTTGAATTGAAATTTAGACATTTTTAAGTAATTAATTAATAATTTATCTATTTTATTTTTGTTTTTATTCCGCTACAGGTTTGTATTATATAAAGAAAGGAATATGTTACTAACAATGGAACATGCTTGCAAGGAAGAAGTTGAACTTTTTCCTAGCCCTGAAAGATTAGATAAGGTATTTATTTATGCACATAAATTCTTTTTACATATTAGTACATTCTTATTTGAAAAATCTCATTGCATTTCTGAAATAACTACTGTCTCTCTCCCTTGTGTACATGCATATATAAGTGAATAGTGACTGATTAGTTGATTTCTTTACTACTTAACATAAATCCAAATATCTTCCAATTTGTTAATGATAATTAAAATGAACTTTTTGTAATGTATTTTATTTTACTAAATTCAGTAGTAGGTTTTTGTTTCTGACAAATTATACATACACAATTTATATGTAGTTGGTATAGTGAGTTATATATATATATATATAAAATGTTCACTAGTGTTTGGACTTTGATATTGTTTTTAATATTTATTTTTAAAAGTTTCATTAAAAAGGATAAGATTTGTGCTAAATATTTTCTACATTAAAAGTTGTGTTTACTCTAGAAGCTACTTATTAAGTCATGCTAGGAGTTGAAATTTTTTTTCAATATCTTAATTTATGTAAAGAAACGTTTTCAGTTGTATTTATTGCTTACGCATGCATTACTAGCAAACTTGATAGACTAGAAAGGGTTCAACATTCTGCTGCCAGAATCATCATTGGCCTCCACAATAGTTGCCCCAGGGATGTTGTATTGAAGCTGACTTGCAACCTCTCAGAATACGTAACAAATACCCTTTTGGCTAAATACTTTGCCAAACTCAACAGTTAGTGACCAGCACTGAATGTCTAGCTATGTGCGCAGTTGGTACAATAATTGCAGCCTCAAGAAAGAAAGTATGCTTAGCCATGCTGAGTGAGAGCTGGCTGCATAATGAAGTAAAATATATCTCGCTAGCTTGTGTTATGGATGTTGCTGATTCATTTTATTTTCGCTCCTTTTTCAAGACCGATTGAGCTTATACACTAACAAGAACAGACTTTACCCAGAATGTCGAAACAGCTTGCTTTGGAGACTATTAATACAATCCCTTGTGATGCATAACTGATCTATACTGATGGCAGCATAGATGAAGGTGCTATTTCGGGTAGTGGATATTTTGTTAAAAAGGAAAACGGCATTGGATTCTGTGTAAGGATCTCCAACAATTGCTCAGGGTTCCATGTAAAACTAATAGCTATTGAGGAGGCTTTGAAATTTTGCTTAACATAGAGTGCTTGCACTGACATTTGGATTTTGTGTGATAGTCGTAGCTCCATTCAGCATTTATCAGAATGGTGTAGGCATGACGACCAAACGTCTGGGAACATTATCCAGGTTTTGAATTGCTTGATCATGTTAAGCTCACCTCTCAGTGAGTTCCATCTCATATGGATGTGTACAATAATGAAATTGCTGACAGTCTGGTCCAAGAGGGCAGCACTAAGGATACTGATCATGGTGGTTGCCTTACTTTTTCAGAAATCACCACCCAGGTCAGGCAAGATACCGTTCTTCTTGGAAGAGAGCCCCTGTGCATGAATGGTATGTGGAAAATTCCGTACTTCTGTTCTGATTGGGATTGGCCATTAGTGCGATCAGGCAACTTTCTTGAGATTTCGAAGTGGACACGCTCGTGTACAATGTCGTGTGACGGGCCACAAAGTTTATCCACTGTGTCCAAAATGCAATGTGGACTCCATCTACTCTTGCCCTTATTTTGTCCAGCATCAATTTAAATAAAGGCCGTCTATTCTCAAGCCTTAAGATGGTGCTCCATTGTTTAAAGGCATTCAGGCTCATGGACATGGTTTGATGTTACTGTTAATCAGGAGGGATAAGCCACAACAACAACATGCATTACTTTCTAATAAAATTTTAAAGGTTTACTTTAAAATGTTTTAGAAAAATGAAATGAAGATCAAAAGCTATAATTTTATACTTTTCAAATTTAAATATTTTTATTCGATTATTGAACATGTACAAAAGATTATTTTAATATTTCTATGCAATGAAACAACAAAAAATATATATTATTTGGATAATGATAAAAATGCATATCTATGTATTCCTTAGTGAAAGTGTATTGACTTTTTGATATATCTTGATTCCCATTAATTTCATGCTTCAAATAATTACAAAATCTGTGAACATCATTATTAAAATTTTAACAAAGAAGATCTGATTACAGATAGTTAATATATTCTCATTATTTGATCCTAAAATAAGTTCTTCTGGTTTCATGCTGATTGTTGTATGAGAATTATTTGAAGTAATTGAAATATAATTGATGAGAATTTTATATATGTATTTTATTGGAATGAAAAATTTTTATTCACTTTTATTGTAAAAGGAAACAGAGAAAAACAAGGAGAATATGGCTAAGAGTTATGATAATTGCTAAATTCTGATAATAGAAATATTACAAAATGAGATGTAATAAAAAGTATCAAAATTCATTGGTTTGTAATCATATAAATTAATTGGTTTATATTATTGTTATTTATAATCACACAAAAAAAAATATTTCAATACTTGATATTTCATCACTTTACCTAAAAAATTTGTGTTTAATTCAATTGAATAAAACTAAACTATACTTCTGAATTTATTTTAAAAAATAATACTTAGTTAAGGTTATTTTATTTAAATTTATTCCATTAAAATCATTTTGTATGTATGTAGAAGATTCTGATATGGGAATGAAAAATGCCCTTTTTAATACTTAAAGCTCTTTTTTTTCCACTTAAAGCTCCTTTTTTTTTACAAAATAATAATTTGCCAAAATAAATGCCTGATAGAATAGAGTTAATCAATCATTTAATACTGATCATTCACTTTTGTATCTATTAATAATAAAATTTTCTAACCTCCTACAGGTTTTACAGTAATATAAATTTATGTAGTATGAAAAAATATTTCTTTGTAAAAAATTTATAAGTCAAATTTATATGGCAAATTATATTAAATGATAATTAACTTACCAAGTTCTTTTTATCAGCTTTGCTAATGTTGGTAATCAGTGCTGCTTTGATATCACTCATCCTAAAAACTGAAATTGCTCACTGGTATGTGATAAGGACTAGGTTGTCAACAACTGAACTAGAATATACCAGGAAAATTTATTTAAAATTTTTACATTTTCTATAGTTATTAAAAATGTAATATGTAATTTTGTTAATATAGGATCAAGATATTCTTTTCTAAATGAAAACTGGTTATTAAATTATGGGTAATAATGTTTACATTTTTTGTTAGTGCCTCTTTACACAGACAAATTTAAGTAAATTTAGCTATGTTAATGAGAATGTGATTAAAATTACAATTTTATTAAAGATAAAAGCATTCTCTACATTTGATATTGTGAAATTTCTTACAAGCGACATTCTTAAAGAAATTTAAAGGCGAAAAATTTAGTTATAGCTTTAATAATTTTTTTATGAATGTCATTAATGAAAATAATTTTTAGTTTGAGTTAATAACGAAGCAAATTTTTGTATTTAATATCTTAAATAATAAAATAATGCTAAATGAAATTTATAAAATGGTAAAAAATGACATTTATTTTCAATTTAATTTTAAATAAAAATCCAGTTTTCTGCGCATATAAGTTTATCAATATTTTTTGGAAAGTAAGTGTTCATTAGTTTTTACATTTTATTTTTATTTTATTCTCCAAATAACTCTTGAATGAATAAACTATTATAGCAGTTGTTGATTAATTTTGAAAAATGATGTATGCAATTTTTTAAAGAGTTTTGTCAATTTAAAATTTTTAAAATGTATAAATGTATTTAACATGTACTATTTCTATAAAATGTACCATTCAATTAAATGTACTATTTGTATAAAATGTATTTAGCATGATATAAATACAAATTTTATTTGCAAAAACCTCTTGAAATCTTTATATTTGATTAAACCACATTTTTAAAGGTTGAAATAAGTATGGAGAATTTAGAAGCTGTTGTGCGTGAAAGAAATGAAGCATACTATTTATTAGAAACAGGAAAAACAGGTGAAAGACCCCATGGTTGGAAAGAAGATGAATTTGGACGATTTAATTAGTAAGTTATATTCAATGCTACTATAGTTCTTCGGATGTGGTACTAAAATATTTATTTTATTTAACATTTTAAATAATTTATTATTTTTAGAACATTTTATTTTTAACACATTTACAATATGATAAAATTGCTTGAAACAATCCTACTTTCCAAAGACTTCTACTACCAGAAAATGTCTATCTAAAATGAAATTTTTCTTTCTTTATTTATTCTCAGTTTACAAAGTTGGTGAAAAGTGTATTGCATAGCTACAAACCTTACTGATTTTAATGGGAAACTCCTACATTTTTATCATTTCTCACGATTTTTCAATAATGTAAGAAGATTTACATTTTTGGCAATTTCCATGAAAAACTTAAAAACAACTGAAATTTTTCAGGAAAAAAGTCTAATGAGTTGTTTTAATACCTTAAATAATCAACAAATGGCACACTAATATAATTACTATAATGTTATGATATAATATCATGAAAATGTGATTCTCTGAGTTTCAAACCCTGTCTATCTATCTATCTATTGTGGTAGGATGATGCTTTAACCACTTGGGTGCCAAAAGCTCTTATGAGTTGGTAGTCATATAATTAACATTCAAAGCGCACACCAAATGCTCAATTACATAAGCAGTTCAATTAGGTTGAATTTTTCTAGTTATGAGTAATTTAATTAGGAAAATATTAGTCACTGAATTAAATTGATTTAGTAATATATTTTATGTTTTTATGTAACTTTAATAAGTTTAATATTTATAAATTGCTCTAGAGTAGTTAAAATTGTCCTTTAAAATAAATATTGGGACATAAACATAGTTTATTTTTTTACGTGTAGTATATTCTTTTAATTCCTTTATTTTTTTTATAGTTCTTTTATGAGGTTGATGAATATTTTATTCAAATATTAAGATTAACATAAAATATATTTCAGATAAATCATTCTCAGAATGTATTATCTAAAGAGTAAAATTGTCCTTTTGCAATACTACCATTTTAAACATTCAAGCAAATATGTTGCTAGTAAGTGTCTCTTGATTTTTTTCCCCTCAAAATCAATAAAATCTACTGATTTTTTTTTCCTCCAAGATTGGCAGGTATGGTATTGGTCAGGCTATATAAATAAGTCCCCTTCCTAAAATTTTTGGGAAATGTTATAAATTCCATTTTAATCATTCACTTATTATTTAAAATTCATGATTTTGTTTACTATTTGTTTCATAAATAGTTTTGACTAATAAATTGATAAAATAGTTTAATAGTTAAAGCCTATCATAAATTTAAAATTTCATTTTTACTAATTTAAATTTCATATACTATTTGAAATAAGTATTTTTTTTAATATTTTGTTTACAATATTTTTCTGTAGCTAAATAATTATACAGTATTCCATTATTTTATAGATTATTGGTATTTTCTTTACAAAAAATGTGTCATAATTTTGTAAAATTCATTCAAAATGGCAGTATTATTAGTTATAAAAAAATAGGAAATAGAAAGGAAATACATTTATCCAGCTTTATAAAATAAATAATCACCATATTTTTTTTCATATCTTTTAAGTACTTCTTATAAGTTAATTTCTAGTGGAATTTCATAAATAGTTAATTGACTGTAAAAACCGTGTTTAAAAAATAAGAGCAACTGGGATCAAAATTAACATTTTGCATATAAAAACATTTTAAATCTTTCTCTTCATCGCGAGAAATTATTTGTATATAGATTGATGGCAAATTAGAAAGTAGTTTAGTTGCATATTAGTCATTTCAATTAAATTTCTTTTCTTTTTGTTTTTGTAAAATTTCATTATCATAATATCATATTAAAATATTAACAAAGATAGAAAAATATGTTTGAGTATTTTAATTGAAATCATTTCAAATTAAAAGGAAAACTTCATGTTATGTGACTATTAATATGAAAATTACACCGACTTTCTCTTTAATACAAAGAATGCCAGTAAAACATGAATTTTATTTCAAAATTATATAAGAAACATATGTTAAAGTGACAAACCTTCTAAACATATTAATGATAAATCATATTGTGAAGCACAAACAAAAACTGAAGTGTCATGACAAGAAAATTATTTTTTGATTCTTACATAAAAGTCAGTAAAATTCATGTAAAGTTTGGCTGAAAGTAAAATCAATGTACTGTTAAAATAATCATTTCTAGCAACTGTTAACAATTCAAATAATTTTTTAGTCTTCAAGTATTATTTCTTTTATTCTTATAAAATAAATTTAGTTTTTTATTTTTCTATACAAATCCATATACATACACACAATAACTTGAAATGATATTAGCTTGTTACAACTGACTCTGGTTTTAATACCATATTTAACATCAAGCTTATATGACAAGACCCAAAACATTATATTTAAAGCCACAGAAATATCAACCAATTTTTTCAATGAAAATAATTATTATTACAGATATCTTTTACTAAATCTAAATTTTCATGAATTATATACCTAAAATTAAATATGCAGTATTACTCTGTAGCTCCACAGCCTCTTACAGGCCAATGCTATCTCTAAAATTATACAGTATTTTGAATTGTTTTCTTCTTCACCTTAATAAAATTCAGCTTGTATTAATTAAATGAAAAGCAAGTCTTATATATTCAGGTTGATATATCAGTTTAAACAAATTATTTTAAGTTTTTATTTTTAAATCAATATAATTTTAATGTATTACACCTATTTAAATTTAACTTATTGATTTTATTTAAATTTTCCATTGAAATTTTTTTTACTATTGGTTTTTTTCTTTTACTCTTTTGTCTCTATAATTGTAATTATAATTATGATTGAAGTTTATAACTTTGAATTTACTAAAAATACAATTGTTTTCTGAATCATACTGAAAAGAAAAAATCTTCATTTAATTTATCAAGTCCATAAATGGAAAAAATAGTTTTTAACCTATCAATAAATATTCTGAATTTAATTTTTTATTTAAGTTTTTTTCATATTCCAAAATGAAAATACTAGCTTTTATGAAATGAATGAAATTGAAAATGCATCATCTCGTAATCTTTAGATTCACAATTTTTAAATTTTTTTATTGTGCAGATCTATGCACCTTAATCCTTTTATTAATTTCCATACTAGTTTGTCTAGCATAAAATAAAATAAATATTGAACATTCGATTCAATAAATCAAATTGTTACATTTGCAAACACAAAATTTACTTTTGCTATGAGTCTGAACATTCATTGGGCAAGTCAAGCTGTTTTCATTCTTATAAATATAAATTATTTAGTATTTTATTTTTATTTAAACAAAACATTGGTTCTGGTAGCTTTTTAATCACTGGTGTCCCCAAATCAAGATTACCAGTGTCCCTTATTAAAGGGCCCGACATTTCTTGCACTATGAAAAATCCTTTATCAACCCTTGCATTAAATTTATTTTTAAAACTGGAAAGAAAAGTGATTCATCAGTAAAGATCTTCATGTTCAAACCAAATCCCTCTCAAACAAGAACCTTCAAAAGCAACATCAAAATAATTAGAAAAAAAAAATATGAAATCAAAAAATGTAATTTCCAGATGAATTAGCACATAAAAACAGTTTAACCCCCTATAAAGAAATATATAAATAATTAATCAAATAATAAAGTTATTTTTTAAAAAACTTTTAAAAGTATTAAAATCAAACCTATACAAGTGAAAAAAAATGCTGTCACCATCCAAAATTAAATTATAAAATATTCCAGAAATAACCATCAAACGAATCTAATTTTTGAAAGATAAAATAGAAACAAAATTACACAAATTTTGTTCTCTTCAGGGCGTCCATTGTCTCTGAAATTTTATAAAAGGTTTTTCTGAGACTTGGCAGCCATAAGAAAGAGGTTCAGTTGAATGAATCCTCAAATATAAATACAATTAAAGAAACAATTTAAATTTTTTGTTATGTATTATTTTTACTATATTTTATGAGATAATGTGAAAAAAATTATATATTTTATTTTTTAGGTGAATTCAGTTTTTTATTTAAAATTATTACAAAAAGCATTAAAATTTTCCTATTTTAAAAAAAGATATTGTAATTTTGAAATGGATGTCTAGGCCTTTATGTTAAAAAGTATAAAGATAATAAAATGTTACAATGTGATAAAATGTTACAATGTGATAAAATGTTACAATGTTTAAATGTGACAGTCATAAACTCAAATATTATTCCTTGCTTTCTATATAGTTTTAATATTAAATTTATTAAAAATGAATATTGTATAAAACTTCTAAAAATATTTTTTTCAGTGTGCCATTAGATGAACATTTAATTCCTATGAAAGAAAACGAGAAATTTTTAGAAGAAGATTTGTTTCCTACCATGGAGACAGTTAATCCTACTGTTCCAGAATTTTTACTTAAATTGAAAGAGAAAGAGAAATTAAAGACACGAGGTGAACGAAGAAAAACTAGAGCACACATAAAGAAATTGTTTAAAGAATTTCCTGATATGGATATGGAAGCACTGCAACAAGAATATCCAGATATTGATGTATATGCATACAAAAAGTATTTAGAAGATCATGACTTACTGTAGACTTAAATGTGCATTTGTATTAATTATTTGTTTCCAGTGTGTGTAAATACAATAAATATAACAAATATTTATTCCATGTTTCGTTATTCTAACTAACATTTGTGACATATTTTCAGAACTGCCTTTATTAATTATTTCGATTACATTAAACTCTAAGAAATGGTAAAACAAAGTTACCATATTTATTATTCTTAAATATTTATGCTTAATTATAATTATGTTACAAAATTATAAAATTCAATTTGATTTTATTGCTTAATAATTTATTAGAGTTACTTATTAATAATATTCTAAATACTTGAAAAAGAGGTAATAGGAGTTTCACTGTTATCGCATAATAATAATTTTGTTGAAATTAAGATTAGTATTTTTAGTTTGATTGGAAAAAAATTTTTAATACTAAAATTTTCAATTAAGATCAATTTTAATATATACAGGCGAAACCTTGACTGTAGCTCATGAACATGAAGATATTATGGGCATCTTTGGAAAAAAGATTTTAAGGTTATTTTTGGAGGAATAAGAAAAAATGACGTATGGTTGATATCAAATATAGAACTTTATTGCTCATTTAATCTACCTGACATTATTAATTTCATTAAGCTGCAAAGAATAAAATAGGCTGGCCATATTAGGATGGATAAGGAATGTATTACGAAGTCTAATGCCAGAGACCAATTAGCACAAAAAGGAAAGACCAAATCTAAGGTGGATTAATGACCATGAAAGACTTGATATATATTTTTTTAAAAAGTAGAACTATAGCAATTAGAAGATCGACCTGTAAAAAGCTTCTGAGATGTCGAAAGCCCTTCCTGGACTGTTGTGTCATTGAGGAAGGAAAATTTTCAGTTGCAGTATCATATGTAATATAAATATCAGGTAACCAGAAAATTTTTATCGCCGTGTGACAAAGAAAATTTCCAGACGTTGTATTGGTATGACAAAACGAAATTTATTTATCGAAGTAAGCGCCAAGCGTGATTGCTATTGCAAGTCATTTTTTAAGATTTTTCCTAATTAATTTGAGTAAATCTAAATTTTTAAAATATGTTTAAGTTTTTTGTTAAAGAAAATTTTTTGTTTTCCTTAATATAAAAAAGGATATTAAACATCAAGTCTACAATTGGTATTCTCTCAAGTAATAAATATTTTAGATGTTCAGTCTCTCAAGTTCAATGTTGATGTCATTTTCAAATATGATGCAAGAATTCATATTACTTGTATTTTTGGCCTCTAACATTCTCTTTTGCAAAATTACAACACATTTCACCAGTTGAGCATGTGTGTAAGTGGTAAGCTGTCAATTTATACAATGGGAAACAATATGCCTAACAAAATTCATTTACAAATTTTACCAAGATTCAACTTAAATTTTTGGTTACAAATAGGTGATAGGCTTCTAGGTCTAATTGTGTACCATGGTTATGTGACAAGCATTACTTATTTGAGATATTTAGAATATTGACTGTAAGTATTATTTAAATGTTTATTTTGGCATTCCAGCTAATGAAATTGTTTCAATACACAATCGAGTCATCTCTCTCTGTATATTCTTTAAATACTGCATTCAAGACTTCTTATTTAAACAGTATCCAGAGAAAGGATTTACTGCATGGGCTCAACCATTTGGCACTTCATTAAGTTTTGCGTGGGATTTCTGGAAGCAAGTGGTCCATCACATAAAAGATGCCTTCTGCTAGAAAAGTTTTCAGAGAAACTTCAAGTTATTTTTTTCCTTTACAAATCACAAAAGCGATGTTCTTTTTCTGCAACGCTTTAATTTTCATTTATTCTTCCAAATGTTTAATGCTTGTTATCAAAAATTGATGCAGTGGATTATTTTTATCACACATCTTTATAAACTGAATACTAATGACATTTGTGGTATTAGACTTAAAGAATTTTGTTTAACTAAAGAGCAAAACAAATAACTCATAGATAGGAAATTGAAACGATATATAGATAATTGTATGCTCGATTTCGTTAATTTTTCACTATATATATATATATATAAAGCTAATTGGATCCAATTTACAATTTTAAGATTCCTAAATTCTGTTAACATCTATGCTTATTGTGAGATGTAAACCACTGAATTATTGAGATGAAGACCAGAGTACAAACTATTCAGCAGTTAACAGATTTTGAATTAAAGTTCTCTTATAATATATATTTTTTTAAATTTGACTAGTTTCAGCTGAAAAGGTGTCTATGATATTACTTATTAAATTTCGGTAACAATGCTTATCATTAAATTCAAATATTCAGATGGAAATATAATTTTTTTTGAATTTTTCTAAATAGTTTAATTTTATTAGTTTTTTTAGAAACCTAAAATTAAGGATTCTTAAGGATTTAATGGTACATTTTTTTATTCATTATTACTCAAATATGATCAGAAATGGAGACAAAATTGCTAAGGTTATTTTATTCAGTATAGACCTCATCAATTATCTTCTATCATTATACACAATAAATGCAATTCACTCTACATATATGTACAAAGTTTAATTAACTTTTGATGCTCATTCCCAATTATTAAGTTTTAGAATAATACTTAGGATTATTGGGATAAATTTTTTAAAAATTTCTTTGTGAAAAAAATTTTGGTAATAACACAAAAATATTAAATTTATTAAAGTACTCTGATCATTCTACAAATTTAACATTTTTGACAGGTCAAAAGAATCTTGTTTGAGACATCTATTTTTAAAAATATTACCTTTAATATAAGTAATTTAAAAAATTCTTTGAAATAATTAATGTTCTTTACCAATTTATAATAATGAAAGTTTTTTCTAAAATTAAGATTGCATATTGGATGTTGTAAGACATATCATAATTTCTATCTGGAAAATTTTCATCGATAGTAAGTGCCATTAATACGCTGGAAGAATGAAAATCACCTTTTGTGCTCCAAGAACCAATTTTAACAATGGTATACTTTGAAAAAGGAACCCTAATAACAATCTCTCTTTTTGGTGGCTACGATCAAACCTATAACCTTCCATTCAAAATGTATATCATTCTTACTCCACATTAAGATCTAATTAAAAATGCTTGACATAGTACATTGTTAAATTTTTACGATTATTGCAAATTTTGGATTAGTCATAGCTGAATTCATTTACGAATATCAGCACAAAAACTTCAGTTCAAATATATCTGATTAATTCAGGAAATTGAAATAAAAATTAATCTTTTAATAGACTCTCCAATACTTTTGTGAAATAAGATACAGCTTTACATTCAAAATAAAAATTAAACTTTAATTTAAGATCAGTGCACTATTGAAAGATAATAAATTCTTTAATCTTTTAAAATTACTAAAAAAGAAATGAACAAGAAAGCTGTTGTCAAGTTTCTTTCAACAATTAATCCGCATTAGTCTTGTGGGATAAATTTGCAAGAACAAACAATATTTATATGATGCAAGCAGGAAACCCAGAAAAACTATCAAGTGTCATCTTCATTGAGGTACATGCTTAAAACACCTTTATCTCCAACAGTTTAACAGTGATAATGATGTTTTATGTGTCAAACTTTTATACACAGCTATTTGCATACACATTGTGTTGACCTAACAAATTTTACTTTTTAATTCAACTTGTTTTCTCTTAACCTCTCAAGTTGAAATTATGATATATACATATATATATATATATATATATATATATATAAATAATTATATATAAACTGGCATATTTTTAATGTGAAAAAAAACTGCAATATTTTTTACATAGTTTAAATTACTCAATGAAATTTATTTCACCAATGTTATAACCTTGAATTTCATTATTGTTATCACCAATACATATAGTGTGAAACAATTGTCCTTAGAAATTAGTGTCTGAAATTGCTAATCAAACCAAAAAATATACAAATACATAAACCATATTTATAAAAGAAAAAAAATTTCTTTTAATGAGTTTTTAAGTTTTTTAAAAAGACAAAAACATGTTTACAATTTTTTTTAAAACATACAAACAAGAACATAGATAAAAAGCATGAAACTAATATAGAAACAAGTAATAAAAAATTTACTGTCAATATGTTTACATTCAAATTCTATTTAGGTAAACGAAAGAAAATTTTTATGGTTAATATATTTACAGTTAATTCCTACTTAAGTCAAAAAATGAAAATATTTTTTACTCCCATATAATACAAAAATTAATTAAATTTTTTAAAAAATGTGAACTTGAGTGATTGAATAAAAAGTATTTTATTAATATAATTGAAAATTTGAACAAGATATATATAGGGAGAGTGTGAACAAATAGTAGAAGTTGAAAAAAATATTCCATTATATAATGATTTAATGCATGGTAAAAATACATTAATATACCCATCAAAATTTAAGAAAATAACATTTTATTGAATTCATGGTATTAATTATATACAAATGTTTTCTTTATAAATAATTACAAGACATTTTTTTCTATTAATGTTATTTTTCTTTTGAAGCCATATGCCTCATCAATTGACTTGTTAGTTTCTCAATTTTTTTAACGTCTTGGGTGTGCTCGGCCAAATACATGAAACACTAAAAAATGCAAGCAAATATATTAAATTAGATTGGGTATGTAGAATAGTTAAACAAGATAAAATTGTAGTAAATCTTAGCCATTTACAAAAATTATTTTCATATAAAATTTGATTAATGCATTAGGTTTTCATCACATTTTAAATAGGAAAACATGTTATTTAAATAAACATTAGCATAACATAAAATTATACAAAATACAATTATTATCCTTTTATATATAACTTCATTTAATGATAATTATTAAAAATATAACTGCAGATTATTTTTATTGATAGATAAATTTACTAAGTAATTTATGTGACATTTTGAAAGAAATATTTAAATAAAAATAAAATGTGTATCAGGCAATTGTAGTCATTAATCTCCACTACATTATATAATGTAATGAAAATTGTTAATATAATTTGTTATATTTCATTATTATCATATATATATATATATATATATATATATATATATATATATATATATATATATATATATATATATATATTATGGTTAAAAAAGCTGCAAGATATAAAATTTCAATTGAAATATTTATATTAGAAAAAATTCTTTGATTTAGTAAACTCAACTATATTTCTTTCAATGCTAAGAAGTTTTTAAAATGAAGGGTTGTGAACTTATTAACTCAAACATGTATAATTAATTGTAAACTAATTTTATGTAATTGTTTATATTTGTGCAATTTTTGTAACAGCAAAGTATTATTCATTGATGAACTAGCAAACAATAGATTACTTAACACTGATTATATGTGGTCTCCACAACCAAATTTTAATTTGGTATAATTTTTTAGAAGTCTAAAATTAGGATTCTATTCTTTTTGGGCATTTTTCTTTTTTATTTATCTGTAATCTTATACAAAGTAAATAACAAAATGTACTTCAATTAATAATAATAAATTATGATACAAAAACAAATATAATAATGATAAAAAATTTCATTTTAATTTTGTTTATACCACTATCTTTTTATAGGTAATTATACAGTAATATAAGCAAATGAAAGGGTACCTGTTTTTATTTATGGAAAATCATTTGAAGAAAACTGATACTGGACATAATACATTAAATTTATGATTTAGGAAAATGAGATTACAAATAGTATTTTAAATTGAATCCAAATTGTTAAACAAAGCTATAATATAAATAACCAAAAAAGAACAAATTACATCAGTCTCAATCAAAAATGAAGCTAAATTTAAAATTAATAAAGATAATTTGCCACTGTGTGAGCAATAAACAGGAATATATAATGGGATTGTTATCCTGTTTAGAAGTTTATTAACATCAAATATTGAAATAGTGTAAGAGAATACATTGACAAAATTATCAATTATAAATAAAATTCTTAAATAAATTAATGCAGTAATAATTATAATGCATCACATATTAAAGCATTACAATACTGTTCTGGGTTTAACCATTACTGAGAGACTCTAAATATTAGTGGTAATTGTAGAACTTAATTACATAAATTACCTTTTCCAATAAATAGATTTAAAACAATATTAAAATATGCCACGAATCCTTAAACTGAAATCTGTTAAAATGTCCTAATATTTATAAATATGTCTCAAATAAGAAACTTTAATATACATCAATAGAGAAAAAGTAAGAATTTTAAGTTCTATTATGAAATGAACCCAATAACAGATCTTAAAAATCAATTTTTCAGTTTAAGGATTCGTGGCATATTTTAATATTGTTTTAAATCTATTTATTGGAAAAGGTAATTCATGTAATTAAGTTCTACAATTACCACTAATATTTAGAGTCTCTCAGTAATGGTTAAACCCAGAATAGTACTGTAAATGTAATATGTGATGCATTATAATTATTACTGCACTAATTCATTTAAGAATTCTTAAAATATAGATAGCTTGAAAAATAATTCCAGTATTTAATAAAAATTTTTGTTACATTGCATAACAAATCTTTTATGGTAAATGAATAACATGCTATTTAACACTTTCAAAAATACACATTGAATATAAAATAAACTGAGTACATTTAAAAAAAAATTGTTTCGATAAATCTCCTTACATTTAATAAAAAAAAATTAATAATTATGATCCCAACTTTTCACTTTATTCATAAAACTTCAATATATTTAGGTGAATTCCATTTGATATAAATATTATGAATAAGGAATTTTATAAAAAATACTTTACATTAATTAATATTAAAATTTTAAAATTTATAGTTGTTTATATGCATGATTAGAAATAACATTGTTTCTTTCAATACATAGCCATTTTTCAAATTCATTCAAAAGTAAATCTTGATGAAAGATGTTAAAGTAATTGATTATATAATAAACAACATTTCTCAGAATAACTTTCAGATATTTGAAAAAATTATTTAATTTTCCTTACCAATTAAAATTTACTTTTAAGAAGATTTACATTGAATTTAACAAGACTTATTTTTCAATCCTGCTGTTTACATTGAATTTAGAAAAATGTATTGTCATTTTAAACGAACTAGGAAGATTTGGTTTATTCTTCTACACTGGGTTTACCTGATATATGACACATCTGCTTAAAAGTTTTTTGTATTAAGTATACCAAGCCCAATTAATCCTAATTCCATTTCTTGGGACAGCCTACTTTGTTTATAAAGTCTGACAATCCCTTAATGGAGCTCAGGTGTAGCTTTTTAGAATAAGGGCTGCCTAAAGTAGTAAACTGAATAAGAGCAAGGACATAACACTTATATATAATATGGTGCGAAAATTTGGTTTGTTCCTCAATGATAATTTTTTGCAAATGAGGACTAATTAAACTAATTATACATAAATGGATTCAGCATTACTACAAACACCCATGCCTAAGATGGGGTTCCTACCCATAAACTATTAAAATAAGCACTAACTATTTGGCTGCCAGTTTGATGTGAATGAATTATAAAATATATCTTCAAACTTATAATATAAATGAGCAATAAAGCTGTTTATTATATACTTACAGCAGCATTATCTGTAATTTTTAAGATAACTTTTCCATCACAATGACGATATTTTAAAGTGCATCTTACCTAAGAATAAATTGTACAATGAATGTCATGAAATATTAAACATATCGAGTAACATAATTTTATTTAAACATATTAACAATCTAAATTTATAAAGTAATCACTATATAATACTTGATATTCTTTCAAAAGTAAAAATTTGGAACAATTTATAACAATTGTTTTGGATTCATTATTTTGGAATTTTCTATTAGATAAAGAATACATACACAGAAGACACTTTAATGAATATCTAAATTATGAACTAGTGATTGATTCCTAAGAGGGTGCCATAGATGCAATAATTTTAATTCTCATTTACAAAGCAAAATTTTGAAAAATCCTTTTTATCAACTCATTTTTATGAATCTTAAATTTGTATTTTTTCATTACCCAATTCATTTTAATTTTATCATTGAGAAACTTGAATTGACATTTTACTTGGAGAATTGTAAATACTAGAAATTGTGGCTATATATATATGTACAGGAAAAACAGACTTCAAAATTAGTAACTTCATTACTGGTGTTAAAACCCTGGATTGTTTTAAGCTATTTGTGTGAAACTTCTCTTGCTTAGCTCCCATTTTGAAGTTCATGCATAAGAGTATAATCAATAGCTACAAATGCAAATACTGTAAGGTACTTTTGAAAGGAGTGACAATGTTTTGGATTATGAAGTTGACTTTTAGACACAATGCACTTGTCAATCTAGGCTTGGAATGATGCTTTAGAAAAAATGTCTAGGTCATTTGTCATGCAAGCTTTATTAAAGAAATCATCGTATCAATAAAAAGCCATGAACACTAACTTGACTTGAGTGAAAATTAGTTACTGATAGATATAAATTCAACAAAGTAAATTGAAACCTTGTTGCACATAATATTTCAATAGTTTTTTAATGTGGACACAGAAAGTGTTTGTATGTAAGATCTATTAGATAAATAAATGATTGAGAACATAATGAATGAGAACAAAAAGAGCCTTTTGATATATATATAAAGCAGCGCATTCTCACCTGCAAAGTAAACAGATAGTTTCTTTCTTACATAAAAAATAAGAAAATTTGCAAAAAATATTAGTTTGAAACAGCAAAATAAGTGATTACTTCAATAAAAAGAAAGTAAGGATTTACTAAATTAGGAATTTTATACAGTATATATGAAATAAATTTTTAATGTTTTATAATTTATAAAAAAAGAAATATTAAAAAAATAGTTTTAAGATCTAACACTTATTTTTCTAATTCAGGAATTGATTCTAAGAACACACAATCTTACGCATTTTCACAATTTCTTAAAATTGAGTACCCATTGTATATCATTTATTAAAAAAATTACAAATAAATAAGGCATATTTAATTTTATATCCAAGCACACATTTAAATGCATCAAAAAATAAAATAGTTAGTTTCAAACCAATCAGCTAATCAAGTAAAACATTGCCATTATTTAAGCAATTCAGATTAAAATAAGCAGCATATGAAATATAAGGGATTTTTCAATCCAATAATTGAAAGTCCATACTTCACAGTTGTGGAATTCTTATGCAAATTTCAAATTCATCAAAACACCTATGTGCAAAATATAAATCCAATTCACAAATTTGTGGCTTTAGAACTAATTATTGAACTTGTAATTTGGTATGTATAATGGTTTTGATAATAATGAAAAGACTTGATGAGAAAAACTTAATAAAGAAAAGTACCCAAAATGTAACACATGAAAAAATCTAAATACCAATTATGCTCAGTGTTAAATTCTTCAAATGAGATTCTTGATTTTCTGAAAATACAAGGGAAATCATTGAGATCGAAAACACTCTTAATGTCTGGCTATTATAAAGTAATGAAATGTGCTTAAAGTTGCCTGGTCATGAAAATTATAGTTCTGATGCAGTTAGGGGAAAATATTTTGCATGACATCAACATTTTAGCTTAGTTTATTTGTTCCACACTGTCACTTTCAAATTAAAAAACAAACCAACATTATACACTACTAGGACATAACTTATCACACACTTGAAATTGCCATTTTCAGAGATTCTTTTATTCATCAAAAGATTTAATGAATATGCCTAAATATAGCCATATTCCTTTAATATATTAAACAAATAACTCATAAATAATATAAGTAATAACTCATTTTAGTACATGTGACATTTAAATCTCCAATACATCATAAATAAATATTCTATAAAGTCAAATAGTTGATGAACTAGACTAACATTGAAAAGTAGAAAAGTTATTGGTTAATTTCTTCAAAACACTATGAATATATTTCTAATAAGATTTCCTTAATACTAAATTACAAACTTTTACAATATAATATATGAATAAAGCTAATTTATATCAATGATTAAAAATATTCAAATAATTTTTCAGAGGCATAACTTATGTCAGCTGTGCTTGGGAGTGACTTTGAAAATGCCCATTCCCTATCTGCACCAATTGATAGTGGTAAAAATAATCATTTAGATAATATGAAAGTGATTTTTAATTAAGGCAGTAAGATTTCACAAAAGCATTTTTATCAATACTTAAAAATCTAAAGATGAATTGTTCCAATATTTTTAACCTTAATTTCTTTTATATATTTTGTAATAATTCTTTTATTGTTTTTTGTAATAATAAGATAGAAATAATTTGAGCTCATTTTTTCTTAAAATGAATAATTCTTCAAAAGAATTTTAGCAATGAAAAAAAGTCGCCAATGGAAGGATATAAATTATTATAGTTCCAACTTATTAGTTTATTTTAAGGAATATAAAAATCATCAGATTTACGAGAGTTGAATACGAAACATTGAATATGTAGACAAAAATAAAATTAACATTAAAAAGACTGAAAAATGTATGCATCTTTACTTAAGCTTGAAACAAAATGTGAACATACAAATGTAATAAAATTAAATGCAATAAATTAATTTGTTTCCATTGTATCCTTACTTTCATTGGATCTTGAATATATAATCGTTCGGCATTTTTAGCGAATTCTTCCCAAGTAGAGCAGTATGGCATATTGTTAGAGTAATAGATATTTCCAAATTCACGATATTTTCACACCTACCTCTATTAAGCTTTATATTTATATATATATATAGTCTAATTACTTACAAAATTATCATTCAGTATAAGCATTTATTCCATGCTGTCATTTGAGGCCTAACTGTTGATGAGATGTGTTAACTTCCTTTCCGTTCCTTTCAACAACTTCCGGTTTCATCAATACAGCGCCCTCTAGCGATCGGCATCGGCATGAAGTGATGGAGTTTAGGGTATGAAATAGAGAAAGAGTAGATTTGAAGGTAGGATTGTGTTGATCGGCAAGTTTAGCTAGATTCGTTTTAGTCAGAAAATTGAATACTTAATTTAGTATCCAAAACGATCGCTTCATTAGATGATATATTGGGACTAATTTCAAGAAATCCAAAATGTCGTAAGTAATTGTATCTGCATATGATCTATTGATTTGATTACCTTGGAATAGTAGATGCTTGGGCTTGGCCATATTATTTACTGATAATTCCTCTTTTCAAGTGTTTGTTTATGATTACATGCTCCGATTTGAATTTTCTAGAAAAATTTAACCGAATTAAAAAAAATTGAATAATTAACTTCATTTGTACCTATTAGGTTGCCGTGTATGATTCACTGGAGTCACTGTCATATTGATGTGTATTTTGTTACACATTCATCCGCATACATATTTAAGTATTATTTCCGACCGAGGAGATATTGCCTAATTAGGATGTCCTATCCTCTGTTATTACAAAAATAAAAACTGTACTGTTATTTTTGAAATTATGGAGATGAATAATTTCGCTTTATTGTTTTGAGCATAAATTTTTTTTATGAGAAATACCATAAATTATATACTTTGTGCAGCTAACTTTGTCGAGTGATGTTTTTTGTCAGATATTTAATGATAGTTTTTGAAATCTTTTCTATTTTTGAAATCTATTTAATGATAGTTTTGAATTCTCTTTATATAAATTTTCATTTTCTGTGATAAATAGTATAAATAACGTTACTTTTGTTTTCTTCATTCTCAGATATATAACTTGATTAATTAAAAAAAATTTTTTTTGAAGAAAAGCAGATTATTCTAAAAAAAGAAATTTAATTCCATATGAATTCATTTATTAAAAACATCATAAATGTTGAATTTTTTTATTAAAATTGTGGTATCATAAATTAAATATTTGGATTTTTTTGTAGTTGTGATTTGATTTTTTGCATAAAATCATTTACAAGATAGGGCAGAAAATATTAAGAGAAATGTGACTATAACCAACTATTATACCTATTCTTCATACATTCTACATATTATTAATAATACATACATAACTAACATAGTGACTAATAAGTTATTACACTGAAATGTTTCATTCCTTCATTAATTTATATAATGAAATGCATTTTTGTGATGTATTTCTCTAATTTTTTTTATATTCTCCAATTAGTTATGGGGTTTGTAACTTTATTGGGTATTTATAAAATAATAACAGATTATTGAATTAATTTTGAATACGTTCTTGAAGTGTATTTTATTCAATTCTTGATCTCTTATTTTTTCTAAACCCCTGCTATTTTGTCTTATTTTACATATTTCTAGAAATATTTTTATACAATACTTAACTAATTGTGTGTATGTTTAGTCATTTAATACCTTATATACACTAAAGAATAATTATTTAGAAAAAAAAAGATGGATTTGTGTCTCAAAATATTTAGTTTGTGAAACTGGAGGACTGAGTTATTCAGAAAATTTTATAAGTTCATCATTGCTATGAATGAATAGTTTTATTATTGAAATATGAAGTTACTTTTCTTGTAATGATTATTTATTTGATTGAAAAAATAAGGGGTTTTATACGTAAATAAGATGGATTAGGAAACAATTGAGTGGAGAACATCAATAAGAAATTATACTCATTGTATCTTACATTCATTCTTTTATTACATTGTTTTTATATTAATTATTTTTAAAAAATTTAACAATTTTGTATTGATATTTTATGATTTATGCTTATAAGTTATTCTGATATAAAATATATTAAAAATTTGTGGAAGTTTCTTTTTCTCTGTGAAGATATTTTAGCTATTGAATTTATATGAAAAATTATTTCCTTTTTTATGATATTAAAAATTTATTTTACAATGTTTTTTTTATTTATTTTCTTTTAATTCTTTTGGAAATATTGTTTTTTCATTTCATTATTTAGTTACAAAATTTTTTATTGTATTAAAAGAATTCAAATATTTAAAGAATTTAGAACTTAGATAAAATAGTGAATGACGTATAATATAATGTGGCACGAGTTAGTTTTATTTTGCATTTAGTATGGTTTTTACAAGAAATTGAATATATTGCTCCATATTAGAATTTTTACCTGCATGTTGATTTACCTGCATATGGCATATTGAATTCAAATGATATATTTAGAAATATAAATTTTTTCTTTTTGTTTATGAGATTAGAGGTAAAATGTGGAAATGTAATTTAAAAATCATCATAATGTTTCAGGTTAAAAAATTCATAACTGAAGAAACGGTATCCAATTCTAATTTTAACATATGTATTATTCAGTTTATACACATACATTAAAATAATTCAGTTTATGTATTTCAGTGTTGTGTGCTATGAAATGCTTAGAAGAATAAAAATGATCAATTGTCTTAGTTAAAATTTATTATTTTTAAAAATAATTAAAATAATGGTGTTGAGATTTGATTATTGAAAGGATAATGTAAGAAAAGGTGAATCTACTTATATTTTTTTTATTATGAGAAGATACAAATCTTATTTGGGGAACAAAAGGGTATTTAAATTTATCAAAAGATAACAGATTAACCAGAAATCAGGGCTAAAGACTAAAACCTTATACCTTTCTTTTTTTCATAGTCTTTTTATTTAAATTTATAAAAAGATGGCAGATTAATTAGAAATAAGTTTATTTACTATATATTTGTTTAGTATGTTTTTCTTTTCACATTTCAATTCTTAAATTATTTTTTTATGTATTTATTTTATTGTAGTTTGCCAATATTTCTTTGTATTCAATTTTCAAATTATAGTTTAATGATCTATTTGTAAAACAATTTATTATAAATTAATAAAAACTTAGTATTTTCTAACATGTGTAATTTAAATTTTCTCTGATACGCTATGCAAGCATTACTAATCTGGTGATTGATGTGTTAAATATAACAATACCTTTAGGTATTGTTCTATATGCAAGTTAAATAAAGTTTGTGTTATCTAGTAATTAGGAATATGTAGTAATAGCACCATTAAAAAGAGATTAATATGAAGAGAATTATAATTTTATTTAATGTAGTAATACTTTTTAGAAAAGTTTGCTAGATTATTACCAGTTTTTTGTTACTTATATTTATAAAGCATCTTTTGTAAATATAGGTGTATTGGTAGATGTGGGTTATCTATTATAAGTTTAGCAATAATTCTTTGACAGTACAGTCCTGCTTATTTTGGACCTTGTGCTGTAAAATCCAACCCATTTGTAGTTTCCATATAAAGTCAGCATTTTATCATAACATATTAAATTAATTAAACTGTTTAACTTTATGAAATCTTCATAATATTGTAATGAATCGGGAAAGTATTCTGTTAACTTCCATGTAAAATTAGTATATTATTGTAGGCAATTTGTAAGATTAATGACAAAGAGTCATTAAAGATATGTGATTTTCCCTCATAAAATGTAGATTTTTCCCATATATTTATAAATTTTTGTGATTTACTAGCTCTTACAAAATAAAGAATATTTAAATAATTTTTGAAATGACAACTATTCGAAGTTTTAATCTTCAGAAACAATTGTCAAGGGAACAAATCCTGAATTTGCACATGGAATTACAAATTCTGATAACTTGTCAGTTGTTTTCAGCTCTCAGCAATAGAGATTTATCTAACAAAATTTCATCTTATTTAGCAAGCCAGACATAAAAATAAAGTAATTTGGTTAAAAAAAGAAATACATTGAAAAAAATGTTATTATATTTGGTTGCTATTATTTCTATATAAGGTTTTAAGCTATAAATGGATAAAAATATCTTGCATAGATCCTGATTTTTAATAAAATGCTGTAAGTATGGCATTAAGTTTTATTATATATCATTATACAAGCATCTATGTATGTAGTTATATATAAAATAGTATGAAATGTTATGTACAATTTTTTCCAATTTGCAAATGGAACTTACAATTACAAATTATTGTATTTTAAA
The DNA here is from genome assembly GCA_037975125.1 of Latrodectus hesperus. Taxonomy (NCBI): domain Eukaryota; kingdom Metazoa; phylum Arthropoda; class Arachnida; order Araneae; family Theridiidae; genus Latrodectus; species Latrodectus hesperus. Next base: position 63,501,981 of record CM075861.1, read on the forward strand.
TACCTTTTACTTAATTTTTTATGTGTTAATGATTGTTTCTTCCCACAAATATTTAATATAGTTATGTCTACATGACTTGAAAATATTACAAAAACTTAAAATTTATAAAAAAAAATGTTAAGTCATTAGAAATTATAGCTGAAACATACTTGAAAGGGGTTTAAATAAATACATGATTTATGAAACACCTGGAGTTTTTCTTTATGCCAATGCATTAGCTTTCTGAAGGAATCTTTGTTGTCTGGCAATAAGACTTGGCTTTTTACCAGACAAATTTTCTGGTTATTGCTCTGTAGTAAAATTTTTATTGTATTAAATTTTATGTATTCACTTGTCTTAAAAACTTAAGTTCTATTATAAAAAAAAAAGTCAGTAAAGAATACTGAGAAAAATCTAAGCAGTTACATTTAACTCTTTGTTTTCTGATTGGAACATTTGTTTTTAAATTATGTTTGTGAATTTTAAGAATATTTTAAACTCTCAATAAAAAAATTATTTCTCGTATTTTTTTAAAAATAAATTTTAGATTAGTTTTGAAGTATTTCAAGTTTGAATGTAAATAGTTTTTTTTTATATAAAATTCTCTATTAGAATTTCAGGATGCTATTTAAATGATTTCTTGAGAGTTAAAACATGGAACTGATATCAATTAGAAAACTTCTGACACATTTTGATTTTCTTCATTTGAGAAGACAATGCTATCATGTTAATATATTTATTTTTCTATTCATTTGATCATCCTATTTGTCTTAAAATATTTTATGCTGATTAAAAAGTTTTTTATTCAGAATTTATTTTTGTTTGTTTAACCTTAAGAACTTGTTTTTACAACATAGTCCCTTTTTTCGTTTTCCCAAATAGGAATAATTAACTTATAATATGTGTCTGTGCACTTAAAATTTTAAGTGATATTTTTATAACAGGCTTTTTTGAATCCTTTTAAGTTTTATTTATAAAAATAAATAAGTATTCTGATTAAAATTATTTACTGGTGAATTTTATAAATATTCAAGTCTGAATGCAATTAATTAAAAACTTATATATATATATATATAAATTTGAATATCAAAATTATGAACTATGTCGAGATTTAAATGTTTATACCAAATAATAGTTTATTTGTTTCTGTTTAGTTTTTATTGAGGTTTCTGAGACTAAAATTTGGCGAATTTAATTTTAGAAATTTTTCACCTTTTTTTTGCTCATACTTCTACAGTGCACCGATGATTTTTTTTATAATACCAATGCTATTATGTTAGAAATATTTTCAAGAAAATATAATTTTTACTATATAATGTTAAAAAAATTCTCATTCATTTTTCTGAGTATAAATAATTTCAGAAAACTTAGATTTTACTATATAAATATTATGTGACCAATTTTAACATGTTTATGAAATCTGAACTTTTATTCATAGATATGAATGCATATTAATGGCATCTTTAAAAGAAAGATTTTAAGATGTATTTTTGGATGAATAAAAAAGCGTAAGAAAAAAGATTTGGGGTTGAGAAAATCAAGTTTAGAACTTGATTGCTATTTTAATGAACCTGACATTAAATTCATAACCTGCAAAAAATAAGCTCGCCATATTGTTAAATAGACGAGCTTACCGCAAAAGTAATGCCTGACCACCAGGCGCAATAAACAGACCGAATCTAAGATGGATAGATGACTTAAAAAAAAAAAAAACTGGAGAACTATAACAACTAGAAGATTGGCGTAAAAGGAAGCTTGAGAAGGCCAGGGCCATCCTGGGCTGTCGTTCCATTAAAGAAGGCAGCAAATCATTTCAGTGATTAAAAATTAAAAACTCAAATTTTAAATAAAATGTTTCAAATTATTGTTTTGATTTTGCGGATTAATTTTGTATTTAGAATTACTAAAATTTTATTTACTATAAATTAAATTACGATGATTGGGAAAATATCACGCAACTGTCTTTTCGGTGGATATCACTGTATTATTGCTTTTTCTGCATTAACAATAGCTTTGCAGAGAAGCATGCTATTTAAAAATATCACTAATAATAAAGCCAGCCAAAATCATCTTGTTTATATTTCTATCAATAAGTTCCTCATGAAATAATACGTGATGTTAATGGATAATTTGAACGTTTATAAGAATATTAATATGTTTTTTTTTCTTTTTTAATTTAGCGTAATTTCGGTCTTTATTGTAAAATAAAGCGCTATTATGTTATTTAAAACACTTGATGAGTCAAGGAAACTTAGAATAAGTCAAACATTCACAACATGAAGTCATTTTTTAACAATTAGCTTGTTTTTTCCACGTATCAGTATATGATTCACCATAATTCATAGAATTTTTTTTAATAAAAACCTTTTTTAAAAATAATATTAAATTTTTCAATTAATTTTAAGCTGATATAAAAGAAACTGATTTTTTCAGTGATAGCTTTTGAATAACATTAAATCCAGGTTTAAATGTTCTTTCTTTTGCATGAAATAAAATGGTGATTCGTAATGTCATTTTGAAAGAATATGAAATGAAAACGTTATTTATAAAAGAAATAATTTAATACAATTTTGAATTCCTGCAAAATGATGTTATATCTTAAATTTTTAAGCTTCATTTAAATAAATTTTATTCTGAGCTTCTAGTAGATAGAGAAGATATATAGTATGCATATTATATATTTTTTCATTCAAACTGCGTAAATTTAGCATGTTAATTAAGGTCTCAAAATTATTATCTAAATTTTGAATTGAGGTATTTAGATTATACCATTTTTTTTAATCTAACTTTGCAAATTTATTTTTATAATAGAAAATTTCACCTGATATTTAATTTTATTACATTGCGGAATTTTAAATAAATTAATCATTCAGGAATTCTAATACGTTTGAATTTTTATGCGAAATGTATCACCATTTTATCTCGAAAACAATAAATTTTATTTTCTTATCGGATGTTATTATTAAGTAGTCTCATTTTCATATACTACAAGAATCGAAGACTTATTGTGGTATAGAGAAATAGGAAAGTAATTTGCGAAAAAAATAGAAGCTATTTATCTCGTAAGCAATATGCCCTGTTCGGGGTATAATTGAAACTTTCTGTTAAAGCTTATTTTTCACCTATTTGTTACAGTGTCTATTCAGCGTTTACTTAAGAAAGTTGCGAAATGTTAAACATTCGACTTTTTTTAGTAAAATAGAACAATGAAACCAATAATATTTTCTTTCGTTTTCATTAACAGCCAGGAAATCCAAAAACATAAGAGGCTTTGGAAAAGCCTCTTCCAAGTTGAAATTCAAGCTGCTCAAGATTTAAAAAAAAATGTAATTTATGTTAAAAAGTCTATTTTTGATGTTCTTTGGAATTTCTTGTAGAAAAATAATGCAATAGGGAGGGAGGAAAGGGAAGTTTCGAAGTACGAAGTCTATTGAATAAAATGGATTTTTTGGTTTCATGTGGAATGAAAATCATTTAATCAGTAATAAGCATAGTCTAATTAAATTTTTTCTAAAATAAGAAAACCTGTTGTCTTAACGAACGGAAAAGAGTTTTGTTTTAATGTTTGGAAATTGTGGTATATTCACTGGGCATCTGGTTGGTTTGTTTGTCGCTCAACGGTCATTTTTTGCACACGAGGGCTAATTAGACCGGCGCCTACGGTTTAAAGTGGATTCCGAACCATTACAAACATCCATACCCAAGGTGGGATTCGAACCCACGAACTGTTGAACCGAAGGCAAGAGCGCTAACCATTCGGCTGCCAGCTCGGCCACTGGGTATCTGGAGTGAGCAATGAATTATTGTATATGAATGATATCCAACTGTAAAGAGGAATTTTTTTAGAAGCTGAAACTGTGTGGGAAAAGTGTTTCCTTTATTGGTTAAATTAAAAAATTTTGATGTTAAATAGTGGCTGCGAGAGAGAGAATATGTTCGTCATGCCAACAGAATGAGTAATTACTATGAAGTATGTGATATTCACAGTATATAGCATTGTGAAAGGAAATCTCTTGAGATTTTTTGATGCCAATCGATGCACAATTTATGTAGAAATATGATAAACAATTCGGATGGTCTGAAGTGAAAATTAATCATTGATTTGTACTAAAATTATATATTGGATCAACTTTTGTTAAAAGATACTAACTATGTATATTACAAAATGAAGAAAATTTTGTCTTGATGTTATAAAATTTTTATGTTTTTAAATGATGGTATATATATATATATATATATATATATATATATATATATATATATATATATATATATATATATATATGTGTGTGTGTGTATATATATGTCTATATAGGATTTATTCGATACCATGTTTATTGGAAAATAATATTGAATACCATATTATTTAAGGAGTTATTTTCCCCTTTTAAGCTTAAATAAAATTCTCTTTGTATTCATTGCTTATTATCATATATTATTTTCCCTCGATGATAGAATCACAGAAATTCTATTAGAGCTTTTTTTTATTAGATTTTATTGACAATCTTTTTAATTTACTCTTACTTTTTATGAACACTCTCATACACATGTATATATCGGTTGTAAACCGGATTTAAAGCGCCTTTGAGTGAATTTTGAGAGGGAGACATGTAGGTCTCGCTTCCGTTTTGACGGGATGTCGGTTTCCATACCAGAAATAAGAGTTCGCTCTTATCGTTGCACAAATATACATTTAGAAGTATTGCATTTCGCGCCGTCAACCAGTTGCGAGGCAGTTAACTACTCTGGTCGGCGCATTTATTTGTAGCATTTTAATGAGGGGAACGAACGCATCATGCTTATTTGATTTATCATGACGCATTTCTCTACGGTTTGGGGTTTTCCTGACATTTTTTTTATTCAAATAATACATTCGTCTGCGCTATGTAGAGTCTTAATTTTATAAATAATGTTTTTATTATTGATACACACTTTTAAACTTATTAATGTATTGTTAAGTATCTTTGAATTTAAGAGAAATTTTAGGAAAAATTAGGGGAAGAAAGGAATATAATTAATTTAACTATTTTATATCACAGTTATATTTAATCTTCACAAAGAAACGGCGTAATTCTGTTGACACTCCTAAGCATATAATGAGTTACATTCTTTTTTATTTTCATATTTTTCACACCTTGTTGCCTAAACCAAATATTTAATATGTTCTTTCTTTTATAATCTTTTCTGAATAAGAATGATGCTTTTTTATTAAAAAAATGTTACGTTCTATTAACAGATAAAAATACATTAATATTTTCCCTCTGGTATAGTTTATGCATAAATAAAATGCTTAAAATGTGATCTTACGCGCTTAAAATCGTTCTTATTTTTTTGTGCGTACAGTTTGACAAAATGTAATAAATCCTGTTCAGAAGTTAAAGGTCTCTACCATTTAAGTGGCCTTATGATAATGGAATGAAATATTCTTAAGACGAGAAAAAGTTGAACTCTCTAGTAAAGGGAGAATGTAGAACATTTATAGAATTGTTTATATTACTCTTTTCCCTAAGGCTATTAAGATAAGATCTGTGTGATAATATATCATAAAATTCCATATTAGTATGCCATTCTTTCTCGCCTGTTTTCATTTTCTGACGTTCATTATTGGTAATAAGAAGAAAAAAAGGCGTGGCCTTTCACTTTCATAACTTGCGCAGAAAAAAGAAAAAGGAATGCACAAACATTTAAGTATTCACTCATTTCTAAATAATGTATTGTACTCATTCATGTTTAATTAAGATCAAAAGAATTTGCTTAACCATTTTATTTAAACTTCAAGTTTGTCTGTAGTAATTCAGTGAATTGCTGCGCTAAATATAACTCCTGTTATGATAAGTATTATCTACTCGTATCGGTATTTTCCATAATTAGACGAAAAATAGTGCCATAGATATTCTTTTTACCTCTATGCATTGAAAGTTCTATGAGAAAATACATATAAGTCTCTCTATGCTGTTTTTAAAATATTCCTTCCCATGCATGGGTATCTATTTTTCATATATTGAGGAATCGTACTGAAACGCGTTGACTTCGAATCAAGATCACGTAATGTCTAGTGTGAAATGGAAATTGTTTTACTGGTTTATGCCAGAATTCGATCGTGACACATTGTTGCTTATATGTACAATATATAAATAGCGTTGATAGAGTTTAAAGAGCATTAAAATCTTGAAGTTCAAAAATTTTATGCTGGGTTTAAATAAAGACCACAAGGGAAGTCAAATACTTGAAAATAAGCATTCCATTCGATGCTGCTGCCACGTCGTATAACGTGAATTTTATTTGTCCAATCACAGCGTATCTTAAATAGGAAAATTCTCATATCACTAATACTTCAAGTATATTTACATTCTTAATGTGATACAGGGTAGTCTACACGACTACCATTGTTGCATTTTTCCTCTCGTTACAGAAGAGACAACGCTTTCAGCTGTTCGACAAACATTGGAATATAGCACCATACCTTTTTTTAGTGAATTTCTTTCTTGTCTTGATTAACAAATGCACGTTTGGGACCAACGAGAAAAATAAATGACTTTACATTTATCATCATTATACAAACTGTATTCTATCTCCGAATTCTGAATAATATCTTTCAACAATTGTGTAATCCCATGTTGTCCATAGTTCCTACCTTACTTGAAGTTGTGGGTTTTTGACAGCCAGTTTTGCAAATTTGTCATCTTAATTTGGAGAATATTTTATTAAGCGTTGCCAAAAGACTTGCTAGGTCACTCTCTCTGTTCACAGATATTATTATTAATGAACTTTCATGTAGTTAAAGCATTGTAGAATTGACGTAATCATGTTTGTTATTCTAGCTCAGTTCGATTTGAATGCAATTCTAATGCATCCTCTCCCCAGTAGTGGCAAATTTTGATTCAATTCAGTATATCATTTATCCCAAATCACATACAAATTTAATCTGGTTTTTCTTTCATTGCATTTTACGTAATCTTATATTTTTTAGTAAAATTAGTAAGTAAGTAAAAGTAGAATAAGTAAAATTCTTGTATTTAATTTCCTATTTGTGTACAGTTTTAATAAATTATGTTTACTTATAAAATCACCATTAATTCCTAGAAATCATCATTGAAGGAATATTATAATTCATGTTTCTCTCTCATTTTTTTTAAATTATACCTAATTTCTCAGACATTATTACTTATCTGTTTTTCTGCATATGTGCTTATTATATAACTCATATTTCATATCCCTGTTTGCATGCGTAAATATAAAATGATTGTTAATTTAAGAATATTAAAATAATTATTAAAGTAACAAACTCGTTTTTGAAAAAGTGGGATTTATTTCCATGTTCATTGCAAAAAGTTAAATATTATTTTCTCCTTTGAAAATATTTAACGCCATTTTTTAACGCTGTCTTTTCGCAGGTAAATTAATTCGAATGTTGCATGTTTATTTAATTATTATAGTTATCATTTTTATATTTTGGGGCAAAAAAAATTTGTTTCTTTTTTATTTTGAAAATATATTGCTATAATATTCTGTTTAATGGATGTCAAATATCAATGAATTGTTAATACATCCCACATGCTATAAACAATCGCTTACGACTTGTTAATTTGTTTTAATTAACCATACATTTCTCCTTGGCCTAGAAAGTTGGAGGTAATATTTCAATTATTGCTATAAAAGTATTTTTGTGTAGTGAAACAAGTTTTAACGCATCTTTTTCCCGAGGGAACATAGTAATTTTTTTGAAAGCTCTATCTGTTCTACTTCTGTAATGAGATTGTCATAGATAAGGAATCGAGACTAAAAGGAAAGTATTCTATCTTGATGATAATCAGTCTTGTGTGGTCTTCAATTTATTTATTCTTGTTCAAAAATATTTTCGTTTCCATTGAAGGGTAAAATTGTTATAATAAGCTTCTTTTCATGCGATTTAAACAATGTTCTGGTTAAAAATATGCACGACTTCTAATTACGCGTAATGAAAGTTAATTATGCAATTTTCAGACGATTTATTCTCTATGATTATAGGAATTCTTAAAAAAGAAAAAGACTTCTTCATTTAAACATACTTTTTGAGATTAATAATAATTCGACCATGCTATCAAATAGTACAATATTTCAATTTTTCATTATTAATGACTATTATGAAATTTTCTCATTAAATGCATTAAAAAATGAAAGTGCTGTATTCAGTTATTGTCATTGATTGTAAATGAAATCTTAACACAACCGTCAGAAGTCGGGTGATACTTTCAAAATTAAGAATTTTCGAGGGGCCGTGGTAGCCTTGTGGTTAGGGCATAGGTCTTCTATCTGAAAGGACAGTGTTCTATTCTTAATGTCGCCAATGACCCACCAAATACCTGCGATATGCATGCTTCTTAAATTTGTGGAATCGAAAGTCTTATGATCGATCGTTAAGCAGTTGCCATGAGTGTAATTATCTGGAGCAAATTGCCCCCCTTCTTCAGATCATTGTCAAAATTGAGGCAGTGGATCCTCTGGTGGTGCCATCTATCGGAGGAGCTTAGAGCAAAGTCGTACTTTCACCTTCGTGATGCTATGGTGATACGAAAGACGCGCCCTACTCACTTAAATTCTTATAGCCAGTATTTATGATTGAGCTGATGATGTTAAATGCAAATAATTCAGGGAGAGGGGGCAAATGTTATGTAAATAAAATGTTGAGCTGTATTTTCAGCTAAAAATAAAATTTCTTGTAGGCCGCTATATTTTTTAATTTGACTGGAATTCATAGTTTTTGCGTTTTACCTGTATATATTATTTTGTATACACATGTAAAAAACATATTATACCTATTTTATATGCATATAAAGTTATAATATTTTACATGGATATGTATATATTTACTTATGAAAAATCCTATAAATTTTGTATACTTAATTTAACAAATTTATTGAATTAATACAAAAAAAAGAATCGGTTTTATATATTTAATAAAATATCTTTTCTTGATGTGGTAGTGGGTGATATGTGATTTTTTATTATTTTTTTATATTCTTAGTTATTTAATTGTTTTTTTTTTTAACTATGCTACATTATGGGTTTTGAAAGATTTAAAATTAGTAAAAATTGCCGGTTTTAATCCGTCACGAAATAATTTAACCATTTAAAAAAATATGGCCTATGGAAAATTACTTGCACGTTATTTAAATTTTAATGCTACGTTACGTATTGTAAAATAATTGTGAATCATTGTTTAAAAAAATTCCATATTACCTTAAGTTTCTTTAAAATTACATAAGTAACTATAAGTAAAATTATTTCTGAAAAATATTTATATTTTCCGTTCTGTTATTCATTGTTTAAATTTTCGGATGAGTTTTCATGTATATAGTATGTTAGTATGTTTGCTGTATATATTTGTTTCGTTTTTCTTCTGCAAATCTAAATTCATGATGGTAAAAAGAACAAATATTTCTAATAAAAGACGATCATAGTAAAGTGCCATCTTATTTTTTCCAGCAAAAAAATGGAAATATGAACATTGTACTTTAAGTGTAAAAGAAAGTGCCAAATAAACTGCTACCAAGAAGTTGTAAATCTTCTGAGCGGCGATTGTGTTCGATTCGCAAACTTGAGCAATTGCCAACGAGCGAAACTCCATTTTCAACGCTCCGATGCTTTTAAACTCACATCCAGACTTATGAAACAAAAGAATAGGACGACGCCCCCTAGTCTTGTTTGAGTGTCCCCTCCCCCATATTCCATCCATCCGTTCATTTTAATCCGCCCCCTACAACGAAAAGTGTTTCGATTCTCCGTTCCCAGGACCATTGCGCAGCTTTTCTCTGACCACCATGCCCTACATCGACATAACTCTGTGTCATCGTTCTGGCCGCCACTTTCACTTTCCAAACGACATGGACGGTACTTGGGTGTTCTAAACTGTTTCATCATGTTTTGCTGCGTTTCTGTATTGAGTGGCAGCTGCGTCACTGGTCGATCAGCCTCTAGTAATGCGAGGTCCAGGTAAATAAAAACTTTTGTTTTTGTTTTTGCGCGAAAGTAATTCATGGGTGGGGTGAAAGTCGTTTGCTTGCGACAGTGTTGTTGATCTTGCCAGCGGGAAAACACATGATGCATTCAAGGTTTTCTATTTCAGTGAGGTATAAAATTAGTACGTTTCTCGTCAAAAAATAGGATTTCTTATGTAAATTATCTTCTGCTATTTTGTAAATGTTTCTACAAATGCGTTTCGCTAAAAATCGCTTATAAGATGTAAAATTTTTAATTGAAATGCTTGTAAATATTAAATAGACACTTTTCCGTTTAAACTTTTTGAGGAGAGACTTTCTTGTAAATTAAATGTAAACTTTTGTGAAAGTGATTTTGGAATAATTGAGGGATAAAAATATGATTTTATTAGGAGACCTAAAACTTGTTCGTTGAAGAGAACAATTACGGGAAAATTTTTTTGCAAAATTAAATGCAATTTCCACTTAGATTTTTTGGATGTAACTTTTTTATATGATAGTATATTTTTAAAATAGTCTTGCATTTCAATTTAAAATGTGTACTTTGTAGTACTATATATTGTGTATGTCATTTATATGTATATAATCAAGTATTCACACAACTCAAAATGGTTTTCATTTGGTCTATGTTTAATACTTCAATTGTAACATTTGTAAATTTCCATTTTCAATGTTAAATAATAATGTATTCAAAAAAGTAAATTTTGAAACAACTTTTTTATTTTGATTTGAAATTTAGTTGGAAATAGCGATGATTACTTGAAATAACATTAAGATCAAGCACTTATGTCGATATTTAGAAAATCAGTGTTCAGTAATTAATAAAAGATTTGGTCCAATGAAAATTGGAAACTGTATCATTTTATATAAAATCTTACCTTTAAGAATGTTTTTAATACATATTTTGCGTAATGAATGTAAATTTTTTTACGCAGTTATAAAGTATATTTTTCATGCGAAATTTTTTTTTAAAATTAATTTTAAATAGGTAACATTGTATAAAAAGTGAGATGCAATTTTCTTAAATTTATTATTTTCATTAAAAAACATTTCCAGGCTAAAATATTTTAGTAGGTGTTTGTTCTGACTAAAGAACCAGCTGATAGATGTAAGAAGGTTCGAAATAATATAAAATTCATTGGGATATTAAAAACTAAAACGATTTTAATTTTGAAGACATATTGAATACTTTGCCAAACAATTGTATGTAAAAAGTTAGTCAAAATTTATTTAGAACTAATGAAAACAATATTCGTAGGTAATCATAAATTAATAAGCACAATTTTTTTCTGAGCAACAACTGTAAACGATAAAAAACAAAGCAAGAGATTTGTTCTATAAAAGGTGACAAACAATATTTCTTTATTGTTCTTAATATTTTAACTTATTGAATATTATATAATATAAATTAACTTATAATAATATAAAAACATATATAAATTAACTTATTGAAAAAATTGATAATTTAAATTAATATAATTTTTATTAATTATTCAACGGTAACTCTTGATTCAAAGATATATTACAGAAGCACAAAAGAAACAAATACTTTGTATGCATATGATTACGACAAAATTATAAATTTTTGTCTTCCAGAAATGGACGTTTATACATTATCAAAGACAAATAGTCCTAAAGACTGAACAGTTGAATTGAATTTTATGTTAAATTTGCGTGCGTCGCACGTCAGCAGTTTTTTTTTTTGAAATTCCTCTAGATATTATAAATTGCATCATATCGTGGAATATATAAAATTTGTTGAATGTAGAGTATATAACAACGAAGAAGGTTGTTCTTTAAATGCATTGGTTTCACTATTTCATCAAATTTTTTTATGAAAATAGTTAGCATTTTGTTTCCTAAAAAGTGAAAGAAGTCTTTTTTTAATTAGTTTGTACTTTTTCCAAATAACCAAATACTATATCGCTTTTAAGAAAGCAGTGTGAAGAATTATTTTATCTTCAGAACACTTAATTTTTTTCGTCTATTCGAGATTATTTCATTGCTTTTATACATACATATTCAGTGTTGGCGCAGTCAAAGTAGTTGTAATTAATTTTCATTTTGACACTTTAACATAGAATGCTTTTAGTCACAGATACTTCAGAATATAAATATATTTTTAGTTAAAATAAGCTGTTATTTAATGAGAATTATTTTAATTCTAATTGATTAATTTTTAATAAATATTTATAATAGCATTTTGGTTACTAATGTGATTAAATTTTTGCGCTCTCCATTAACATTTGGATTCTCAAGACTATCGCTATAAATTCACGATTAAAAGAATATATCGTCATTTTATTTATTAACATTAAATGTAGAATGAATACAAGAAAATCATAATCATTCATACGTATCTGCTACTTGTTGTTTAAAAAAAGTACATATTTTATAACAACAAATTACAAAACAAATACAAACCAGTTTTTAAAATAGTATGGTGAAAGAATTTTCGTTGGGAGAAAGTATTTATGATATTTTTTTTTTTTGATTTCCCATTGATAGATCCGTCATGGTTTCGTAGCCTTGACGTTTTACGCGTTACATTTGATACTTAATGAAGTAACGTTTGTTCTTTCCGCCATTTGATTAAACCAAAAATTTAAAATCTTAGTAAGCTTAACATCTTCGACAATATGTAAACTTATTTCCATATTAATTAGATATAGTGATAGTCAATAATAATAAAATATTTGGGCCATGAGGGAAAAGTGTTTTAGCACTTTTTTGTAGTCATTCCATATACGTCTTCCGAGAGACCCATTCATTGATAGTTTGCCATATTCACGTATCGCATGGAAAGAAATTAGAAAGTCCTGTCTCAATTGTATACGTGGAAATTTAGAAATACTTGTCCGCAACTCTAACCTTCTTCTTAGAGTTGGGTTTGTATGTCATTGGACATCTCTGCTTTTATCAGCATTTTGTACCATTAACTCCAAATCCAATGTTTCCTAGTTCCAGTTACTCGGGTCACCCACTTTATTAATAAAGTTCGATAACCCTTTAATGGAGTCTAGGTGTAACTCTCTAGTATGAATAATGCCTAAAGAAGTTAATCTAGGGAGGGCAAGAGCCTCGCATTCGTAAATGATATGCTTGGCCGTTTCCTCTTGCGTATGACATTTCTTGCAGATAGGGTCTTGCTGAAACAGTCCCATTTAATGGAGGTGTTTTCTGAAATAGTAGTGCCCAGTTATGAAGCCTACAATTAAACGTATCTTCTGCCTAGAGCATCTAAGAATTTCAGAGGCAATCCTCGCTGATGATCCACAGATCATACTTTTAGCGTGGGTTTGATCGGGAGTGTTGAGCCAAGCTTCATACATCTTCCGTTTTTCCCATCTAAGAACATTGATTTTTGCGGTCTTCAAATTGAACCCACAAAAAGGTTCAACTCTGACGTTACCATATCCTTAACTCGGTGTCAGATATCTATCTTCAGGCTATCAAAAGTTGCTAAGATAGAACTTTGAACTGTCCATTTCTTATAAAAAATGTAACTTTTGCACTGTAAGAAAGCAGCAATTACAGGCATTTTATGTTCGTCTCCCCAATTGATAAGAAATCCTTTTGTATCAGGTAAAATGTTGACATTTTTCATTTTGTTACTATAATTACCCATTTTACAAAAGACAGCTGTCACGGGATTTTCGTATTCAGTTATTGGAAAGTTTAATTCTATGAGTCATGCTCTATGTTTCTTCTTAGGTGGGTGGCTTATCATTTTAAGAATGTGTAACTGTATCACTGATTTCTTGACATATTATTGCTATATTTAAAATAGAAATCACTATAACTAACATTGTTTAAAGCGCTTACATTTGATTTCCTTCCTATTATTGTTAAAAGCATTGTATTTTTGTTAAAAGCTTACTTTACCTCAATTTTGTAATCTGCTGAAACATCTTTTCGTTGAGCTGATTTTAAACTTCCTTTATTTACATTTGTCTATTGGAATCTTTTGCGCATTGAAACGTTAGATGTTGCAATCCTAAATCGCTTCTGTACTTAATCCCTATAGATCATTCATTCATAACAAAGGATTAGTAAAACGTCTAAGTAGATCAAAGGAGGTTTTATCTTGATACAATAGACACACATTTTTACGAACTCGTAAAGACCGATAAAGCTGTTCGTGACAAAAAAATCGTTAAGTAAAATAAAATATTAGATTATAAAGATCTAATTTTTTTTTTACCAAACTACTTTTTCATTAAATAAAATACTATTAGAAAGAATTATTTAGAATGTACTATAAGTAGCATATGCAAATAAGATACATACCGAAAAATACGTTCTTTCATTTTATTGATTGTACTTCACACAATTTTCTAAAGCTCAAACCACCTGACTTCAAAATTTTGAAGCCAACCGCTTGATGCGTTGAAATCTGTCATGTATAATAACATTACCATTAATAGGAATATTCATTACCCTATATTTTCTCAGCCAAGAAATTAAAGTTTTTTTCCAGTTTAGGTTTTGCTTCTCTACAATATTTTCGAGAAAGAGCTAATTCCATATTTTTTGGGAGGTAGGTTACTGTTTCCTTTCGTCGATGGTGTTTACTTTTCAGATTTTTTCTCCGGGTTTTTAAAATTGTAAAGAGGCTGTTCTTTAAATTTTTTTGGCATATTTTTTCGTCTCTCGACAAACGAAACTTCGTAAATTGAGTTGTTCGGATAAAACAAAACGAACTACACTTCTGTAGAGGAGTACAAGAGAGCGCAAACTTTTAAAGAATTTTTCCCTTGCGTACAAGAGGAGGAGAAATTTTGTTCCCTTTATGTCCTTACGTACTGGAATCGCCTCTGTTTTTTTTATGCTGAATTCGACATTACAGTTCTTTCCTATCAAACGTTTGCTATCCATGTGTCTTTGACTACTGTTCCCACAATGGTTAGAGTGCTTGCTCGTGTCCCTTTGTTGTTTAAGAATGATTTAAATTCTCCGGCGTTATATAAAAAATATAAGAAACGGGAGAAAAAAAATCCGTTTGTCAGAAACGAAAGTTCTAAATAACGAGATTTTTCAAAATTTCAGTTCGTAAATAGTAATTAGAATTTTCATTGTGTCTGTAATGTCAGGGTAGGGATTGGTCACTAGTTCATAAAAATGTGAGTGTTCATAAATTAGAGGTTCGTAAAAACTAGCGCCTATTGTATTTATAAAAATGTATTGATTTATTTGTTCATTATAATAAATTAATACTCTATGAACGAAAAACGGATTAAGGAGTTTAAAAAAGAAATTTTTAGGAGTTAATTATTCTAATGCTATAATTTTTGGTACTCTTCTGCAATATTGGAAAAGAATTAGATATTGCCTGATCTTCAGTATTACAAGAAATTTCAAAGCGTAAAAATAATCGCTAAAATATTTACCAATGGGATGGAAATGAAAAAGTGCTATTAAAATTCAGGTATGTGAAGTACTTGAAATTTTTAATGTAAATTGAATAATAAGAAATGAAAAGATTTTTAAATTTTGACTGTCGAATAAATGTCAACATAGGCATCTAAAATTTCAGATTTAATTTTTAAATTCTTGTTGCATTAACTTTGCAAAACATTATTCTGAGAAAAAAGTGGCGATTTCATGAAAACAATTTTAGCAAAACTCTTGGTGGTCCTGACAAAAACAATATATCCAGCCTTTTTTCATGATTTTTTTAAAACATACAATTTTTGTGCAAAGAATGTATGCATTTTTCAACGAATAATGTACTTAGTTTTATTGATTTTGATTGATTATGTATCAATGTAGTTATATGTAACTTATAATACTATTATATTGTTATGCAATTCAAGCTCAACATAATAACGTTGAGAAGGCAAATACGTTTGGGTTTCGTTTACTGTAAAAGAAAAATAATTAAATGTTGTATATAATTTGAAACGATACTTTTAACTTGTAATCCATATTTATTCTTTTTATTCCTTAGACCAGCTATTTCTCAATTATTATGCTAAAATTATGTCTAACCCTCATCATCCATTCCATTCCATTACTATTCCTGCACTTATGAGAGTGTATAATGCTCGTTCATACAGCATCCCACCTGTTCTCACTCAAACAAAATTCTAATCTTATCATTATCTGACCTATGTAATGTCCGTTTCCACAAAACAGACATTTTATCACATCCACCTTGGTATGATTCACAGATTAAAGTCATCAATCATTTTGCTGGTCATAGAAAATCGGATACAACTGCAACTGTTTACCAGCAGCTTTTTCCATCACATCGTTGTCAGTATACCACACCAGTTTTCACTGATGGACCAAAATCTCCTGGACAAGTAGGCTGTGCTATAGTTACTGAAAACAAAACTCTTAGCTACAGCCTCCATTTCTCCTGTACCATCTTCTCTGCTGAGGCAAAAGTTATTTATCAAGCTCTTCAGCAGATTAAAACAAGTGATACTTTTAAATGTTATGTGTTCACTGACAGTATGAGTGTTTTGGAAACTTTGTGGAGCAGTTGTTTTGATTGAATTTACCGGGCATTAGCTTCCCTTTTTGGCAAAGGATAAGATATTATTTTCTGTTGGATCCCAAGTTATGTAAGTCTCGATGGCGATTAAAGGGCTGAGACGGCTGCTAAATCTGCATTCGGGCCCGTCTCTGCCATCAATGCCATTGTCTGATGTGAGAAACTGTATTAAATAGCTAATTTATTCTCTTTCCCAAGAGTCATGGAACATGCAGGTCAATCCACTTTATTAACAGTTTTACCTGTACGAAGTGCTGATGTGAGATAAACTCGCCTACATATCAGACACACACGTTTCACTCACGGACATGTTTTTGAGTAAACGAAACCCTTGGTATGAAACGTGTGATGAACAATTTATTGTTTTTCATATTTTAATTTCATGTTCATATTTAACCACTATCCTTTACTCTTTTTTTTAATTGTGATATTTTAACTTTATCTGATTTGTTGGGGTGAGACTTTGTTGGCAGAAACTTATTTGCCTTCTTAAGAGTAATAGGTTTCTTACATTTTATTTAATTTATTTAAATTTTGTAATTATTTATGTATTGATTTTTTTCTGTTATTTTTTATGTGCTTAGATTTTAATTATATTATGTACAAAAATTTTTTTTAACGTGTTAATGTTGCTTGGGTTTTGAAAATTCTTATATTGTATCTTAGCTTTGGTGCAGTTTGCTGGACCTTGGGCCACAAAACTATTTCTCAACTATCTTTCTTATTCCATACTTTTATTTTCAATTTGCTTTTATTTTATTTCTGTCGGCAAATTAAATTATATTTTAAAATTTTTATATAATTAAGGGAAAGGAAAAGAAAAAATTGAATACTATAATTTGAAGAAATTGGACGAACTTTTTTAATTCAATTCTACATTTATTATGTTCGTGTGTTCGATTTTCATCTCGAGTTTAGATGTTTGTAATTAAAAATCTATTTTAAACTGACGTTTCCAATGTATTAACCCTCGCGTACAAGAAATGGATATTGAATGACAAAGCAAACTATATTAATTATTTTTATTCTTTTTCAATTTGTTTTTATTCTGTATTCGTAGGATGTTTTCAATAAATATTCCGAATTAACAAATTATTTGATGTTATATTCTGTCCACAAGAAAAAATGACTTATATGCATTTATATCATTTTCTTAATTGCAATTACTAACATGAATTATGTAATCAAACAAATTTTTACAAAATGCATTGTTTAATTTTACATTTCACTTAAGCAAAATATTTTTTTTAATTCGGAAAAGCAAATCTTCGTCATTTTTTCTCTGAGCGGTCCTTGTTATATTTCAAGTCTAATTTTAAAGCTATCGTTTTTTGTCGTTTTGATTATCATTTATTTATGTTGACGCTTTATTCTGTTGATATATCCATTAAAGATTTAATATACATGGACATAAAATTTTTAAAACTATATTAACTTTGATTTCATTAAAATAATTTCCATTTTATTAAAATAATGAAATAGTTATTCTATCACAATATACTTTGATAATAGAATATTTTCTGATTTCTTTTTAAACTTATTGATATTATTTGGCACTTATACTTTGTTTATTAAACAGCGCGGAAAAATCTAGATTTATAAATTCTAATAATGAATAAAAATGTCATTAATAATTCTACAAATTATTATGCAGGGATGTGTGATGATATAAGAATTTGTGACGTAGAGGAATTTTATGAATAAAATATTTCTATCTCTCAGTATTCACTGATTTCTTTTAGTGCTTTAATGTGTTGGAACGTCTCTCTTTCTTGCGCCTACAAGCAACTAAAAAGAAAAGTTTGGTTATATCAGCAATTCAATTTACGTTAAATGGAAGATGCCGCACGTGGTTGCTTATCGATTCTCGAGGCCTCCCAAGGTCACTGCTCCCTCTCACTTCCATTCAGTTAAATGGATGCGGAGTTCCTCCTCGTCCAAATGAGACGTCCTTTTTTGTTCCCGATAAAATATGTCCTCTCCTACTGCCTTCGAAATCCCTTCTCATTATATAAGCCCATTATGGGTTGAAATTGTGGCTCGAGAAATTCACTCCATTTCTGCGACGATGAGTATTGTTGAGAAGCAATTTAAAAGAGAAATTGACAATTCGTTGTAATTGCCATTTCAAACTAAATCATTATTAAATAGCAACGAAGTAAAGGCATAGTTAAATTTAGAAAAATATTGGCTTCTATTATTTATAATTTTTTAAATGATTAGGAGTGCAGAATGTGTTTCTACATAAACAGAAAGTTAACAAATAGCGTTTTTATGTTCATAATTGTATTCTGTTGGTAACGCAAATATCATATACAGTCTAATTGCCAGGTATTTATATCTTATCTGTTATAAACTTTTATTATCATTCTTGAGAGCTCTCCATTTAGAGGAAAAGATTTGGTGGTTGAATTTGTTTGGGGAATGGAGAAGGTACCTAATGTCCATTCCTTATGTCATCCTGATTTCTTGTCTGTCATTCTGATTTGTTCCTTCAATCTTTTCTCAGAATTGATTAAGATTCATTTTTTAGTGATTATTTTCCTATCATCAAAAGAATAATTTTGTCAATTATGATCTTAAATTTTATAGGATTCATAGATGGAATTGTATTTTTGATCAAATCGAAAGAATCTTGAATAACTATAATATTTCATGACAGTTTCAACAACATTGAAGCTAAAAAAATCAATTTACATCATTTTTCTTTAAAAATCCCTGAAAAGTACAATATCCAGTAGAATAATGCCTACAAAAAACCCTCATTTCTAAATATTTATTAATATATAAATTTGCATGTGAAGAAAACTAATATACTTTTTAGTTACCAATTTTTAGATTCTATAAATTCATCTGTGACTAAATTTTGAAATAAAATTTTAAATAATAATGCTACTTATATACCTTTTATCTCAAATTTTTAATTTTCTTAGTAGCATACACAAAGATTTCTGAAATATTAATTCATTAGTACATTTAACAATTAAGTTTTATATTCCCTAATTCCCCAAAGTTTTAGAATTTAGAAACTAATTTCTATAACCCAATTATGATTGGTCTGTTGCTCCTGAAAATCTCAGTAATAAATTTAAAATGACTGAGCTAAAATTAACTTTCAAATATATAAAAATATTTACCCCAAGTAAAGACAACTTTTTGCTGAAATCTTCAAATCCAAAAATGAGGTAGCTAATTACTACCATGGCACCATTGTTATCATATTGAAGTTTCTATTATTATCCTTCTCTACAAATCAAGTAAATCTGTTAAATCATAATTGCCTATCGCTTTAATTTCTGTTTCTAAAAATATTATTGTATAGATTTTTGAAATACATCTTAATTAATTAATTATTAATGAATTTGAATAGATATGAAAATTTTATCACAAAATTCTAATTAGAAGTAGTAAGTAATTAAGTTTTCTTAAAAGGAAAATATAAACTCGATTCTTATTTTATGAATACTTGTAACCACTGCTCTTTATTGTTTAAACGTAGTTGCCACAGACAAATGTAAAGCATGTAACACTGTTGTTGAATTTAATATTTCATATTGTCCTAGGTGTGTATCAAGTCAGAAAAGTTTTTTGGAATAAATTTGATATTCAAAATGCATGTGAAAGAAATTCTTAAACATTTAATTGAATTTATTACACCCAGTTCTATCAAGTTGAAGACATGAAAAATTTCTTTTGTATTTTAAAGCTTCTGAATTGTAATTATATATTATAGTTTATATGTAAAGTAATAATATATATTTATTAGTTTTATTTTATCACTAATTAAAACATATATTAAGTCATGAAATTTAGTTGATACTTATAAAAATATACAATTATTATTTTAAAATTAAATTACAGTTGAAAAAAAGAGATGATAAAAATCTGATATTTGTAGTTTATAGTTTATGTTATCACATATAACTTAATGAATTTAACCAAGGTATTTGAGTGTGTGTTTTTTTTAATTATTGGGATTTTAAAAGTAAACTTATTAATTAAATAATCTTTCTGTTTACAAGAACATATCGCATAATTAAAATGTCATCAGAATATTATCAGGTTTCATAAAATAGAAATACTGTCATTTGATACATTAAATATTGTCTTTTAATTTTAAAAGTGAGGTTAATATTTAAAAAGAATGGAATTATTTTTACTAGTTTTAGACATGGTAGTAGTTGTAACATTTATGTAGACACTGCATTTAATAAAAGCATACTGAAAATTTTTTGAGTTCTGCACCTAAAATGCAATAATTTAGGAATCAATCCTTTCCTTCTCATCAAGTTACAATGACAAAGATGTGGATATAATTTCATTACTAAATTTCTTAGTTTTTGGGTGGATTATTTTAAAGTTAGAGAGAAATATTTGCTTTGGATAAACTGAAAATATTTTACCATGCTTGTATTTAAAAATTCTGTGCTAAAGCATTTAGAAATAAATTTAAAATTTTACATAATTTGATTGTGCAATTTTTAAAAAATTTTATATCTTATGTTTATATTATCAATGTATGTTAATATTCCTAAAAATGTTGCAACTTTCTAAGAATTACAAAATATTTATTTTGTTTAAGATTTAAATTTTATTAATTTTTAAGTAACATTTAATTAATTAACATTAAATTTAAGATTTATAACATTGGCTTTCACACAAGTGCTTAATCAAAAACCATATTTAACCAACTGTCACTATTTCTTTTTAAAATGAATCTTTTTAAAGATATTTTCAATAAATAAATTTAAAAATCTTATTGAAATAATATTTTCATGTAGAAAATCGATAATTTTCTACTGTAGAAATTATAAATATTGCTTATGTTATTGCAAAAAAAAAAAAGAAAAGAAAAGAAATGTGTTTTTCACACTCAAATTCAAAATTTTATAAATGTGTTCTTAAAATATTTCATCAGATTCCTTATTTATTTTGCTTGAAGAACTTAATTTTAATATGACTTGTAAATTTTTGAATATGTTTTTTTAAATTGACTATTTAATGTATTTAACTTAATTTCTAGTTAACACTGTTATTAAGTAATGTAGTAATTAATCAATGTAATTTTTCCTTTTCATGAAAATATTTATGTTGTAATGTTTCCTAAGTATAAAACTCGTCTATATTTCAAAAAATAATTTTTCAAGACTTTCAAAAAATATTCTTTTGGTCAAATAAGGCTTCTTATCGGTCTGATCTATTGTTAAACTCATTTACTATCTTTCTTAAAAATATCAATTTTAATGCATCATTAGATAATCTAAATTACAAATTTCTTTTTTTAATTTTTATTTTATAGGAAACATCTTTAGTTTTTTTTTTCTAACTGGAAGAAAAAACTTTTATGTTTTATTAAACATTTTATCTTCAGTTTTCATCGTTATTTTTAAAATATACAATATTTTCTAAAGGTTAACAATAGAATTTTTAAAATTTAATTTTTTATCTATTGTAAACATTTGAAAATATTATTTAACTGAAGCATCTAGAATCATAGCATGTTCTTGATAAACATTTGAAAATGTAATTCATTTATTCCATAAAAAGTATGATTTGCATGTTCAAGTGCTAACAGAAACCAACACAATGATTTTAAATGTATTCGAAGCAAATGCTCTTGTATTAGTTTTTTTATAAATAACTGTTGCATAAAGATTTAAAAGAAGTTGAACCTTTTAAAAATGTTATTCCCTTGTTAAATTTTTTTCTGAATGGGACAAATTTTATTAGATTTTTGTTTTGAAAAATAACTGTAAAGTATATTAATGCTAATATCAACATTGTAATTTGATTTTAAAAAAAATCAATTTATTTTTGTAGTGAACAGTCAATTGCATCTGCTAGAGCATCTGTGATGGTTTATGATGATATGAACAAAAAATGGGTGCCAAGTGGAACATCTAGTGGATTGTCTAAAGTCCATATTTATCAACATCTTACAAACAATACTTTTCGAGTTGTTGGTAGAAAATTACAAGATCACGAAGTATGTAATTTGCCAAAACTTTATATTGCCCTGAGTAAATTCTAGATAATTCTGAAGTTTAATAAAAATTTAGAGTAAGACAGCTGTCTTTTGTGATAATAAATTGCACATGTATATAATTATATTTGAGATTGTTGGAATATTTGATAATTTCTTAACATATGTTCTCTTGAAATGTTAAATTAATGACTAGTTTTAATACTTTTATTTCAGTTTCTATTAAAATTTATAAAAAAGGTTTTTATACTTACTAAAGTTATTTTAAGAAAATCTTTTGTTAAAAGAAGAAAGAATATGCATTTTTTTTATAATTGAGGAAATATGTGATATTTGAATTTCTCTTTCAATTTGTTGTAGGAAACTGGTATTTAAAAGCAAAAATTTTATTTAGAATTTTTTGTTATGAATTTTGATCTTGTTAAACCTTTTACTATAATTTATATTATAATTTAGGTTGTCATAAATGCATCCATTTTAAAAGGACTGAAATATAATCAAGCCACCCCAACATTTCATCAGTGGCGAGATAATAAGCAAGTTTATGGTCTTAATTTCAGCAGTCGTGATGATGCAGAAGCTTTTGCTGTTGCCATGCTCCGAACTCTTGAAATCGTTAATCAGAATAGTAAGCATTTTATTATTGAATGTTATTTATAATAAGGTGTTTTAATGATGTTTTGTAATATAGAACAATTCATTAAAAATAGAACAAAAATAAAAAGTAATTCTACTTGATTATGATAATATTAATTTTACTGCAAAATTTCAACAATTATTTTAAAAAAAAAATTCATTTAATTTCATATAGCTTTTTTCTCAGTTATAATTTCTATGCTGTATTTTTGTATAATATGGCGTAACTAAGCTGAGAACTAAAATTATACTTAATTGTAAGAAGGATATGAAATCTTGTGAAATGAAAAGGTGTCCACGGCTGGTATACTAGTGTCATTTGTGTAAATATAAGATCATATTTCTTCTATGACCCAAGATACACATCTTTGTTATAAACAGTAATTAAGGTTTTGCAAGCAAAGAATATCTTTTGGCAGCAGTGTTCATGTAGATTGGTGTTTCTTTACGTGTTGCCAATCATGTCAGTAAGTTACCTCAACATAATTTTGCCAACAGATACACCAGCTATCTGAAAAATTTGATCTACCACTATCCTAGTGAATTTATCTCTGATCTTTAGAATAGCTTAACATGTATTTATGACGTATCAAATCATACACTGCCTTCAACAGTTAGAGCATGTGGTTTAACACTTCCAAAGTTTTGCAAACAATGGAAGCCAGTTCATGAACATATTTGTAAAATTAAGGCATGCAAATTTGAAGTTATGTTCTGTTTTAAGAAGAATTATAACCACTCTAATGTTATTGTTTGGATAAATTTTGTTTTTTGACAAACAAAATTCCATCATTTCATTACATCAGTCACCAATTATTATGTTCTGAAAAATATTTTTATTGTATTTAAAGTTAAAATAAAGTTTTAGGTAATTAAAAATATAGCATGTGTGTGTAAATGAAATGTTAATTATAAGTGTGAGTCAAATAAATTTGTTTCTTTTCTTGTTATTAAATTTTGTATTTTTATATATTGCAATAAACAGATATATTATATGAGTGTAATTATTCAAATTAAAGAAACAAATTAATTGAATGTGAATGTTCAGTTGATGAGGATTATTCATAAGAGCTCATTTAAGTTCTTATTGCTTTTGAATTTTTGTCATATAAGCAGAGAAAGTGGTGTGTTTGGTTTAATAGTGTTAAAATAAAGAATAAATTAAAAGAAAAGATAAAATTAAAATAATAATGAAATTTACAAAAGTATAAAAAGATCTTTATTTTGGATGAAGTTAAACTAACTTAAATAAAGGGAGTCACATAATTATCTGACTAGAAATAAGAAATTAAAAAAAATTGTGTCCTTTTTATTGCTATTTCTAAGAATTGTTCTTAGTTATGTATATTGTTTTAAACATTATGCTCAATAAAAACACACTTTTCCTTCAATTTCTGAATGACAGAGTCTTTATTATTTGAATTCTATACCTAATATTTTAAATTTGTCATTAATTTCAATAACAAAATCAAAAATCAGTGCTAAATAACATACAAGAACAAGCATATTGTTAAAATATCATGAATTTTGAAATATATGAACTTAACACCAAAAGTTTATATAGAGTAATTGTTATTCCTCATAGAAGTATAAAAGTTTCAGTTAGAAATACTTAAACTTGACATGTTGTGGTAAATTAAAAATCCTTTAAGTGAAATAAATGTTTATTTATATAGCTCACATTTTATCTTTAAATTTATAGATTAGTAAACTTGCTATTAAGAAAGTATTTAAAAGTAGTTGATATTTAAAAATTTCATTTCAAAGCATGCAAGTAGAAAATATTACCATTATTAAGTTACAGTTTTATTTTCAGTTGTATAAAACAATAAAATTTGTTTTTAATAGTAGTCTCTTAGCTGTTAAAAGTTTTGAAGAGGTTACATAAAAAAAGTAATATTTTAATATTGAAAATATTTTTGTAGTATTTAAAGTATCTGGACAACTGAAGTCTATTAAAATGAGCACTGTTTGTTATGTATATCATTACAGAATCAGTGTTAGGCAAGATAATTCTGAAACAAAATTGTTGCTAACATTTAATTTTAGATGCTTATCCATGTTTTTACATCAACACTCAAAATATATTTTTTAACTTATAGTTAATGTTAAGAAATTACATATTTTATTAAAATATGAAACCCAAAAGTTTCAAAACTTTGAAAATAAAATTAAAGGATAGTTTAATCCGTCAAATAATCAGCACTGAGTAAATAAAAATGCATTTATTTATAAAACTTAATAAACTCTTTAATTTGTCTGAAAATAGTGTAGAGAAATATAAATGAATTTAGATATTTAGTTATTAATATATATAATGATTATAACCTTGAATAATATAGATATAAAAACATTAAGTTTATCTACAAATGACACCTGTTATTTGTTACAAATCAAATCAGTTCAATCCTTTGTATTTGTTAACTTTTAATTATCTTTAGTTTTTCATCCTAACGCATATATTAGTTAACTTTCAGTGGACATCAAGCAGATATTTAAATTTTTCCACAACTTCTAATGGAATTAATTGATCTTCTGTCAACATTAAGCAGACGCATTTGGTTATGTGGTAAATTTTAGCAAGTTTTTGGTCCTATAAAGGGCAATTTAACAGTGCCAAGAAAACAGCAGATCTTTATCTCTTCATTTAAATTTTAAATGGTAAATGTATAAGTATGGGTTTAAAAAATCTCATATATTACAGTTTTCAGAATTTTTATGAAGGTTCCTTATCTTATAATTTATGAAAATAAAATACATAATGAATTTAGTGTATAATATTTTTGATATGTCTCCAAAAGGTTTAAATGTAATTATTGAAACATAATAAAATAATTAAACTGACATCACAAACAGTAAATATTTTCATCAAAAATATAACTTTTTTAAATTAATGTGATATGATATTTTTTTTATCTTCTTCAGACTCTTCATCCAGACCACCACCTCCTCCACCCATGAATTCACAGCCAGTGTATCAGAGTATATCTGGTGACTTAGAATGCAATAATATAGATCAGCAAAAATGGTTAATTTTTACATTTTTTTAAATAAATAAATATTTTAAATAATATTATAAAATGTTCATTATTAGTTATCCTAATATTTTTCAAATTTCAGGATTGAGAATGACACTGGTCGCATGGGCCATCAAGTACAATATGCAGGTACTAATGGTAAATATTTTAATCTGTTACATTTTGTTAGTTATTTTTCTTAGACAAATACAGTTTGAAATTTTAAATAAGTATTGATCATATGTGTAAATGTGTGCACACATCAATGAATTTATATTGGTCAACAGGATTGATAAAATTTAAATACAATTCATATGGTAACTATTAAAAATCAGTTTTTTCTTTCAAAATAATTGAAAAGAATTATTTTATTTAATATGCAATTATTAAAATTCAATTTGAATTTTAAATAATGAAACATGTTAATTGTTTTGAACTCATAATTAAAAATAAATTATTTTTCTCAGAATAGTAAAAGATATTATAATTAATGTATAATCATAAAATTTAATTTGAATGTTTGAAAGTGAAACATTTTAAAAGAAATTAATTTAATTTGATGATGTGACAAGGATTGTAAATAAAAGAATGTAAAAAATATATAACTTATAAATTTAAAGAAAGTAGATATAATTTATAAATTTTTTATGTTTAAACAGTTAGAATTCTGAAAAGAATAACAATCAAGATGTATATTATATGCCTCGCATATTTTTCTTGAAATGAAATTCCACATATGATGTACTTAACTCAATATTTTACTAATAAAATTTTTATGAATATATATATTTTTTACATTATTTATTAAATCTAAAGTAACACAGCTATTTTTAAATGCTTTTATCCACATTTTTTCTTAAGTCATGTATCACATGAATTATAGTGTGCATATGTCAAGTTAGTAATAGTTATTTGTTTTTTAAGGAATGAATCATTAAATTAGAAATAATAAAATTCAGCAAACAATCTATTTTGATATGTTTAAAATTATGAATTATTAATGACTAAGAAAACCTTTATGCAGAATATTCAAAAAAGAAGTAAGATTTTTTTTTATTTAAACGTCGAACATATAACTCACACCATTAGCAGGAAAACTAACAGTGGAATCAACTTCTCTCATATTAAATTTATATTGATATATTAAATAATAATATATAAATGCAAGAAATTTTATTTGGTAAATTTTCTCATATCTAATCTATCTTTAAAATCCTAAAATGAAACAAATTACATGTGTGATGGGCAATGGGGAATCACTTATTTTTTGAAAATATGTTTATGTTTGAAAAATGGTATAAAAGATCATTATTCTTAATCATGTATTCAAATATATGTTTGTTTGTGGTAGCAATTTATATACTTTTTTATTTGGTTAATAATAATAATAAATATTTTCTTTCCTCAAAATAACATGTCTTTCATTTTAATTTAATTAAAAATAAATGTTGCTTTTATTTAAATCGCAAGTGATTTTGCCCTGTACTCCAGTGTCATAAAAGTTTGATCTATATAGTAATACATTGATCTATATAGTAAAAAAATTTATAACAGTAAAACATAAATAAATTATACATGAAAAATATTAAGCGTATGCTTCCAATCATAAATAAGCTATATTGACTCACTAAAAGAAATATATGTGTGTAATATTCATATTATGTTTTAAAAAAATACGTCAACAAGATATTAAATTGAATGACAAAAAAATAAATTTTTTAATTTTTCTGCTAACAAATGTAATTACATTAAAAGTAATATGTCATATAAAGTCACTATTTGAATTGAAAAGATTCATCAGATCCCATACTAAATTAGAATATAGATAATCACTAGTCTCCAATCATCATATGTAATTTCTTTTTGTACAAGTTCTATCATGTTAATTAAAGCATCTTTGAATCCTGGTATTATTGATGATATTTTCACATCTTTCCATGCACATTTTTCTCAGTTTTCAAATGGCAATAAAATATTTTTTATTTTTTAAGTATGTATAAAATTTTTAAATTTAAAATGATGAACATATGGTCTTTTAAAAGGAACTGTTAAAATATATGGCTGTTTCTTCTGGAAATCTGGCTATGATAATAAAAAGAAAGCTGGGTAGAAAGAGATAAATTGAAAATTTTCATTTATTTTATGCATCATATATGTAACAGTCTCAAAGGTGATGTTCTTTCTACTATTTACACACAAAATTGTATCTTTAATTAAAAATAAAAAAGTTTTTTTTAAATATAAATAAAAATGTTGCTCTCTTGTGCTGTTTTACTAAATGAACACATAAAATTTAAATATATATTGGTTATTTAAGAATATTTTTTATTTATATACTGCAATTTGGTTTTATATTAGATTACTATATTTCAAATTATTTCAATACTTTTAGCGAATGGGCCAACAGGATCACCAAGTAATACTTTACACAGAACAGCTGCTCCTAATTGTGCTCCCCCAGCTCCACCTCAACCTCCTACACCACCTACACAAACAAATGCTGCTCCACCACCTCCTCCTCCCCCTCCACCACCACCTCCTTCTTCAGGGTTGCCACCAGTTCCTCCACCTATGATGTCAAATTCTGGACCTCCTCCTCCTCCAGCTCCACCAATATCAACAGGTGGTCCTCCGTGTCCTCCTCCACCTCCTGGATCATCAATGCAGCGTCCTAACACTGCTAATATGTCTTTAGCATCAGCTTTAGCCAATGCCAAGCTAAAGAAAACGCAGAAAGTAAGGAAACATAGTTTTATTTATAGCCCACATATTTTTGATGATAACTTTAAAATTTTACAAGCACATTCAGAAAAATTAACTACAGTAGACATCCATTTTTACAAACTTTTAATTTGCAAATACTCAGGTTTTATGAACTAGTGGCTAATCCGTAAGATGACATCATCAATGCAATGATATTATGCATAATGAACTTATTGATATTCCCATTTACAAATTAATAATTTGATTTTTTTTTTGCAAATTTTTATTTTAAAGATAGGTTTTTCTTTTAAAAAATATCAAATCATTAAAAAATTTTTTATTTGATTTCTTCATAGAACTTCTGAGAACTCTATTCATGCTTAAATAACAAAGCATTATGTGCAAGCATTCCAGTGTAAGAATATTGAAGACCTGTGGATATAGGACATATAGTGGGGAAGTCTTTTTTCAATTCTGTACAAAAGAACAAAGAAAGGGGAAAAAATTAAGCTGTGTTGTTCTGTAGTTGGTTTCATTTTATTTGAACAACTTAGTTTATGAATTTTTTTTTATTGAGAGGAAGTTTGGGCTAATTCTGTTGTGAAATATCAGTTATGTCATAGTTAACAAAATGAACGTTTTCATCAGTTGAAGTAAAAAAGAAAATTTTAAACAAAGTGGATAAAAAATATTAAAGATTAAAATTGCTACAAAAATATGGAATTCAAAAAAAACAATCTCTCGACAATTGTAAAATCTTGGGAAAAAAAATCCCTGGGGAAGAGAGTACCAGCAAAAGTGGGAACTTATAAAATTTTCAAAAACTACCTGCTGCATACCATGCTAACATTAAAGCTTTGATGAATAGATGTATTTATGAGACACTTAATTCGATTAAAAAAATTAGAAAATTGTAAAGTTCTAATTGTGGATAACTGCACTCTACTCACGTTGAAGTATTGAATCTTGAAACAATTTTCATGTAGAGTATCTTATGCCTAATCGATCTTCTGTCTTACAATCTATGGATCAGTTCATAATATAAAACTTCAAGCTTAAATACCATAAGGTACTTTTTCAAAGCATAGTTATGATCTTGAAATTCGAGTGGGCTTTTGAATTTGACCTTCTAGAAGCCATTCTTTATCAATTAATGCTTGGTATGATGTTGAAAAAAAGACAATATTAAGAGCATTTCAACATGTAGGCTTTATTAAAAAAAAAACTACCGTAACTGATGAAAGCCAAGAAAATTTATTTCATGAGTGAAAGTGAAATCTTTAATGTTAGCATGGTATGCAGCAGGTAGTTTTTGAAAATTTTATAAGTTACCACTTTTGCTGATTCTCCCTCCCCCCAGGGATTGAACTCCCCCCCCCAGATTTTACCATAGTCGAGTGTTCATGAATTCCGACAAAGCATTTTTCTATTCCCTGATATTTCTTTCCTGGATTTTTTAATATGGACTCAGATGTAATATGTATGAAAGAAATATCAGATGAGCAAATGAATGAGAATAAAAAGAGATTTCATGAAGAAAATGATTTAGTGCAAGGATCATCTACAAAACAAATAACTGAATGGTTAACAAGGCTAAAATACTTTTTTGAGGGAAAAAACTATAAAATGTTTTTCTACATTAAAAAAAAATGTAGTTTAATCAAAAAAAGAGATAAATGATTACTTTGCTGAATTTTTCATTAGTAAGTTGCTTAAATTTTTAAAAATAAAATTTAAAAAAACATTGTTTTAAGTATGAATCTCATTTTTTGCATGTTTCTTTTATTGTACAAAAATAATTTTTTCTAATAGTCTTTTAGTTATGAAGAAAAAGCATTTTATTAAAAAAAAATCAGATCTTTATATTCTTATTTTTTTATTTTAAGTGCTGCTTTACTAATCCCAATGAGTTTGTAAAAAGAGTGTCTACTGTATACATTTTTGTAAAAAGTAAAAAAAAAAAATTTTTGTTTATAATTATTAAAATAAATAAATTTTTCTGTAAGCTGTAAAAATATATTACATTACTGGCAAATGTATCAATTAACTTTTCAGTGTAAAATTATTTTTTGAAGAAGATACAGTGTAAGAAAATCCAGTATTCAACAATTTAGTTTCCAAATATTTCATTTATCAGCTTACAAAATAATTCTTTTATGAAAGTTTGGACCTTTAAAATTCATTCATTAACCCTTTAATATCTTAATACATTACTAATAACACAAACATAAGTAACAGTTACTTATTAATAATATAAATATACATGTTTTATATTTTCTTGGTGATCTGATTAATACGAAAGATGCACCCTACTGACTTCAATTCGCATAGTCAAAGTATAGTGAGCTTGGCTTGTCCAAGTATTATTAGTAACAAAAACAACATATTTTTTAAGAATTATTTAATTTATATATATAAACATTTTTTACTTTTCTACTTATATAATGATTTAATATCTATACCATATATGTATGAGAATAATAAAAAAAAATTGTTCAACTCTTAAGAGGTAAATTATATTAAATGAAAAATCCTGGATGTGGATTAGCTTTGTAATGTTAGTTTATGCAAGATATGGTGAAAATTTTTACTTCTATTTAATTATTTTTTTAAGTTTCGTAAAGATGTATAATGATTCTTGGAAATTATTGAAATTTCTATGATGTATTATATATATCATTTTAATTAAAATTACAGAATTTGTTTATGCATATTTTATTTCTGCATTAATGTTAGTTTATTATAAATATAACAAACACAATAAAAAACTTATTATGATCTTATTGTTTGAAAAATAACATAAAAAACCTCATATGGCTATTATTTTTCCTGTAATTTCTTTACTTGAGATTTTAAATTAGAAAGAAAATGTTTTAATTATATTATCATATAAAAGCAACTCTTTCATAATTTTGTCGTTAGTTGTATAGAATGCCACAAATCATGTCATCATAAAGAAAAGGTTAAAATCTCTATTTCATTATTCAACATATTTAAATAGTCAAGTAATTATTATATTCAACTGTTTTGTAGCCTATGAACCAGGGCAAATGAAGACTTCACTTCATATGTATTTTATGTATTTATTTTAATTCTATGGACATAAAAGAATGAAAAAATTACATATTGGAAAACACATATATAACAACCATAACATCATTATTTTTATATTCTCTTGAAAATCTCTACACCTCTTTAAACCAAAAGAAGTTTTTCCTCTTTCTAAGTAACATATTCTATTTCTGAGTTTGACATTTTGTCGAAATTTTCTTGTAAGTATACATTTGCTTTATTTCAGAAAACTTATCGTTTAAAATGTTATATATGGTTATTTTTATTAATTCTTTTTTACTGAGCATAAATTACTCTTTTATTTGAAATTGGAACTAGCCTGAAAAGAAATATTCTCCTATAAATATTTATAATTTTCATTAAAAATCTATTTTATGAATCTGATTTTTTTATTGATTTACAAAATGGTTAGCAAATAAAGTTAGTTGTTGTAATATGCCCAGTACACAAAACACAAGACATTTAATTTGCCAAAATACTCGTAAACACTCTGATTTACTGTAAAACACATGGTAATATTAGTTGTTTACTGTAAAACACATGGTACTATTAGCTGTTTACTGTAAAACACATGGTAATATTAGCTGTTTACTGTGAAACACATGGTAATATTAGCTGTTTAATGTAAAACACATGGTAATATTAGCTGTTAATTTTCTTTTATTTTCTGGACATGAAAATCTTAACTATCAGTAATCAATTCTTTTATAGACTGAAACTAATAATGATGCAAACAAGACACCAGGGCCTCCCAGCGGCATGGCGAGTATGATGGATGAAATGGCAAAAACGCTTGCAAGACGGTAAATAATTTTCATCTAAGGTATCAAGACAAAGTTTTAAAATTCATTTATAGTTATTCCTTATACTTGTGTTCTCATTGATGTAAAGGTGGCAACCAAAATATTAGTACTCTGGCCTAAATGTAACAATTTGTAAGTTGACTTCCCACCCTGGATTAAATGTTTATTGTTGTTCAGAATCCTCTTTAAATAGTAAATTCCAGAAAATTTATATTTCATGTGTAAAATTGTAAACAATGAATGATAAACCAAACTAATAGACAATATTGTCATTGACATATAATATTTTATTATATTTATATTTTATAATTTATTATCTAAATAATTAATGTTGAATGGGAAAGATAGTTTTTATTTATGAGTTATTTGATATTTAAATATTTGCAGTGGAGAAAGATTGCAAATTTTTTATACTCTTTTCCAAGAAATACATTATGTAATAGCTATGAGCTTTTGATAAAGGATTATAAATCAAGATAAAGATTATTTTATGGTATACTGTCATAGTTTTCCTGTACAATTGTTATTAAAATATCAGCCTCATTTCTAGTTATATGTATGAAAATGCCATTATAATTAATATTGAATTATCTTTTCTCAAAGTAGTTTAATATTGCATTAATTATATGTATCTTAAACATCACTAACAAAATTTATCAAGCAAAATATGCTTGGTAATATTGTTGTGTAGAATAATTGGGAAACTCGTAAGGCAAAGCTTTTTATTTCACAGTTAGTATTCTTTCACAAAGGTGAGAACTAACTTACATACTGAGCTACTTGCTCTTTTATACGATAACAGAAAGTTCTGGAACACCATTCCAGTAAACCACAGAATATTCTAGAATATTCGCACTTGAAATTAAACTCAAAAAATTTCCACACCACTAGTGTGGGATTCGAACGCTGGCTGATTCGATGGAAATCCGCTGCCTTGACCACTGAGCTATGGCGACCACAGCAGTGAAACATTTTAATCGGCATTATTCATTAAATTCAAACAATTATTAGTCAAAATAAAACATTTTTAATTATTTTCAAACAAAAGAAAAAAAGAGACTAAATTTATCCTAGTTATTGTTAATCAATGATTAAGGCTAGGGAATCATTATCCCTTGTATGTGTTGTCAATATTTCATAAAAGCAGAAATTCTGAGCTTTAAGATTTTCTCCAATTCAATTTAAAAAAATGAAAAGAATTGATAATCATTGCCTATCATATTGTCTCCATGCAATTTTCATTGAGCTGTTTTATTTACATATATTATTAATTTTCATGTACTTTTATTTTCAGACGAGCACAAGCAGAGGGTTCTCACAATAATTTAGTAAGTAAATTTTGAAAAATATTCTTGTGTTATAATTAATTTGTTTAAATATTTTTTGTAAATTCTATTTTTGTATTTCTTTGGTGCAGGATTCAGAATCTGAAAAAAAATGGGATAAAAACTCGAATGGAAATGGGTTGAATTCTGGTTTAGAATCACCAAAAAATAGTCGCAGGTAATATATTTTAATTTTCCAAAAATTAAAAATATAAGCATTGAAGAATTTTATTTATTATTTTTAACATCTCTCCATTGAATGTAATTTATCACATTAATGTAATTTTATTGTATTTTTAACTTGTTGTTTGATCTTCTTTAAATTTGAATTGTCCTTCTAATTTGTTTTTATCTATATAGTTTTATTATTAAAAATCTAATACAGTATGCAATTCAGTTATTCAATTTTCTGTCAAATAATAGCTTAATATAATATAATAAATTCATTTATTATCATAATTTGTGTTTCAAATCTCATTATTATTTAATTTTAGAAACAGAATAGGATCAGTTGGTGATATGGATAACCTGAAACCAAATGGAGTGGAACCATATGATATGGAAAGAATTAAACAGGAAATTTTGGTAGAAATAAGAATGGAAATGAATAAATTAAAACAAGATATTATTGAAGGTAAATTTAATTAATTTGAAAAGTGAAATGCATAATGTTAAATGTAAATAATATATGATTTAATTTTGAAAAAGTTAAAATTTAATAAAAGTAACAACAATGTTGAATTCTTGAATTTGTATCAAAAGATGAACTAGTATAAATTCAGTTTTTCTTCCTGAATGTTTTTTATTTAACTAAATGTATATAAGACTATGTTTTTCTTTATTTTGATCAAAAAAATTTAAAAAACTTACCATCTTTAATACTTTTTATTATGTTTACTTTTTATACTGTAATTTAAAATGTAGATGAAACACACACAAAAAAATTACATTTGCATTCTAATTTAAAATGTTTTATTTTTCTTTATTATCTTATTAATATTTATACTACTGTTGAAACTAATTCAAACTTTTTCTAAATTGGCGTTTTTTTTATTTACAATACTATAAAAGTTTTTTTTTTTTTTTTTGAGTCATTGAAAAACTAATCTGATTTACTGTCAATAATGTTTCTAAATACAACATCAATTTTATAAAATACTATTGCGTATTTTTTATCTTATATTTTCTTATAAAAATATATATTGTTTTTTAAGATATATAATTTTAATATATTTATTTTATATATCTTTATTTTTAGCCATAAGGAGTGAACTTAATCGTAGGTAATATCTTTCTTTGTGAGGGAAGAAACTTTTTATGGGAATATGTAGAAGAAATTTCTTGTAAGAGAGTTTGCATATTTGCCTTTCATAATGAGTTTCATACTGTATATAAGTGTGACTACTTTTGCCTTCTGAAAACTTTTGTGTGAACTTTTTTCAGGAATAACTTGTTCGCATTTGTACTTTTTCTAGATATGCAAGTTGAAATGGTTTTTAGAATGTGTTTTAGTTTTTATTTTATTTTTTAAAAACTTTTTTCATGTTAAGGACAAGCAACTGGTGTGCTTGAAACTTACCTCTATACTAAGTCAAAGTGAGTAATTCAAATATTGAAGCTGTGTAGTAAGAGTCAGTTTTTTACATATTTTAAAATAGAGAATGCACATGTGTACAGATGCCTTTTCCTAGAATTTCAGTGTTAGGTTTTAATAAGAAATTGGTGCTGTAAAATTTTTTCATTAAATATACTTATGTAGAGCATGCTTTAGGATTAAAAACAATGCTCAGTATAAATTATGAATAATTTAAAGTGCCTAATTTTTAAATAAAGAGTTTATATTATTTTTTGTTAAACATCTTTCTATCGTAAGTTAAACATTCATCAGTGACTTACTGTTAAAATTGGTAATTAGAAAAACTGTTAATAAATTTTACAAATTTATATAAGATTATGTCCAACTTAAATTCTTAAAAAACTCTTAAACTAATGATAAAGATGCTATTTATATAAATTGTTAAGTATGATTTAAGTTGGATCAGCTTGCATATAGGATTTAGATATCACATCCCAAAATTGATTTTAGAATTAAGAACCAAGGTTTATGTAAATTTGAAGTATTCTAGAAATTCATTGAAAGTTAATTAAATTTTTGATCAGCTGTTAGAAAAATATCCTTTAGAATATTTTTTGATTCACTTCAATCATAAATTTTTGTATATATGAAATGAAAAAGAAAAGTTCATTGATAATTATTCATTAAGGCAAATTATTTGGAACATTTTTACATAGATCTTGGCTGACTGAAAAGTAAGCCCTAAAGTAGTAAAGTTTGAAGAAAAAAGTATCTATGATTTTATAGACCTTTACAAAAGTTTACATAGTTTATAAAAAATAACATATGAAATATAGCCAAATTACTAAAAACTAGAAATATTTTTTAAAAAAATCTTCTAAGTATATTATTATGGATTATTTAAATTCTATATTCAAATTGTTCCATAAATGTTATCCAAAAATTGTGTAAAATTATGAACTGCAAAGAATTATTATAATATGTCCAGATAAAAAAGTTATTCATATAAACTATTATCTGACAGGTATCCATAAAAATAAATATGTAAAATATTTTAACAACTTGCATCGATTAGTATTTATTGAAATATAAATAGCTTGATTATAGGTTTTATCAAAAAAATTAGCTTGTTTAAAATAAAATTAAAGAAAGCTGTCTTTGGATGAATAGGATTCAAGTTATGTATTTACAATTAAGCAACGAAACTGAATGTTTTTAAGAATGAAATGCTTTTTAAAAAGCATTTTATTTAAATTTATATTACCTTGTTCAATGTGCATTTTTGACTTAGCATATAGTCAAGTTTCCATTTTACTACATATTAACATTTTTTAAAATATGATCAGTGCCTTTGGCACAGGCTGTTAGATGCTCTTCCATATGATTGATTGCGCATCTGTATAACTAAAGTTAACTGTGTGTTTTATAACTTGAATGTTTTGTATCAGATGATTCATTTTTTCTCATTGAAATAATGTAGCATAAGAAATGCGGGTGGTGTTTTTTTCAGATGCATATACATAAATACTTCTACTTACTCTTTTATAAAATTTATCTGTGTGTTAACTCTTGAGCTTTATACTACACATGTTATTGTAATATTTCTGATGTGTTATCATTTATATAAGAAAAATGCAACTTAAACAAACTCTTTTTTAAATGCAAAAACATACATAATATTTCCTAATTTAATGGGTGTTTTTATCATTTTTTTACACTTTTGATATTTAATAAAAAAATGAGCATTTTTGTTTCATTAATTTTATCTTAAATACTTATGTTCCTATATCTTTAGCCATAAAAACTATCTTATAATGATAATATTTTGTAATTATCTTACATTTTGACAAAACTAGACAAGGGTTTCTGCATTTTTTTCAGATATCTTTTTCGTTTTTGAGAAATATCAAAAAATATTAATTTATCTTATTTATTGTGTAAGTGTAGGGTATGTATATGTTATTTTCCTTTTTCTTAAACAGTTTGATTTTCTGAATTATCTTGTGTGACATGCGCTTATTTTAATAAAATTGGGTGGATAATTGCTTGATTGCTAATTAACGTTTGTTTTACATTATATTCCTTATCACAAACTAATTTAGAATGCTTTGCCAGCATTTATTACTTTTTATAAGTTTGAAAAGATATTTCTACATTTGCTTGTGTTTTGTATTCATTTTTTGTAATCATGTATTCAATGTTATTAATTAAATAGCTTTATAATTTCATATGGAAAAGCAGAACTTTATGACAATTAGGGAATAAATCTGATTCACATAAATTTGAAGATAAATATTCTTTATTTTTCAAAGATAACAGGGTTTGTGTGTTAATTTAACATCATGATAAATTGAAGAAATAAGTTTTCAAAATTATTTTGTAATTTTCTCTTGAAATAATGTTAAAAGCATCAAAGTTATGGAATTTTTTAAATCTTTTTGAAATAAATTTTGTGTTTGAGTAAGGCATTAATTTTTGTTTTTAAAAATTCAATTGCAAAATTTAAAATATCATAAAAACCTGATATATTGTAAGCTTTTTTGATATTGCAGTTTAGAATATTAATTTTGGCTTAAATAATTTAAATGAAAAAGATTTAATTTTTTGATGATTGCAATTTATGAACTAAGAGATGGAAAGAAACATTTTAATATGAATTTATTTTAGCTCTGGAAACTTAAGTAATTTTTTGTAGTGAAATCAAATTATGTATATCAAATCTAAAATACTCAAAATAAAAAAGGGAAAAAACCAGTTGTAATAAAGTTTGTACAAATTTTCATGTACATAACTATTATTTCAAATGAAGTGTAAAAGAAATTGTACATAACGCATGTACATTTAATCTCTACTTGAAAACTTCTAAAAAATATGATAATTTCCAATTTTTAATGAAAAATAAAATATAAAATTAAATTATTTTTAATTATTTACAGACTTTTTAATAAATTGGTTATGCTAAAAATTTCTTGAAAAATTATGAAAAAAAGATTTTTTATCACAAAATTATAAAAAGAAATTAAAAACATAATTATGAATTGCACAAAATAAGTTTACATCTCACTTAACTTTCAAATTTGAATTTGTTAGTGGATAAATTTTTTTAAAAAAATTATTCATTGCTTTATCACTGAAATTGGGAAATTAATCATAAGCTCTCTTAATTATATGGATTTACAGAGCTAATTATTTTGACTATTGTAAATTT
Organism: Latrodectus hesperus; assembly: GCA_037975125.1. Classification (NCBI taxonomy): domain Eukaryota; kingdom Metazoa; phylum Arthropoda; class Arachnida; order Araneae; family Theridiidae; genus Latrodectus; species Latrodectus hesperus. The sequence continues at coordinate 63,540,762 of CM075861.1, forward strand.
TGAAAGTACAATATTAATTCCTTTTTCAAAATGTTTATAATTTTATTTCAATTTCCATTTGTTTTATATGTATGAATTTTTAGTCTGTAATTTTATCATATTCTTGCTTATTATCATAAAAAATTTACAGACAAACAGAAAAATTTTTATTCTTTAGATTTCTATTATATATCAAGTTATATTTTCTAGTATCTACCATAAATTTTAATACCCTCAAAGTACTTTTCATTTACTACAAATAAGACGTAAAATTTTTATGGTAAATGCATCATAAATTGTGAAATTTTAGGGACTATTGTTAAATAATTCCATGGTGTGCTAAAGCAAATAATGGTATCACTTTATGTTTGAAATTCATCATTTTGTATTTATATTATTGTTTTGAACATATAGTTCATTAGCTTTGTGGTAAATTATTATGTTTATATATAGTGTTTCCATGCATCGATTGTAGAATGTTGTTCTATATGTATATTCTATGAACTTCAACAAATAAAAAACTAATATTTTTTTTAAAGACAGTATTTTAAATTCAGGAAAAGAATTTATGAGCTTTTTTCCTGTTAAGGAAATAAGCGATTTCAGTTTCTTTTGTAATTTCGATTTTTTTTCTATATTAATATAATAAAATATTCCATTATTTAAAGAATCTATTTCATAGAAATTGCATTATTTGTTTAATGATATTCTTATTTGATAAGATTTGTGTCCCAATGCTAATACTTAAATAAGTTGAAAATTTAAATTACTTATTTGTTATTTAATCACTAATTACATAATTATGCAGTAAACATACACTGCTCAAAATAATTAAAGGATATTGCGGTTTTAGGTGGATCTTGTGGCTGGGAAACTTTTTAGCTAATTGATACGTGGTCGACAGATGTAGTAGGTTATATGAGAATGAATTACACATGTTTGGCAGAAAAAAATGCATTTTATTGTGCATTTATGTACAAAAAGGGGGAAAAAAACGCAATTTGTGCATATGAGAAAAAAGAATAAGAAAAGGTGTTGTCTTCAATAGAAGTCATTTTCAGTAGGGGGTATGGTTTCCAAGGACGGCCAGCAACGTGAACACCTTTGAGGCATGGAGTCAATGAGGCTATTAATCACCAGTTGGGGTATTCTGTCCCACTCTTCCAAAAGAGCTCTTTCCAGTTCTTGAAGAGTTTATGCGGGTGGTTGGTGGCCAGCAACTCATCTTCCTAGATCGTCCCAAACGTGTTCTATTGGATTCATGTCTGGAGAACACGCTGGCCATTCCATTCGTACGATTCCTTTCCTGAAAAGGAAATCCTACGATGTGGCCTGCAGTTATTGTCCATTAAAATGAAGTCATCTCCGATTCCTGCAGCGTAAGGGACTACAGTAGGTCTGAGGATCTCATCCCTATATCGGCGACCAGTCAGAGGTCCATCTCGAATGATATAGAGGTCTGTGTGCCCATCAATGGAGATGCCACCATACACCAACACTCCCCCACCGCCAAATCTGACACTTTCGTGCACGAACGCTGGATTATTCCTACTGCCACGGTCCTTCCAAATGAAAATATTATTATCAGGATGAGCAGAAAAAAACGGGACTCGTCAGAAAAAAGAACATTGCTCCATTCACTTCTCCTCCAGTTCACATGCTCTGTTGCCCACTCCATGCGGTCGCGACGATGCCTTGATGTTAGTTTAACACATACCATCGGTCGGCGAGCATACAGACCTATACCATGGAGCCGGTTTCGGACAAACTGAGTTGAAACCGTGGTGTCAGTAGCCGAGCGAAGGTGTTGTTGAGAAGAGTAGCGTTCATATTTCGGTGTCTCCGAGCCGTTAACACTAAATAACGATCTTCATTGGGTGTTGTTGCCCGTTTACGACCTTGCCCTGGCCTTCGGCCTGCACTTACAGTCTCCAAAAAACGGTTCCATATCCTGGAAATCACAATTTGTAACACTCCAATGGCTTGCGCTACTCCGGCTTGAGTTTGGCCCTTTCTAACCTACCAACAACTCTCCAAAGCTTCTGAATCGGTTAAATGACTTCACTGAGACATCGTACTCATCGAAACAAAGCAGTCACTGAATACCGATCATCCTTGTATTCATTGTCTTTTATTCAGTTGAAAGTCAAATTTCATTCACTGCCGCTGAAGTGACGTTTTTGACGTCGAACTCAAAATTAGCATATTCCACAGTTTGAAACTCAGAAAAATTTTCATTTGTGATTCTTTTCTTCCATTTTCAGCAAAAACAATTTCGTTTATATCTTTATTTTATGTATAACTTACAATATCCTTTAATTGTTTTGAGCAGTGTATTTTGATGGTGCACCATAAATTGTGAAAATTTAAGGACTATATTGTTAAATAATTCCATGATGTTATAAACCAAATAATGGTATCATTTTATGTTTGAAATTCATCACTTTATATATATATATATATATATATATATATATATATATATATATATATATATATATATATATATATATATATATATATATATATATATAATCGTTTGAACATATAGTTCATTATCTTTATTAATATACTTTTTTATAAGAATTTTCATTTTTATATTATTTATTTCTTACATTTTTTGTTCCATCATTATTAATAGGAATCTATTGTTTGAAACTTTTTAAATACATCTAATTCGATATGTGGTTAATAAATTGTACAGTTTTGAATTCTTTAAATGTCAAAACTCTAATTAAAATTTAAAATTTTTTATTAATTATTAATATAGATTTAATGAAAAATTATATTTAAATTAAAATGTACAAAATACTTTATTAACGCATCTATTTTAAGTATTAAATTTATCTTCTGAATTGCTGTAAATGTATACTAAAGGCAATATAATTAGTTTTATAAATCTCATATGAACAATTTAAGTTGATTTAAATGCTTTTCAGGCATAATAATCTTTTTATGTTTGGATGAGTAATTATATTTTAACAGTGTATGTAAATATAATTTTCTTTTTTATTCTTTAATTATATAATCTATTCTTAAAGCTCATAAAATAAATAGTGTAATGGTTGCATTTTAAATTTTAAAATTATAATATATATTTGTATCATAATGTACAAAATATTAATTCTAATTAAATTATGTTTAGTTAACCATAAAATATTATAGTGTGTATTTTAAACAAAAAAATATATATATTCTGTTTCTAAAAACTTTCTACTTGCAAATATATTGAAATTCGTTAAACAAAGTGCATCCTTTGCTTTTATACTTTATTGTTTTTATTTTTGAATGATAAGTTGGAAATGATGCAAAGCATTTTCTTTCAGATATAATTTTTTTAAATTGAAGAAATATAATTTAAGTATTTTTACTCAAATTTTAGTTTTTAATAAAAAAGTGTGTGAAAATGTATATATTATAAAATCTTGCCACGTGTATCAGCTCAGTGTTATAAAATCATATAAAACCCTTTAAAGAGGATTACAATGTATTGAATTTTTTGTTTTATTTCATGAAAAACTACTTCTGAAATTAAATTTGTATCTTAATCCATCATGATAATATGTAGTTAATATAGTAGAGAATGTAATTGTTAAGCTGTAACAGTTTCCCTTAAAATATAATTATTCATTATGATAAGTTGATTTTTGTTTATTTCTTCTTTTATTGTAAGTCTTCTATGCATTTTTGTGATAAATTTTTAAAAAAATTGAAGCAACATTATAATTTATAATCGATGTGATTTCGACTAAATTTTAAAAATTAACTAACATTCATATTCTTGTAAAACAAATGCATTTATTGAAATCTTAAAGTAGTTCATATTCTTTTCTATTGCTCATTTTTATTGTGTTATGTTTTGCTTTTAGCAGTATTTTATTTGTTAATTTTCTACTTTTATATATAATGAAAAGTGAATCTAGTCAATGTAAAGACATTACTTGCTACTTTGATTGTTGAAATTAGTTTTTTTTCCTTTCCAATGAAAAGGTTAAACAAAATGAGATTAATAAAACATGTTACAGTGTAGTGTTTAGTGTAATCCATGTGCGATATAAATGACTATGCAAAATCATATCAATCATTATGCAAAGAGTCTAGGCAAGATACACATGTCAAAGCTCAACATTGAAAGTGCATAATGTAATTGAAGCCAATGTGTGGCTAAGTGTGTGCTGTCTTTCGAAAAGCTCCTATTTATAGAGTGAAAATTATTAATGTCTATGTATAGTTTTTTGAGTTTTTTCACTTTGATGTAAAATTGAAAATAATACAAGGCAAAATAAAGATTGATTCTGCAAGTGTCCATTATTTCTTTGACATTATTCACTCTGTTGTAGAATATATCATTAGTTAAGTATTTCAAACATTTTATGTTTCTGTATAAGTCAAACAATTTGTGATTATTTATCCATATTTAAAATACAAGCTTATGAAAATGTTTAGTGGAAATAAACAAAATCTTTAATGTTGTTTATTTTTCACTAATGATTTAATATCATTAGCCAAGTTATTTTAGAATAATTTGAATCCAAAAATAATATTGAAATAAATTGAAATTGTCCTTTTCATAAAAGAAATTTGTTTATTAGTGAATCTTAACTGTTGCAGTTTTCATCACTGTCTATTTTTTCTTTATTAGAGGGTGGTTTGTATTACCCAGTATTAGTAGTATTGTGTTTGAAACTGTTTTTAAAAAATTAATAAATTTCTCTGAACAATATTTTGGATATTTTTATCATAATCATGCATTTGATGAAGATCTAAATATCAAGTTTTTCTTTTTCTTTGTTCACTAGAATGAAAGAAAATAATGTTTCAGATGATATTCTCTAAAATTAATTAAGCATAAACCAAAAATTAAATTTTTTGTAGAAACGGATATTATAGTTGAAAGAGCAACTGTCTGTTGTTGATAAATAAAAGTTGCAGAAATGAATTTGCTAAGACCATAAAATAGACGGTCTAAGGCCCATTCTGGGGTGCATTGTCTATGGAGAGTATCATAGATTATTTCACTTCTGTAACTTTTTTACATAAATGTATTTTCAGTTTTCAATAAATTATTGTTTTAATTAAAATATTTGATACTCTATATTGTTGAAAGCTAAATTTAGAAACTGTAAAAATTTAATGTGATAATCAGGTGATTTTCTTTATCACAACAGAATTATTTTTAATAATTTATTTCTAACTGTTTAAAATTGTGTATTTCAAATATAATTTATATCCCAGCACAGTATAGTACATTAAATTTTAATTTTTCAAGAAATTTAATCCATGTTTTAGCAATATTTCCAATTGCAGGGCATTAATGGACTATCAATATTGTAGGTCTCTTTTATGACAGATTTTTCGTGGGATTTTGAATATGTAATTAAAAATGTGCTATGTAATTTGAAATCAGTGTCGTTCTCATTATTAGATGGAAGTGAGTTTGAATTTCGACCTCTGGGGATGCTAGGTCAAGTATTGGTAGGGAACATGATGCTTGCTTTTAAATTACAAAAAATGCCACCAGGCTGCTTCCACATAACTGGTTGAGCCCAAATCTAGGTTAGGTACAGAAAAGTACGTTGGTGCAACAATAATTTGAAATTAGAAAATTTATTGGAATTCGATATATAGATCAATATTGTTTTGATGCTTGGTTTCTTTCATGTGCTATTGTCAGTGAATGTGTGGGAGGAAAAATAATTTACTTTGTTCATATACTACATTTCATAATTTTGTATACAAAATTTAAAGGAATCTACTTTGCAATTTTGAATAATAAGTTTCGTAAGCGAAGTAGATAGTTTATTAACAATATTTATTCCAAGTGTTTTAATGTCGAATTTGGTAAAATTTTCAATAAGTCGCAAAGGACGTATGACGTCATACGCATGACGAATTTCCGATCGGAGGAAATGGCTGAAATAGTGACAAATATTTCATACATTGTTGGTATCTATTAATAGGCTCAACTAATTTTACAAAATTAACAAAAAACGCAAATTTGTAGATTTCAAGCATCAATGGTAAAATAATAAAGTTGATGTTAAATTATCCATAAAATTTTTTGATTAAATTTTATATTAATGAATTTAAATCGGTAAATATTCATAAGAAATTCATTTCATGAAGACCATTTAATTTATTATTAATTATGTAAATAATGAACAATAAAAATACCTCTCTCCAGCTCCTATTTTGCCATCGAAGCCGCTACTGCCTGCTCCGGGTCAGATGTTTTTGGGCGGGTAGACCCGTATAATGGAATCGATGAGCGCAAGGAATTTATTGCACATTTTATTGTTTGTTTGTTTTCCCTTCACACATATTCTGCAAGATAATAGCTAAAAAAAGCAACGCACAGCTGATAACCTGTTGAAATAAAATCTCGGCGACAATATTTTGCTTACTGCAAATTTTGTTTATTTTATTCTACTCAACAGAATTTTATTTGCGAAGAAAGGTTAGAAACGGTATCTGAAAATTCGTAAGTGATAGCATGAGACCAAAATAAGACGATCCGAAATAGAATTAATTAAATAAGGCAGTCCACAGATTCGTAGATGATCGCCTGAGACTTGACTCGCGAGACAATCTGAGCATCTCGCGAGAATTGCATCACACAAAAATAAGGTGGTCCGAATGTTCGCCAAATTTGGCTTCAAAACAAAACGCGCCAAGGGTGACCGTACAGTAAAACTGATTCGTCGAATTTTGGCAACACTTTTTGGAGTGGGTTCATTGTGGCTTATTGGTCCGTGGGTCGGGGACGTGTCCACGTCAATATATGACGTCCAAAGTACTTCCGCTGGTGTAGCGTGGATGTGGAGAGGAGGGTGCCACCTCAGGTGTGACCTCTTCACCTGACCGTGTTTCAAATTTACGAAGCACTTGGTGATGGGCGAGTATTCCAAACCCGTTACCCTATAGGTACAGTTCGAGGCTCGCCTGCACCGCTATATACGCATGTGGGTTATTGGTAGGACACCGTTCATCTGAGCAAGAAAACATGGGCTTGATCCCAGTCGCTGCTGTACATGAGAAGGATGACTTCTGTTTGTCCGAGTGATTGTTTGGCATTTTCCTCCCTTATGACACGTGAATACGGCCTGTTATCTATAAAAAGTTCTCTCTGAAGTCGCCTCTTATTCAGTGGACACAAAAAATTCCATACAGTAGTGGCAGCCTGATTGCTGTGTGGTGATAGTACTTCTCGTAAAAGTTCGTTATGATTTTTAAAGTTTGAAAAAAAAATATGCGTATCAAATTGTACTTTAAATTGATATTTCTATTGTTCTTACTTCCATATGAATATTTAAGAATTAATATTTTTCAGCTGATTGAGATGAGAATTTAACTATGTAATGCATTAAACTCCTTCTTCTAAGTTTTAAATTTAAGAAAAATGCTTTTAAAAGTTTAATAAAAAAGTTACATAATTTAAAAGTGAATATTGAGATTTATTTCTCATCATTAAAAGAAGTTATGTCATTCAATAAATGTCTGTACTCATTCCCTAACTTTTATACAAGATGCTCTAGGCAGAAGATACATTTAATCGTAGGCCTCATAACTGGGCATTCAGAAAATACCTTCATAAAACGGGACTGTTTCAGCAAGACCCTATCTGCAGGAAATGTCATACGCAAGAGGAAACGGCCAAGCATATCATTTACAAATGCGAGGCTCTTGCCCTCCCTAGATTAACTTCTTTAGGCATCATCCATACTAGAGAGTTACACCTAGACTCCATTAAAGGGTTATCGGACTTTATTAATAAAGTGGGTGACCCGAGCAACTGGAACTAGGAAACATTGGGTTTGGAGTTAATAGTACAAAATGCTGTTAAAAGCAGAGGTGCCCAATGACATACAAACCCAACTCTAAAAAGAACTTTTATACAAAGTAAGTCCATGTCAACACATTAACTTTGAAGTGCCGACAGCTGTGGTTGTAAAAGGATCAGTCGGCTGTGCATCCTAAAACACAAGACGACTTATATTATGTCAAATAGTAAAATTTTGCAAATTAGTTATCTTTCCAGGAAATTGAGATACGTGAAAAGAAAAAGTCACTTTTAATGGTGAACAGTAACAACGAGTTGGTATCAAATGATATGTTGCTATCACATATGAGAGAAAAAGAATGCATCCATTGGCTAATGTACGATTTCCAACATTATTATATCTTGAAGCACACACCGAACAGAGCAAATAGATGTCTTTGGGCACATTTACCATCGGTGGCTTTGCGAGAAGGGTATATCGCAATGCCTATGATACCCCTTGCGTTGCTCGCAAAGGGGCGCCGAATTGTTTCATAGAGAAACTAAATTTTCCTGAAAATTTCAATCTTATTTTGATCAAAATATCAATTTTATTCGACGATATATATTTTGAATTCAGTAATTACTGTGTTATGGTGAAAAATAAACCGTAAAGCCAGGAAGAATCAAACTTGGAATTCAGAAAAGACTGATGTCGGAGGCTGCTGACATAAACGAAACTGACTTTTATAATTGTTAATAATAATTTTACGCAGTTTAGTTCCTTTAAAAATTGCGTTCTTTTAATGATATTTTCGATCATCGTATCTAAATCACAATTGGTTCAATTATCGTTTTTTTCATTCTTTTAAATCTTTTCCTTCTTAAATTTCTTGTTTTCCCAAGATTTATAGTACTATATAATTTTTTGTTTCAAATCTTGTAAATACGGAAATTACGAAAATATCATATTTTTAGATAAAATTTCTAGAATATTAGATCGGTCAGTTCCATGTTTAAGAATTTATAGGTTTTTAGTTTAACGTTATTTACTATATAAATTATTTTTGATATTATATCTTATAACTGAGGGTGATTCCAGAAGGGTAAACTCATGAAATTAAGCTTTGTGAATACAGCAGGATCCAATATGTTCTTAATGATTCCTAATTTTGACTTAATCCTAATATCCTTAACGCGATGGATTTGGCGACATTAAGAATCGGATTGTTGGTTTCTGTAATGCCATTTTGAGATTCACAATTATATTGATTATGAAATACTTGTATATGCTGGTGGTTATAAATCACATGAATTTCACTGTTGGCGACATTTTTAAAAACCGCACCAAACACGTTACGTATACTAGGATTTTACCCTAACTTTTTATGTTCATTGTCTAAGTAAACTTATATTCTTATGAAAGGTAACAAAATATTGATTAGCAAATGAGTTTCTATTCATAATAAAAAGTTCAATTCATACTATTTTCGCTGGACCCATTTGAACTTGATTATTTAAAATGTCTTTTGTCGAAAATTTCATGTCCTGAAATATTATTTGGCATGTTATTAAATTTCTTATAAGAGATTAAATCATTTTATTTAACAAAAACAATATTATCTTAATACTTTTTATTTATTTTTATAAATAAAAAATGGGAAAATTTATGTTCTCACAATAATAACAAAAAATCAATCGTAAAAAAGATAATATCATACAACTTATATATTATTAATAAGAATTTGTAAAAATAAAATTAAAAAAAAATTTTTTTTTAGAATTATTTAAAATTAATAGGAAATTTAAATAACTTACGAGAAAAATTTCCTTAGGCAATCTGTGGAAATTAGAATTATCGTGCATTTGTTTGATAAATAAGCTTAGCACTCAACTTGGCTGATTTTAGTTCATCAAACCACCATATAGTACATGCTCAATGCAATTTTTAGAAAAAAAATTTAAAAGAGTGCAAATAGATTTATAATTATATACAATTACATAAGGTCTTGAGGCACAGGTGCTGTATAATCCATGATGCCAAATTCTGAGATTGGCAATTTCTTGGCGGATTTTCTTATGTTTCTGGCAATCTCGTTTTTATTATGTCATACACATGGAGACCTATAAGAATTATGAAAAAAATTTATTTTGGTAACCCCAGTATTTACGTCATCGCGTACGTCACGATACGTCATTTTGGCAACATTTCTTCATCGCCAAAAAAATCCAGAAGTTGGAATCATGGATTATATGGCACCTGTGCCGGTCTTAATTATACAATTATATTAATACTTGTATAATTAAGACCTAATATTATGCAATAACATAATATATACAATTACATTAGGTCAAATAAAAACATGGATGATAGAAATTCAATTCAAAATGCGCGCGCGAGATTGCTGAATAAATTTCTCTAAGATAAATGGGATAAAATTTAAAAAAAAACCCAGTTTTATCCATGTACCTGTAATACAGGATAGTAAATAATTTGAATCAATGTAAAACTAGAAAAATAAAAGCTGAGTGTATCAATATTTAAAAAAAATGCTTTCAATAATATAGTGTTTAACTGAAAATATTTCTGATTTTGTGAAATATATAATTTTTTTCTAAATTTATGTGTGTTTTGAAAGAAATTCATTTTAATCTCTGATTTTAAAAAAATCACTAAACGTTTTTGTTATCTAAAATTGTTAATTTGTATTGAGTTTAATTGTTAATTTGTATTTTGCATTGGAATGCTATAATATAATTTAATTTTCTAAACTGAAAGCAGATAAGATTTGTTAATAAAGATTTTCTATTCTAATTTTGAAATTATAAAAAATTGATGTTATAACATTGAAATGAAATTCATATTGTTCCAGGATTATATCTTTTGATTTAAGATTTATAAAACAAAAATAATTTTGAATTATGTTTTTGGTCTTAACGAACTATTTTAAATGCGAACTTTTCCATTAAGTTGAGACGAAAAATTAAAATGTTCTGTTTAACCAGAGATGAATGAAACGATAAACAAAAAATATCTAAGAAAAACCTGGTAAGGTGGTTCTAAATTACGGGTGCAAAAAACTACCTAACTTATAATTTTTGCAGTAAATAGTAAAAGTTTGTAAATTGAGTAATACAATAGAATTTTTTTAAAAAAATTTAAGGTATAAAATTTATTAAGTAAGGTGTTAAGATAAGATACTTTCAATAATAAAATTTATTTAAACTAAAATGTTGAATTAAACCATAGCATTATAATTTATCTAAGGAAAAATAATTGTAAAGACTATTTATTCCTGTGAATTGCATATTTATTGATATCATTGAAAGCATACTATTACCATTACCACAAAATTATTATCATTGTTATGTACAAGACATCATTTTTAGCTAAGCAAAATCTTCAGTTTCGTAGCCACAGAGAACTGGTGTTGGTAGATGGTTTGTTTGTTGTTCAACGGTCATTTTTTGCACACGAGGGCTAGTTAGACCGGGACCTACGGTTTAAAGTGGATTCCGAACCACGACAAACATCCATGTCTAAGTGGGATTCGAACTCACGAACTGTTGAACCGAAGGCTAGAGCACTACCCATTCGGCTGTCAGCTCAGCTTTTGCTGGTAGAAAACAAAGGAAAGTTTCTGCATCTGTGATTTTAAAATCTATTTACCTCCTGTTATAATTAACTTTTTTTAGAATTTTTTCAAGATTAAAAAACAGAATTAAGACCACATGGGTTGTTCTTCCAGAGCACCAATGGTATCAGTGTTTTCTCGTCAGGGAAGCTCACTGGCTTTAAAAAACAGGAACATCTCGTCCGCTTGCGAAATAATCACCTCAGATCATTAAAATTTTCTGATGTCACAAAATTTTTTACTGTGATTCCACGAGGAATCACATGAAATTCAAAAAAGAGAATTTTGTACTAATACCCCGTTCGCACTGACCTTTTTAAACCAATTTAAAGTTAAATAGGATTTAACTTAAACACCATGCTCAAAACAGCGTTCGCACTGCCGAAACTGATTTAAGAATTATTGGTTTTTACTCAAAACCATATTTATCGTTTGGTATTACAAATAATATGATATTTTCGAATTTTTTATATAGTCGAGCACGCGTTTATTAAGTAATTACAGACCAAAATGACATTAATTAAGATTATGATATTTCAAGTGAGGAATACGAAACCAAAGAATGTCGTTGACAAACCTATTTCTTCTCAAACTTAATATAATTTTTTTGATGTTTATTTAATACTTATGTAAATATTTCTGTGTTATTATTTTTTAAAATTTTGCTTCTCTTGCATTTATTTTGATGGGTTTCAGATATTTCAACAAACACTGACAACGAGAAAGCAGAAAACAAGATGGCGCTAAATCAGTTGAAACGTATTTAAATCAGTTCCCCAAACTGATTTAAATCAGTTCGATCTCACTTAAATCACAAGTTGCCACCGCAAGAAAGTTTTGTCGAGACTTAAAAGTGCAGTGCGAACGGGATATAAGCAAAGACGAAAGCATAGTTTCTCAAAAATGAATACTGTGCGGAGGTTGCGTTAATTTTATTGCGTTAGACTTCTTAATAAAACTGTCAAACGTTTTGGGGAAATTTAAGAAGTAAAAACAAATGAAACTTGCAATGATGATTTAAAGTATTGTAATGAACATTTCGCAAAAACTCATTATAGATAACCAACTGGTAAATACGTTGTGAAAATGCGATTCAAACCCGATTCTTCCAAAGATATTTTAGGACATTCTAAGGCAATCGCATTAAAAATACTAGACTAGTTATGGGTGCGTTTAGAACGCGATACTACTATGCGAACACTTAATTCAGATTGTCTCAGTGAGTAGAAATTATTACAACATATGGAAGAGTTGAAAGAAGATTCAAACTTCGAAGATGGGTACTACCTACCCCATCACGATGTGTTACGCCCATCAAGTAAAACTACTAAACTTCATGTAGATTTCAACGCGAGCCCTAAAACGTCTAGTGGAAATTCCTTGAACAATCTACTGAGGAAAGGAGGAGTGCTTCAGGAAGATATCTTCTCGATTCTAATAAGGTTCTGAAAACACGCTTATGAATTTACTGCAGATATAAAACAAATGTTCAGGATGATTGAAGTTAATCATTTGCAAACTAAACCCCAAAAAAATTCTGTGGAAGAATAGTAAAACCACGTCAACTAAAATTTTTAAGTTACGAATAGTTACATATGGAACCACATCTGCTCCACACTTAGCAACAAAGGTTTTGCAACAACTTACCCTGGATGAGGAAAGGGACTTTCCTTTAGCTTCAAAGCCAGTACTTCAATATTTTTAAACGAACGATTGCCTGTCCAGTGTTTCAGAACTTGGTGCGAGTTTGAAAATCTCAGATCAGAATTAATACAGCTGCTCCAACGAGGAAACATCACTTTGCACAAGTGGTCTTCCAATAGGACTTCATCAAATGAACTTAAGGAATTCACACTTGATCGAAATTTTGAGGAAATAATGGTCAAAATTCTAAGAATGTTTTGGAACAGCTTAAGGGATTCTTTTACGTTTAAGGTTAGTACAAGCACTGATTGTAATTACACTAAACGGAACGTACTTTCGCATATTGGTGGACTCCTAGGGCCGGTCATTGCTAAAGAAAATATATTCCTGCAGCAACTGCGGTTTCTCAAATTGGACTGGAACGAAATTCTACCGCCAGATGTGTCCAAACAATGGAAAAACTTGATAAAAATTCTGCCAGATGTAGAATCCAGCGCTGTTTTGCGTGTGAGTACAACATTGAGACTTACAAGAAAAAAGGTTGCCGAATATGGCGTCATTACAGAGAGCACCAAGAAAGGTGCTCCATAGTCAAGGTTATACATAACAAATACAATGCATAGAGTAGGGAATCCAACAAAAGAAATACTTTTTTACACTCATAGTATGATTAAATATAAATGAACAAGCAAATATTTCCCAGGTGGGATATGTCATCCTTTTACTACAATGGTTGCATCTCCATACTCAAAACCAGATTACTCAACAGTACTTGATGTACGAGAGCCCATTCTTCAATCAGCATCTGTTTCAGTTGTTGGTTGCTCCTCGGAGGATGTAATCGTGCCTCCCCAAAGAATTCCACATATGTTGATATTTAAATCAGGGTAGTAAGCAAGCCAATCCATTCGAATGATATCTGCCCTTTCCAGTAGCTGCTGAACAGCAAGAGTTCGGTGTTGCTTTGCATCGTCATCCATAAATATGAAATCTACTGCACTTTTTAATTTATTTAATGACACTCATTTATTTATCAAAAAAATTAAATAAAATAAATACATTTCACTTATATATTTCTTATTAATACATAACAGACCTTGAATATTATTGTTCTAGTTGGGTATCTAGAACAAATAATTAAAGTTCTTGATTGTATAACTCAAATAATTTTTATAAATTACAGATTATATATAGCTATTAATTATTCTATATTTATTACTGATTTTTTACTATGTATTTACGAATCACGTAAATATCCATATTATTAATTTGAGAAAATAAAATGAGTTTTTGCAATTTTTCCCCCTTTTTCTAACTTTAGCAAAAAGTATGAAATCCCAGAAACATTTTACGGTTTGTGATTAATATGCTTTTGCCAAACAATAAGGTAATTTTGTCAAACAGAAAGTATTGCACGAAATATGATACAAATTGAAATTTACGTAAATATTTTATTTATTTAAAGTTTTCTGTGGCCGACCGATAGCTGATTGGTTAGCGCTCCTGACACCTGAGCTGTGGGTCCTGGGTTCGAATCCCGGTTCGGGCATGGATGTTACTTTCTTTCTCTGTTCTCTCAGTGTTTCTCTATCCTTTCTTCCGTGATAATGTATGAATGTGGCCCATCCTATAAACAGTTTGTGGTGGTATGGCGAGGGGAACGCTATTCGCCTCCGTGACTTGGTTCACAGGTACTCGGTGGGTAACGACAAATCAGTAGCAGCTTCTGGCCTTGTTGTGGCATAGGGTTCGTCACCCAAGTGCCCGCCGTTTGAAAAAAAGTTTTCTCTGAATTTTTATTTATTTATTTAATTATTTTTTTTATAAAACCAGTTTATAAAGAAGAACTATTCTTTATTTAAAATAAGTTCTCAGCTTTTTCTTAAGAGAAATTTTTTATATCAATTACCAATTTCTACAACGATTACCAATCCAATGTTATGGGGGAAATAAATCTGTCCACTTCAACTACGATAAATACACCTTCGCCCTCACCATTAGAACACTATTAGTATTGATAGCAGTAGGGCACATTTATTATAAATGCGATTCCATTCACACAGCATACAACATCCCTGTAAACTTTTAGAGATACATTTAAGTTTCAGTATCAATTTCTAATCATTCGAAATCGTTATAAATTTATTAGAAATCCAATTAAACACTTAAATTAATATTCCTGTCAATTTTTTTTAAAATTATGTAGGAAGTAGGGAATCGCCTGTAAGAGTGAAGTAAAAAAATGCATAGTTTTTATACAACTACAGAAAAGCCACCCTAACATTGAATTTCTTACAGGAATCTTAAAAACATTTATTTATACTTTAACCCTAAATTTTACGTTATGATTTTTCACAAAGTATTTTAACCTTAAGTTTACTTCATATTTTTTCAAATTACTTTTGACAACATATTTGTACTATGTATTTACATCATTTTAAATAAATAAGCTTTGATATTCTCCTGCAGATACTCTTCGCGGGAATTGCTCGAATATATTTTTTTATTTTCGTTCTTCGTGCATGTCAGAAAAGAGTGTCTAATTTGCATACTTGACAATCTCCTTCCTGATGAAGGCGTGGTTCCTATGCTTTTTAATTTCTTAATCTTTGATTTGTTAACCTTTGTTTTATTTGTTTTTACTTTTCAAATTTTTGCTGTTGTTACTTATGAGACTTGGACGTTAGCTATGCGAATTTCAATCAGTAGGATGCGTCTTTCGTTTAAACAGAGCACCACGCAGATGAAAGTACGACTTTGCTCTAAACTCCTCCGATAGATGGCACCACCAGAGGATCTTCTGCCTCAATTTTGACTTTCATCTGGAGGGGGGAGGTAATTTTCCTACAGTCCATTACACCCATGGTAACTGATCAACGACCGACCACGAGACATTCGATTTCACAGACTTAGCGAGCACGTATACCGCATGTACTCGGTGGGTCTTTGTCAGTATTGGGAATCGAACCCCGCATTTTCGGACGGAAGGCCGATGTTCTAGCAACTAAGCTACTACGGCTCTTCAGATTTTTGTCTTAAGTGTATATTATTTATTTCCCAACTATATCTTATATTACTTATATTTTTGGCAAACACGTATATCTTTAGCTCCTTTTGCACTAGTTAGGTTGCCAAATATATATTTATTGGTATTTTTTTATTTAATGAACGTTATGTATGTGTGTGTGTGTGCGCGCGCGTGCGTGTGTGTTATAATACTCAAATTAGATATATACAACATAGTAAAGAAATCATGGTTATTTCTTTATCATTTCAAAATTATGATTTAAACTTTAGCTAATAGAAAAGTTCTATTTAAAAATAATATTTTGTAATTTGTGTGCTCGCAATTTTGTAATAAAATTTGTCTGCGGTAAGATTCTAAAGCAGTACTCTAGAACAACTTAGTTGAAAACTTAGTTTTAGTCTAGAACTTAGTCTAGAACAACTTAATTTTCTTAGTTTAGTTTTTACTGTGATATTTTTATGGGTACATACGATCATTTTTGCCGATCGAAGACTAACAAAGCAAACCGCCTCGTAAATTTGATCCACGGTGAAATGACATGGCCGACAACTAATCTGGAACTCACTACCCGTATCAAACCAGCAGAGGGACATTAGATACTAGAGAATTTTTAAAGCTCATAAGATGTCTCTGTGATAGTGTGTGGCTGACTCAGGTGTCGAGGCTATTTCCCCTTCATAAAAGCGTCGTTTGTCTGTAGGCATTTAAAAATAAATGATGTAATACACAAGTTTTAAAAAGAAAATTGCGCAGCAAAACTTTCTTGCTTTCATGGTATAATTTATAAAATATTTATTTGATACGCATAAATTATTAATAATGCATATATATATATATATATATATATATGCATATATATATATATATATACATATATATATATATATATATATATATATATATATATATATATATAGTATATATATATATATATATATATATATATATATATATATATATATATATATATGTATATATATAATTTCAGAATTTATTTTAATATATAATTTCAAAAGTTAAAAATGTGTTTGTAACTTTACAAATAATTTAAGAAAACAGCAAAAACAATTTAAGATACTTACCTGTAATGAAAATGCAAAAGATAGTTATAGCCGTGACACGAGCATTTTATAAGTTTGACTTGAGTTCATTATCATCTATTT